>CM057452.1:1396745000-1397235000 GCA_016271365.2 Neoceratodus forsteri
ATATTATCCCCAGAACCCTAGCAAGCATGCTCAGAACAGGTACAAACAAAAATTATATCCTTATAGCTCTAGAACTCTTTAATATGTTTTCATGAAATCTTCCAAAGGCACTACCTTGGCACAGCATGCTTCTACTCTGAAAGTTTTGAGAAAAAAATGCCATTCCATGTAGGCTGTACATGAGAGCAAATACAAAATCCCATGTAAAGTATAAGAATAAAATTAGACATCTACAGGAAATGACATATGCAGATCTCAGAAACTGCACAAGCTGCTGTCACAAAACTTTCCACATATTTAGTTCTTTCCTACTATATGATGCATTCAAAATTTCAGCTAATTTCATCAGATGCAGCCAAAGCTATTAAGGTAGAAAATTAGAAGTCTAACATAGAACCCGATGCTCAAACCTAACTATACTGGTGCAACCACACCAGTATAATATATATTCTTTGCAAAAAATCAAAACATTGCATTAATGCACCAGTTAGGGTTCAGCTTAATGCAACAAAAGTAGGGAACTGTGGTGTTAGCTTCCAACCATAACCCCCACCCCACCTCCCATGCAGCACAAGGAAAAAAACATCAGGGTTTGGGGTCTCTGGAGTCTTGGCAAATCAGTGGTGGGGTCTTCTTTGGGGTTGTCAGCACTAATTCTACCCGTGCCCCATAGCCTCCTGTCTGAAGCACAATGTGCAGCTCCAAGCCAGTACCTCAGAGTGATAAACTCTTCAAAGGTAGAGAAGTATGTCTTGCCACATTTTGCCAACATGCTTTGTGGGCCCTGCACAAAGAAAACATAACACGTCTGACCTTGTTTGCTGAGGGGAGGGGGTAGGCATTAAGGTTGACAACCCCAAGGATGACCCCACTAATGATCTGTCCAGACTCTGGAGACACCAAACCCTGTTTTGTGCTGTTGCTGCTGGGGGAGTAGTGATGAAGTTAAGGTTGAAAATGCTAATGTCATATTTCCCTGCTTTTGTTGTGTTAATTTAAACCTAACTGGTGCATTATTGCAGTTCTTGAAATTAATTTCCTTTCTTTTTGATGTAGTGGAATTGTATCCTTATTCACTCAGATCCCTTCAAGGCCTGCATGAACAGCTGCAGGGGCCCTGTGCCAATGCAAGACTCCATCCGCCCTATGGAGGTGCAGCAACAGATGTCAAGAATTCATGGGGCTGACTGGTGTGCTTCCATGTGGCCAGAGATACAGATGCACAGGACAAATAGTCCTCTCAACCAATGCACAGGGTCCTCTGCCACCCAGAGGAGCACAGGTGCTGAGATCCCCATACAAAAAGTAGAGATGTCTTCATAATATATGGTACTGGGCCCATGTGGACAACCCTGCACCATTCCTTCCCTGGTTGGAGGGTGGTGTCATATAACAGCGCCATTCCCCCAACCTCGCCCCATCCAGCTGCCTCACTGCACTTGCCCTTGAACTCATCTCACTGGCACAGGATCACAAAGCACTTCCTGCAGGAGTAAAGGTTGGCACTACACACAATGTTTTTTAATAACTATTTGTTTTTTTAATTTTGTCCCCAAATTTTCAAGATAGTCATTTTATGACACCCCTTATAAACATGATATGTGGGATTTGTAATATATTGCCTGAAACATCATTTTGCACCACAAGTGCAAAAACATGTCTCATCCAAGATTTAAAAAAGATTACCTGTCATGTTTATGAGGTGGTGCAAAAAAGTTACTATGTTGAAAATCTGGAATCAAGATATTGTAAATTAGTGAAGTTATGAGTAAACATTGTAATATATCAATGTTCACTCATAGCTTGATGATTTTACCATATCTTTACACCAAATTTGGCATAGCTTTCTTATTATCCCACCTCATGAACCCAATAGGTGAAAATGTCCAAATTCATGCCAAAATATTATTTTGCACCAGATGCAAAACACATTTTGGTCACTATATGAAAATGACAGCTGTAATGTTCATTAGGTGGTCTGAAAAAAAGGCTATATTGACAATTTGTGGTCAAAATATTGAAAATTAACAAAGTTATGAGCAAGCTTAGAACCATTTCAGTGTATGCTCATAACTTTGTTGTTTTTAATACTATAACTCCAAATTTTCAACATAGCCTCCTTATAACCTCATCAAATGAGAATGTTTTAATCCCACCTGAAAGGTGATTGCACACAATGACTGTGAAATAGCCTTCCAAGTTGAATTTGAAAAATTCCACAAACTGTTTCATGAAGTGGGGTCCCAAAGTATCCATGTTGAAAAATCTGGTGCAAGAAATTTTAAAAAATGACAAAGTTATGACTAAAAGTTCAAACCACATTGAAATACATTAAACAAGACTTACCTTATTTTCTCATATCACAGTCACTGTTTCCAGCAGCAAGATGTGTCTTCCATTGGAGAGTGGATCAATGTCATGGAATATGTTCAGGTGAGTGAGGGTGTTTTAGGAGTGTAGGGGTGGATACAGAGTGTGGAGTTAGGGAGGGGTGGGTGAGGGTCTGGGGGTCAGATTGGAGAGGGACCATTTTCTATTTTTTTTCCAAGGTAAATAAAATAAATACATTGAGGGACAGTTTTGTTGTTGTCAGGTTTTATGAAAGAAATCAATATTAGATCTGATGCTGGTGATTTGGCATCCTACTGTCATCAAAACTCCATGACGGCACCAGAGTGGGTACCTCAGTGTTGTCACCTATTCAAGGGGGAATGACCTGAAAGGGAAGGATATTGGTAAGTGGTACTGGGGGTGGGCACCCTGGTCCACATTTGGAAATTAACACTTCAGGAGTGATGATTGACTGAGGTGGGAGGGAGAGGGATAAGTAAAACTTAATAAGATAGATAGATAGAGACAGAGACAGACAGGCAGAAAAGAGAGAGCGAGAGCAGCAGATCACTGTCTCATAGCTCCAGCTGAAGCCAGCAGCATGACTTCAGCTGCAGCTTCAAATTAAAAGCCCCACTGTTCTCATACTGAAAACAAAGGTAAACAGCTCCTTTCACTAAGCTGGGCACTCAGTATTTTCTGGTGCTCAAATATTATTTCAGGGTAATTTTCAAAAACAAACATCAGAATATAACTAAACAAGTCCGTTTACCTTGGTTCAGGTGTTTGTTTTTGAAAATACATCATTCATGTATTTTCAATATTTAAGTTACAAAAAGATGGGGACCATCATGACAAGTAGCGATTTTTCATGACACATAAATTATGAAAATAAGCACTCCATGATCATTTTTATCTTTCTTGTTAGAGGCTTATCCCCAAAATTATTTTTAAATTCTTATAACTCTGAAAATGATTAATATTTTTTCCAAAAAACCTTTGAAAGATGCCACCTCAGTACAGACTGCTTCTACTGAGAAAGTTTTGTGAAAAAATTCTGCACCATCTAGGCTCTGTGTGAGAGCAAGGGGAAAAAAAATCATGTTAAGTATAGGAAAACCCAAAAACGTTTTTTTCCCATTTTTGTTGTTGTTCCATATCTTGAAAACTGCACAAGATGACATTACAAAACTTTTCACATTTTGAGACTCTGTCAGCCAGACTGCACATGCTATATTTTGGGTTATTTTGTGGAACACAACCAAAGTTACCAATGTGCAAAAATCGGGATTTACCATTAACAGTAAATAGCCTAGTCAACCCTAACTGTTGGGGTTCTATTGCACCCCTATAATACATATATTAAAGATACAAGGACCAGATGCCATCAGAACACCATCTCCAGTGAGGGTTGTGAGCCAACTTCTTGAGTAGGCTCCACAAATTTCCACTGGTCATTTTATACTTCCAGCCTAAAAGCAGCAGTAGCTGCTTTTTGCTAACTAGCTTTTTTCCTTGACTGCCTCACTGTCAGTTAGCACGCAGAACACTATAGTGGGGTGGATCACACACAGAGGGGACATGACCAGCATTTGTTCACCTTGAGAGCCATGAGGACCAGATGCCAGCAGGATGCCATCTCCAGTGGAGTTTGTGGCCCATTTGACTGATTAGATTCCCCCATTTCCACTAGTGATTTTCTTCCTCCAGTCTCAAAGCAGCAACAATAAATATTTTTTTCTCCTGGCCTGACTAACTGACAATGAGAACTTGGAGTGCTGTAGTGGGGTGGGGCCACACATGGAAATTACCCAAACCCCAGATGCTCCCACTTAGAGCCACAAGGAACGTATGCCACCAAGATGCCGTATTCAGTGGGGATCATGAGCCAACTGCCTGATTAGGCTCCCCTGGTTTCCACTAGTCATTTTCTGCCTACAGCCTAAAAGTAGAAGGAGATGCTCTTCACTAAATAACTTTCTCCTAGACTGCCTGATTACCAATTATTGCCCAGAGCATTTTAGTGGGTGGAAGATACACAGAAAGGACTCAAGCTCCAGTTGTTCACCCTGAGACCCTTGAGGACCAGAAGCCTGCAGGACACCTTCTCCAGTGGGGATCATGTGACAACTGCCTTAGTATGCTCTCCAAGTTTCCATCAGTCATGTTCTTCCTCCAGCTAAATAGTAATAGGAGCTGCTTTTCACTAACTAACATTTCTCCTGACTGCGAATTAGCACTCAGAGTGCACTAAGTGGGTGGGATGACAAACAGAGTTCACCAGAATACCACTTGTTCTCCCTGGGAGCAACAAGCACCAGCTGTCAGAAAATGCCATATACAGGGTGGTCATGAGCCAACTGCCTGATTAGGCCCCCCCAGTTTCCACCAGTCATTTTCTGCCTCCAACCTAAAAGTAGTAGTAGCTGCTTTTCACTAAGTAACTTTTTCCCCAGACTACTTGACTACCAGTTAGTGCTCAAAATGCTGTATTGTGGTGGGACTGACACAGAGGGGACCCAGCCACCACTTAGTCCCCCTGATAGCCATGAGAACCAGATGCCAACAGGGTGCATCTACAGTGAGGGTCATGGGCCAACTGCCTGATTAGGCTCCCCAAGATTCTACTGGTAGTTTTCTGTATTTAGCCTAAAATCAGCAGCAGGAACTGCTTTTCATTAGCTAACTTTTCTCTTGAACTGCCTGACCATCAGTTAGTGCTTTGAATGCTGTAGTGGGGAGGGACCACACACTACATATTCTCTGGCCCACCAGTGGTCCCACATGAGTGGTCCCAGTGTGAGTGGCACAGCAGGAGTGGGAGTCCTGGAGGGGAGTCACCAGAGGGGAGAATCCAAGGGACACTACATTTTTTACAGCCTGCAAATTGTAAGTTGTACTGTGCTTTGTTGCTCAGATGTATATTGTGCTGCTGTTAGGTACTTATATGGAGTTTCAGTTGTATTCCCATCACTGCTGTGTCTTATTATCTATTGCTTATCCTGAACTGCTGCTGTATATGTATCTGTGTTAGCCTTCCACTGTGCCCTTATAATCTGCTGCTGTATGTTCTACTGCAGCAAGAAGTTACACAAGAGTGCTATTTACTAGAGGTTACCTTGCCCCCCATCTGAACTATCCCAGTGAATTAGCAGGGGCCTGTTATATTGTGTGCTTCCATTCTCCCTCATTAGTCTGATGTAGCCCCACTGCATGGGTTGGACTTCCTCCCCACCTGGGTGAAGCCCCATCCCTCCTTTCTTTTACTAGGCATCTTCCTTACATGGGTGAAGCATGCACTCATTCAAACTGATCAATTTGTGGCTTACCCCCTATCTTGTTGAAGCCTGCATTTTGGCCCTTTCTCCCAATTGTTTAGAAGGCTTTCTCCCAATCTAAGTGTAGCCCACTTCCCACCCAGTTTGTTTTTTGTGAGGTTTCCTTCCTCAGGTGCAGCCTGCATCCCCCTAGCTTATTAAATTATGGTTCTCCCCAGCTAGTGGTAACCCAACATTCCCAAACTGATTTAACTTAGGCTTCTTCCCCCTCTGGATGCAGCCTTCTCACCCTTGTAATTGCTAACTTCTCTGTCTCTCTCTGAAGCTTACTCTCCCACATTCATTTTGGGAAATTTCAGGTGGCATTTGCTTGCTGTACCTCAGTTATGCTACTTCTAATCCTACCAGTCCTGGCCCTACTATTTTCCCTCACCTCCCTCCCCTTTCTGCCCATCCTTGTCATCCCTCATCATTCTCCCTCTCCCACTCACCCATCCTCCCTACTTCTTATTTCCTCTCCCTATCCCAGTCCCCCTACCTTCCTGGCTGCTGTCTCCATCTTTCTCCCTGACTTCACCTTGAAGCCCTCAGGTGCTTTCTTCCCTGTTTCTCCTCTCATCCTCCTCACACACACTGTCCTCTGATGAGCTTCTCATCCTTGGTGAGATTATTCTCAGTTTGTTCTTCCCTTCTTTAAATAAATTGTGCCAAAACATAAAGTTCCTCCAACTTTCTTAGCTTATCACTGACACCACCCTGCACAATCACAGATATCACAATCATTCCCTCCTGGTATGGATTTTTGCCTCCCCTCCCCACTGTATCATGATTGCTGGTACCCACAATGCCCTCAGCGACCACCATATGGTCTACTGTGTGGCCAAAGTTCATTGTCCCAAAGCCCATCCTAAATTCATCCAACTCCAGTCTTTCAGGCCACTGGACTTGTTCTTCCTCCATGCTTACTTGGTGGCTACTGACTGGTCACCCATCTCACCAGCCAGAAATATAAATTGTGGCCTACAATATTTTAACTCCAAATTAATGTCTGTCTGAGATCTACATATCCTATTTAGAAAAAACAGGGTTCAAAGTTCCCACCTCCCATGGATCACAGCAGAGTTGCTGGTCTGTCTTCATGTGTGATACCTTGAACGCAGACTCAGAAGTCATCTGACTCCCCAGCCAACCTAATCAAGTATCTGATCCCCCATAAGGCCTTTGCCAGAACTTCCAGCCTTACTAGCTGTGAATATTTTGTGTCCACACTCCAGAACAACCTTAATCATCCCTCCAAGTTCTGGAAGGTCATCTGGAACCTGAAAAAAAGAGAACTGCTATGCTGGACAAGCCATGAGTTCTGTAACTCTGTCTGTCACAACTTCTCTACCCAACTCTTGGTTGGCTGTGCTGAGAAGTTGGGCCCAGTGTTCGCTGGGTTCATTCAATGTTCCTTGTCAGAAGGGGTATTTCCTGATAATCTGAAAAGTGTGCTGGTGAGGACCCTCTTGAAAAAAACAACTTTGGATCTGGATGTACTGGTGAACCACAGACCTGTTTCTAACCTGCCTTTTTTAGGCAAGATAATTGAGAAGGTTTCTGCATTGCAGTTAGAGATTCACCTAATGACTTTCAACATATATGAGCCTCTCCAGTTGGGGTTTCGGTCAACGCTCATCACAAAGACTGCTCTGATGAGGCTGTACAATGATTTGCTCATGGTGAGAGATGGAGGAGTGTGATCAATTTTTGTTCTCCTGGATCCCTTCTCAGCATTTGACACCATTGACCATGGGCTGTTCGTGGACATCTCAGGGAACATGTTGGACTCATTAGCAAAGTCATCAGCTGGTTTGAGTCCTTCTTTGGGGCAGGTCTCAGTGTGTTGTGACTGGCAGTTTCTAATCACAGAAAAGCAACCTACAGTGTGGGATACCCCAATGGTTGTTTCTTTTGCCTGTGTTGTCTTTGGTGTACATGCTGCCCCTGGGCAGGATCATTAGGCATTGTGGAGTTGGGTTTCACTGTTATGCAGATGATACCCAGTTCTATCTGTCTTTTGCACCCCAGGAACAGAGAGCAGTGCATGAGATGGACAAATGTTTGGCTGAGATCCAGGGCTGGATGTCTTCGAGCTGGCTGAGACTCAACCCAGACAAAACTGAAGTACTGGTGACTGAGCCAGGTAAGAAGAAGGAACTGGCAGTGTCTGAGAGGGTATTGGTGCTTTGTCTTGGTACCTCCAAGATCAATGCTACCCAAAAGGTGAAGAATCTGGGTATCATTCTGAATGAAGGGCTGTCTTTAGAGGCTCAGGTGTTGGTCGTGATTCGGAATGGCTTCTGCCATTTTAGAAATATCAGCTGGATTTGTTCCCTTATTCCCCATGAAGACTTGCCATGTCTGGTACATGCCTTTGTGATGTCTCTTCTTGTCTCGATTACTGCAAAACCCTCTACCTTGGGATCAGTGGTGGTATGCTGTGATACCAGCAGCTAGTGCAGAACACGGCCATGAGACTGCTGACAGGCCTTTCTAGGGCAATCGCATTACCCCTGCACTGTGGGAACTGCACTACTTGCCAGTTAGATGGTGTATCTCCTGAAAGGGTGGTCTTCTAATCTATAAGGTCCTGCACAGGTTGGGTCCAGGCTACCTGTGTGAACTTCTACATCCATATCTATGTGTTCATGCCCTCTGTTCTTCCAAGGAGGGCCTCTTGATTGTCCTCGGGACTAGATTTAAAATGTAGGGGGACACAGCCTTCGAGGTGTCAGGTCCAGTATTGTGAATTCATTACCAATGGCTCTGAGGGCCTTATCAGTAGAAGCCTTTAAAAAGGACTTAAAAATGTGTCTGTTTACTCAGGTGTTTGGAATTTTATTGTAGCTTTAGTTGGATTTAACTTTGTTTTACTGTTTCAGAGAGGTCACATTTTATATTATGATTTTATCGTTAACTATTATGTATTGGTTGTGTTGTGCTATTCCTTCTTTGTAATGGAGCCTGGGGCCTCCAGGAAGGTGCACAAATAAATAAAACTACTACTACTATCCATGCCCTCTTCTCTCCTCCAACCTAGTCCCTCTCCTCATCCTAAAGGTGGGTGACATTCCTATTTCTGTTCGTCTTTTGTTGCCTCAGCTTTTCAGTCCTTCTTCACCTCCTCTATCTGTTCTCTCCTCTCCCCCTCATTCAAAACCCCTCCCCAACACTACCCCACCCTTCCCCACCTTACCCCACCCCATCGCCTCTCTCCTACCACTCTTGCTCCATCCCTTAATGCCCTCCTACCTCTAAACCCCCACAAGTGTGTGATCACTGTTGGCCTAAACTTTAAATTCTTATGCCTCTTCATCCTTGCTATTGCACTACTTATTACCTCTCTTCTTGACCTCCTTCTCCTTCTCCTTAGCCTCTGTCCCTGATTCTCAGAAACATTCTACAGATTTCCCCTTCCCAAAGTTGTAATTTCCACTCTCCTAACAACTACTGCCCTACCTCGTTCCTCCCCACCCTTGACAAGCTCCAGGAAAACCTTGTGGTATCCCAGCTCTCCCCTTTCCTTTATTCTTCTGCCTTTTTCTTTACTTATTACTCTGTCTTCTGAAAGTTCCACACCACCTCCACCTCCCTCCTTCTCCTTACTGACCCCATTCTATCTGCCATGGATCATGACCTCATTACCTTTGCCATCTTTGTTGACATGGCCAAAGTCTTTCACACTGCTGCCCGCCTCAGTTGAGTGGTTCCACTCGTACCTTGAGGGAAGGTCTCAAGTTGTCAGGACTGGAGAATCCATCTTTCCACCACTCCCTATAAGCTCAGACATGCCCCAAGGGTCTGTCCTTCACCCCATACTCTTCTCCATCTTCCTGAATGACGTCCCAGCTGCATGCTTCTCTGTGTCTATCCATATGTATGCAGATGATATGGTGCTCTTTCCTCCGGCTCCTATGTCCCTGACCTCACTGCCTGGCTCCAACTGGAATTTACTAACATCAAGTACTGATTTGCTGGCACATCAGCCATCTCCCAGTTCAAGCAAATGGTCTCTATGACCTTTGACTCTCAGCAGAGGCTGGTGAGGATCACCCCTACTTCCATATCCTTGATGATGCAGTAATTGGGAATGTTTCCTTATCCAAGTTCCTCAGGGTTTGGCTACATAGGCAGCTCAATTTCTCTGCACTTGTGGATGCCATGCACCAGAAGCTACACTTCAAACTTGATGCACTCTACAAGACTAAGGTCTGCACCTCTTTCTGCTCCTAGAAGATTGTCTTGAAGATGATACTCCCATCTTCTGCTATGGTGACACTGTACACAGTGCTGCTCCCAAATCCACCCTCACCTGACTGGATCTCTTCTTTTACTCATTTTGACACTTTGTTTTGGACTTCCCTTATGCACCCACCATTGTTACCTGTACTTCTCCCTTTTCTTTCCCTCCCATCACAGCAGATACCTTGGCCATTGTCCTTATTTTATTTCTAAATGCAGGCTTGGATCTCTCCCCTACTACCTTGCTTTCCTCCTCACCCCTTCCCCTACAACTTCCTACCCACTTCACAACTCTGGCTCTCACTCTCTCACATGACCCTGAAGAAAACCCACTGCTGATCAAGCTGCCTTCTCCTTTGGGTTCTCCAAACATTGGGGTTCTCTCCTTCTACCATCCAACCAGCCCTTCCAATCACTTATTCACCTCTTTCCTTTATGACTTTACAACTTACTCCAGTAGTCACACCTCATACTGGACCCAGGCTGCTGTCTACCACCCTCCTACCCCAGATACCCTGTTAATTCCCTTTGTCTTGCACCTACACTAGTGCAGTCCCCATGTCCTCCATCCCTTTCACACTACCACTGACCCTTCCCTAAATTCTGTATTGCTTTCTGCACATTGTCAATGTTGTTATCCCCTAGTGCTTTATTGTATTGCAGTCTATTTTACTTACACATAATCCATGCCCTTGCACAATTGTTATTTATAATGCCTATTTACCTATTTGTGTTAATTGTATTTGTATTTACTGTTTTTAGTGTACTTCTGTTCCTCCCTCCCACCCCCTGGACAGTTCTGGAAATGAGTTATTACTAGCTCATTATGTCTTTCCTGGTAAAATTTCTGGAACAAATACACATATGTGCTTATAGGTAGCAAGATAACTGTGTTATATAGACCCTACATAGTAAAATAAATGAAGCTGGTTAATGGAGTGGACTTAGAAATTTATCTAACTCATTTTGGCCATACTAAGCATGCTCAGGAATGTATCTTCATATGTGAGATGTCATGTATCTTTTGACTGGGACTGAGTGGATTGATTTACTTCTTTTGTGCTGAGTCATTGAATAGAAGGGCATAGTTTACATGCTGTACTTTTTTCCTTTCATATTTTTTTTACCTTTTCTATTACAAAACCACCTAAACACCTGGGCCTGATATTCAAATTTGCACAAAACAAAGCACAAATATTTGTGCTGCACCTTGTCATTGCCTGGGAGCCCAAAGATGCTATATCCAGTCAAATAATGCACCAGTACTATTGACTGAATATAGGTCCATGTCAGCCAGTGTTAAGCCACTTACTGCTGCCTGACAGGGCTCCCAAAGTACACCACCAGAATGGATAGAGCTGGAGCACTGTTTACAATATTCAAGGGAAACCATGCAAATTAGCCAACTGGGCATGCAAGCTGCAGGGGGCCATTTGCATGCTCATTATGGGCTTATTTGCATGGGTAGTGAGGGCAGGTTAGTGCAGCGTTGGCCCCCCAATTGTCCAGTCCCAGATGTGTAAATAGCCCTGGTGGTAGTTGTCCCCCTCCTTCCGATCGCTAACCTGTACTGTACAAAATAACATCCTCTACTGTATGAAAATATATCCCTGGTCCCCCCATCTGATTGCTGGTCCATACTGTGTAAACATATATCCCTTGTGCTAATGGTCACCCCTCCTTCCAATTGCAGGCCTGTAATGTATAATGATATATCCCTGGTGCTAGTGGTCCCCCTCCCCACTGATTGCCAGATCGCTCTGTACAAAATACCATCCCTGATGCTAGTGTCCCCCCTCACTGATTGCCAGCCTGTACTGTGATAACATGAAATTCCTGGCACCTAGTGCCTTCCCCTCACTGTGGCACCAATCCACCTCCATCACCTTCTCAGTCCCCTCAGTGCCACAGGTGCACAGGACAATCAGTGCAGTCCTTCTCACACCTCTTCAGCTGGCCACTATATGTTCAGACAGGGAGCACACCTCTTATTTATAGGAATAGGTGACATGCTCTGTCCTATAAATATGGGGTACAATCCATGCCTGCACATATGGAGGCCAGCCAAGAAGGTGTAAGAAGGACTGTTCCGGTCACCCTATGTATCCTTGGCATGGAAGGACCAGTAAGATGGCCAGGGGATGGGTTTTGGTGACATATTGGGGGCCACTAAACATCAGGGATTTCATGTTATATCAGAACAGGCCAGCAATCAACAGGGAGGGGACCACTAGCACCCAGGATGTTATTTTGTACAGAACAGGCTGACAATCAGTGTGGAAACCACTAGCACCAGGAGTTCTTGACATACAGTATGGGCTGGCAATCAGTGGAGGGCCATTAGCATCAGGGATACTGTTTTGTACAGTACAGGTTGGCAATCAGCAATAGATTTTGATATCACCTACAGCCAAGAAAATTAGGAATTTTGTTATAAAATTTTCAGAGTTGAAGAGGCCCATATCAAAGGTGTACCTTTTGATGGTTTGTTGTAAAAATGTTATAGGGTTCCAGAGTAATAAGGATTTTTTTAGTTAATTAAGAAATGCGAATGGTTAATAAAAAATAAAAATAAAAACAGCTGTGAGTGCTTATTTTTGTGATTTATCCATTGTGTGTGAAAAAAATAGAGTTTCATCAAAAAAATTACTGATCATGTGCCAGCCACCAAATTATTTTTTCTTTTGTAAATATATTTTTATTGAAAACTTTATGTACATACAATACATCCACTGACATATGGAGTTGACCTCCCAGAATACACAAAGCAACATTCAATACTTAAAATTGATAAGGCTCTATCTTTTTTCTTTTAAACTCACAAACATTTAAAATATACAACAATGATATATTTGCAAAAAACAAACACCAGAAGCTAGCCAAATGTGACCCATTTAGCTAGATTCAGGTGTCTGTTTCTTGAAATCAATTGCTAGAAATACCTTCTCTGATCACCCCAAAAGTCATTGTGTTTAGTTTAGTAAAAGAGCCATCCACCCACATTCTCTGTATGAGATCAGCAGGACTATCCTGACATCTGCGGCCACAGATGGAACTGTGTTGCCAGCTGTAGTGTCTGCAGTGCACCAGTTTTTTATTTTTATTTATTTATTTAGTTTTTATTTAGTTTTGTTGACCAGGTAAGTGCACTATACAAATCCTGCCTATTTTCAGGCATGACCAGGGAGGGGATACAGATGAATGCCAACAGACCTTGAACCAGATTAAGCTGTTGGTGGTATTTTTAGTGAATGAGGGAAATGTGGCCAGGACACTGGGGAAATTCCTGATCACTCTTTCTCATGTTTCCTATTTGCTGAGAAGACTGCAGCCCACCCCTGGTACTGGTACCTCCACTCTAGGTCACTCGCTCACCCTTTCCAATGTTTATGTTTTTTTTGTTTTTTTTTACTAAATATAAGCAAACTGGTGTATTCACCCCAGTACCTTTTCTTTTGACCCCCCTGTCCCTTGATGCATTTCCATTATGTACATGCCAGCACTAGAGTGCCCACTCCCAGTGCCACTTAACTCTAGCCCGACACTAGGAGTGCCAAAACCCCAGGGTTAGAATATCACTGAAAAAAGAAAACCATCCCTCAATGTTTCTTTTTAACAGTAAAAAAAAAGACCCTTGCCATTCTTACCCTCACTAACACACACACACGCACACACACACACCCCAACTGACTTCCTACTCAGCAGTCACCACTCCACAGCCTCCCACACCTCACACACACCCTCAACCACATGTCCCATGGCATAGATCCACACTCCGTTTGAAGACATGTCTTGCTGCTGACACCAGTGTCGGATCCAAGAAAACCAGTTAGTGTGGTCCAATGTATCTTAATGGGCTTTGAACTTTGATTCATAACTTTGTCCTTTCTGCATATTTTAACCCCACATTTTCAGCATGGTCTTTTTGGGCCCCACCTCATGATCAATAGCAGTGGAATTATGCAAATCTGGCCTGAAAAGCAATTTCACAGTCGCTTTGCAAAATCACTGTTTGGGCAAGATTTTAAAATATTCACCATACCTGTTCATGAGGTGGAGTCATAGGAAGGCAATGTTGAAAATGTGGGGTCAAAATATTCTAAACTGACAAAGTTATGAGTGCACATTGAAATTTTTTTATGCTTGCTCATAACATTGGTAATTTTAAATAGTATGACTCCAAATTTTCAACATAGCTATTTTTTCATACCACCTTATCAACATAGCTGACATTTTCAAATCCCAGTCAAAATGTGTTTTGCACCTGTGGTGCAAAATGACATCTCAGTGCCGTGGAATGACATTTTGGTGAAGATTTGAAACTTTTTCCAATTCTGGGTTCATGAGGTAGGGAATAGAAGGCTATGCTTAAAATTTGATGTACAAATACAGTAAAATGTCCAGATTATGAGTGAAAGTTGCAGTATTTCAAGGTTCATTCATAACTTCTTTAATTTGCAATATTTTGACTCCAAACTTTCAACATAGCCATTTTTCCACACCAACTCATAAACGTGACAGACGTTATTTTCTAAGTCTTGAACCAGACATGTTTTCATGCTTCTAGTGTGAAATGATGTTTCAGCCAATATTTAGTACTATAAATGCTACATGTCATGTTTATAAGCAGAGTCATAAAACTATTATCTTGAATATTTGGGGTCAAAATTTAAATACATACATATACATACCATTCAATGGATTTGTATAAAATTTGACATGCATAATTGCTAGGGTAGGTCTCTTGACAAGTCAAATTTCATGCAAATCTGTTATGTGGTTTTGGAGATATGGAGTGTTGAAAAAACAGAAAAATCAATCTTTTTGCCATTTCTTAGTCCACATGAATCTCAGAACAGCTTTGAGTCTGTGGTCTGAAATTTTCAGGATAAGCCTTTGGCTCACATGTTATGATGCAGAATCCTCGCCAGTTCCATTTCAATGCGGGATTGTGCATCTTAAAATGGCACTTCGATGCAGGATTCTGCATCATAATCCTACTTTGAATGAGGATTCAGTCCTACTCCAATTCAGAAATCCTACCTCGGGGGGTAGAGGTGGGCCGGGTGTCCTGGACTTCAGAAGGGTGGTGAGCGGGGTGGCCGTATCAGGGTTGTATGGTCCAGGAGATGACCTGGGTCAAAATGGTCTTTAGATCATGGTCCTCCAGGTCTGCTTACCATACCCAAGGGCTCCTGTACTTCTGGGCAGATAAGTCGGTCAGCCCAGACTCCGTCTGATTCGAATGGTGTTATGCAATGCCAGATCTATTAGAAACAAGACAGCAATTATTTCTGATCTTGTTGGGACAGCAGACCTGGATTGCATCTCTGAAACCTGGCTTGATGACAATGCGGGCCCCATTTGGAAGCAGTCCCAGCCAGGTTTTCTGTGGTACACCACTCGAGATCAAACCACAGGGGTGGGATGGCTATCTGTTTTAGATTGAAATTGGGTCTTAGTGGGGTACCAGTAGAGGTGACAAGATTATTTGAGTCTGCCATAGTAGCAGGAGTGGGCTGCAGGATCATTCTCATCTACTGTCCACCCAGGGTGAGAAATTGTTCCTGCAGGAGTAGCAGACTTCATCCTCGATGCAGCATTGGGTTGCCCAGGCTGATGGTCCTGGGTGACTTCAATTCCTGGGTCTATGATGAACTCTCACAGTTTAGTCAAGACTTCCTCCAACGTATGTCTTCGTTGGGGTTCACACAGGTAGTTGCCTCTGCTACTCATAATCATGGTCACTCACTTGATATGGTCTTCCTCCTGGGATCGAGTCCATAAACTTGGTGGTGGAGCCAGTCATGTGGTCTGATCACTACACAGTAAGATTCAATTTCCAGCTGCCCTTATAGACCTGCCCTGTGGAGATGGTCAGATACTGCCCTTTCAGGGTGTAACCCCAGAAGCTCTTTGGCATTATTAGTCCTATCAGGAGTTCCAAGGGCAGGTGAGGAACTAGGAATTTTGTTTGGCCTATGATAAGGCTATTACTGAGGCTTTGGATGCTATCATCCCAGTCTGTGTTAATCCACTCTCTCTCTGCGCTCGGTCCCCCTGGTTTGTTGGGACCTTGAGGGAGCTGAGATGCATTGGATGAAGGTTGGAGCATTGCTGGTGGAGAACGACCCTTGAGGATGACCATCTTAGATTGATAGATCATTATCAAAGCTATCAATCAGCAATCTCATTAGAAGGTAGAATTCCTGTCTAGTGAGATAGCTACTGCTCAAAACTGACTGGCTCAGCTTTTTTGAACCATGGACAGGTTGCAACCCAACCTGTCTACAGGTTCGAGGAGCTTTTTCACAAGAAAAGTGTGATAAGTTTGCTCGATTGTTTTGTGGATAAGGTGGCTGACATCAGGGCTGAGACCTGTTCAGCACCCTGTATGGGGGTTAGTGGTGGTCGGAATATGGTCACTACACCTCAGTGTTCATAGATGTCTTTTGCCCGGCCGAAGATAGGAGACATTGTGCGGTTGTCCAGAATTTGCAGCCTACATGCGGTAGTTTGGATCCGGCCCAACACACCTATTATTAGGGTGTATTGAGACCATCAGCCCAGTCCTTGCAGAGATTGTTTGGTGCCCTTTAAAATTGGGACAGTTCCTAGCTCCCTGAAAAGTGGTGGTAGCACTGTTTCTTAAGAAAACTTCTCTAGACCTAAACAGCTGTGCAAACTACAGACCCATCTCTAACCTTCCCTTTGTTGGGCAGGTGATTGAGAAGGTGGTTGTGCTGCAACTGGAGAATCACTTGGCCATCCATGATGTCTTTCACCATCTCCTGTCCAGTTTCCAGAAGAGACATAGTGCCGAAACCACTCTAGTTCGAGTGCTCAATGATCTCCTGATGGCGAGAGACCAGAAATGCCACTCCATCCTGGTGCATCTAGATCTTTCTTCAGCATTTGACACTGTGGACCATGGGGTTCTGCTTGGATTCCTGAGGGTCATCTGTGGCCTGGCTGGTCCAGTTCTCAGATGGTTTCATTAATTCCTTCCTAGCCAGTAGGTCTCAAAGGGGGTATCAGGATTTTATCCTCAGAACCATTCTCTCTGCAGTGCAAGGTCCCTCAGTGCCGGTGCTGTCTCCATGTTATTCGCAGTGTATTGCTGCCCTCAGAGACATTATAAGATGATATGGGCTGAGTTTTCATTGTTATGCTGATGACACACAGCTCTGTCTGTCTTTCACACCCAACCAGGATAGTGTGATCTCGATGTTTAACAGCTGTCTAGCAGAGATCCGTGACTGGATGAAGTCCAGCTGGTTGAAATTGAATTCCAGGAAGACTGAGGTGTTGGTGGTGGATCCAGGGTGCTGGTTAGAGAGGCCAGTGGTGGGATTACCCTCTGGGCTTTGGCTCCATGGGGTGCAACTGCCTACCTCTGAACAGGTGCGAAATCTGGGGGTGGTTCTTGATAATGGATTGACACTTCATGCGCAAGTATCGACAGTCATCAAGTCTTCTTTTTACCATCTTAGGAACATGATCAGAATTAAGCACCTTGTTCCATCTGATGATCTGCCCACATTGATCCATGCCTTTGTGACCTCGTGCCTTGACTACTGCAACTCCCTTTACCTGTGGCATCCAGGGGTTGATGTCCACTGCTTGCAGCTGGTGCAGAATACTGCAGCATGATTATTGACTAGGACTTCACGTTCCAGTCATGTTACTCCCATGCTGTGGAGTCTGCACTGGCTGCCTATACAGTGGCGGACCACCTTCAAGGTTGAGCTTCTGACCTACAAAGCCCTACATGGACAGGGACAGAGCTATCTGCAAGAGCTCCTGATTCCCTACAGCCCTGGCTGGCCTCTCCACTCAACTGACGAGGGGTTGTTAGAGGTTCCCAGGGTGCGGCTGGAGACATCTTGTGCCAGGGCTTTTATGTTCATGGTGTCATCCCTGTGAAACTTTCTACTGCATCAGATTAGAGAGTGAAGGAGCATAGAGAGCTTTAAGACTGACTTAAAACTTTATTTATTCAGATTAGCTTTTAATATATGATGTCTATGAGAATTTTAAATCAGTCTGGATGTATTTATATGAAGTGATGTATTTATGAGTATTTTTAATTGGAAGTTTGATTTATTTATGTGATTTGTTTAATATGTTTTTATGTAAAGAGCTTTGATATTTTAAATTGTGCTATAAAAATAAAAAGTATTATTATTCATGCATGACATCTATTTTTACCCACAGGAAATAATAGGACATGTAACATCTCATAACTTTGGAATGGATTAATATTTTTCCAGCAAATCTTCAAAAGGCACATCTGTGAGGCAAAGGCTTTCTACCCTGAACATTTCAGCCAATAAGGTTACACTATTTTTGAGATACAGGTGAGCAAAAAACAGCCAAAACAGCAAAACCCTCTGCTTTTCAACACTCTATCTCAGAAACAACAAAAGAGATTGACACACAATTTGGCACTTCAAAGAGACCTTCCTCTAGCCACAAAGCATGTCAAATTTTGTGCAGATCCATTGAATGGTTGCATAGGTATTAAAGTGCAAAGTTATTAAACTGCCCTGCCAAACCTAACTATACTGGTGCTACTGTGCCAGTATAATATATATACAGATGTGACAGCCAGGATGCAACACAGAACTGTGGAAGAATATCACAGAATTCTGCATTTTACTGCAGGGACCATTGAAAGTCAATGGCAATTAAGCCTTTTGTCATGCAGGATTTTGTGACACGTCATTTCTGCAAGTTTATGTGCATCATCGTGGCTGACTCCACTGTGTATATGTGTGCATATATAATATATTTATATATATATATAAATTCATGGCAAAAAAATCCATTTAATGCATCAGTTAGAGTTGTTCCACAGCGACAAACGTGAGGAAATTTGGTGTTAGGGTTGAAAGCCCCCTTGCACCCCCCCAGCCCACCTCCCCCCAACCGGCATCTGGGTGTGCATTGGGATCATTGGCCCTAACTCTCACCCCATCACATACGTAAACAAGCTGAGGTATAGTAGAATGGGGTGAGAGTTAGGAAGATGGTCTCGACGTGCACACCCTGGATGCTGGTTGGGGGCAGGCTGGGAGGTGCAAGGGGCTTTCAACCCAACACCAAATTTCCTTGCTTTTGTTGCTGTGGAACAACCCTAACTGATGCATTAAACAGAGTTTTTTGTCATGAATGTCCCTTATTTTTGAGAATGAGGACTATAAATAGTGAATGGAATGTGGTGGTGGGAACATGGGCCCTTTGGGCCCCACGCTCCCACCACATGATGTCTTGTGACATAGTAACAGTAACTGCAATGCAAATGCAAGCGCTAACGATTACACAAATGGTGACACAAATGTAAATGGTAAAGCAAACGTTAATAGAAACTCAAGCGCAAAGTGATGCCAAAGTGAACAGTGATGCAAACAGAGATGCAAGTGCATATGGAAATGCAACTGATAATGTGCACGGTCACGGTACCACTATTGTAAATGCAAATGTTAACTGTTACAGCAACAATAATGCCAAAGGGAACAGAAATGGAAAGGCAAACACAAGCACATACTGAAATGCAAACCGTAACATGTACTGTCACGGTACTGCAATTGGAAATGCAAATGGTAATGGTAACACCTAAAATAATGTCAAAGGAAACAGAAATGGAAATGCGAACGCAAGAGCATACAGAAACGCAAATCATTACATGCATTGTCATGGTACCGCAATTGTAAATGCAAATGGTAATGGTAACAGCAACGATAACTCAAAGGAAAGAGAAATGCAAATGCAAGCATGTATGAAATGCAAACTGTAATGCACATGGGCATGGGAACGCAATTGGAAATGCAAATGGTAACAGTAACAACAACGATGACACAAAATGAAAGACAAACGCAAACAGAAGGGTGGCCAGAAACGCAAATGGTAATGCGCACAGTAACACAAAGCAAAACACAAACAGAAACAGTACTGGAGACACAAATGGTAAGACTAATGCAAATGCAAGCACAAACAGAAATGCAAAGGATAACACACATGGTGGCTTAAACAGGAATGCTAAGGCAAATGGGTACAGACACCAAATGGAAACACTACATGTAACAGTAACTGGAGTGCACAACCTGGTTTTCCCAACAGCTGCATAGAAACACAGTGACTACAAAGAATGTATGCATAATAATTGGCCTGAGACCAGAAAATGAGCTCTTGGAATACTAAATTGCTTATATCTCAGAAACCTAACAACGTGAGAAAAAATTAAAATTCCATATCAGTCATGACTTTCCTGGCTAGGTTTGCAATGAATGCTTCCCAAGGGGCTCTGCATTTTCTGATGAAAAGTCTGTATCTAGCACGTTTCCGAGATACGAGCCCCGAAAGGCGCAAGTGAAGCCGCAATGTTAGTCTATGGGAAAAAGCATCAACTTCGGAGTACCATAACTTTGCATCCCTGCAATATTTTGTCACCAAACCACCAAAAGGCACATATGTGAGATGTTGGCTTTCCTCTCTAAATTTCAGCCCAAAAGACCAAACCATTCTTTTGCAGCAGGGTGGCAAACAATTCCTGTCATTTTGGCCATAGTGCTGCAAAGTAGTGTCATGATTTGTGACACTTTCGCAAAAAAAATCACAAAAGTGTCACAGGTACGACACTACTTTGTGACACTACATTTCCCAAAAATTTCAAAAACATATTTCTGGGGTGTTTAACCCCAAAATAAAAACATGCCTAGCATCCTCAGGGCTCGACTAGGTAAACACAAAAAGAATTGCGTCCGTAGATGGTCCCAATTTTAAATGCCAAGCATTTCTGTGATCAGTAACTGAAAAAAAATGGCTGACTCATGACACTACAGGGGTAATCTGCAACACTAAAAACTGCATTTGCGACACTGTCTAACTTTTTAACTTCTCCCATTGACTATAATGGGAAACTTGTTTTTTGAATAACTTTTGAACTGTTCAATATTTGTTCACAAAATCTTCAGAAGGCACATCACAGACCCTGGCCGCACATTCCCTGAAGTTTTCAGACCGGTTGCACAAACCGTGTGACCTGTAGGTGTGAGCAAAGAATGCACAAAAAAGCATAATTGCGCTCCAGAATGTCGCTTAATAACTCCGCAGCTGTATATCCGACCAGTACGAATGTTGGCAGGTCCCAAGATCTATGGGTATGCTTCAGGCTTGCCAAATTTCAGGCAAATCTGTTGAAGTGTGGCAAAGTTATTAAGGTGCAAAATTTCACCATTTAACCCTAAATGGGGTACTCAACTAATTATGGTAGCACTATCTATACATATCATTATATATATATATATATATATATATATATATATGTGTGTGTGTGTGTGTGTGTATGTATATATATATATATATATATATATATATATATATATATATATATTTATACAAGTGTGAACAATAAATGCATGCCATAAATAATGTGTATTGTAGCTACTGTGTAAATAAAAGTGTTTATGTGCATAGTAGGTATGTCATCACTCATTTATGTACATAGTTACTATGTCATCACTCATTTATTTACACAATTGCTATGTCATCAGTCAATTTAGAATGTTCAGCCTCAGTAGCAGTACTAATCATATCCAAATGCAAATAACTTTAAAACAAAAAATGATAGAATGGCACTGTGAGCACAAAAGTTGTCCAGCACAAAAATATCTACAGAATGAGTGATGTTTCATTTATTGATACCTTTTAGTTTTTGTAGAATTAGCAAAAAACAGCAGAAAGTGAAGGTTTTTTTGCACTTGTTATACAAATAAATATAAATAACTTTAAAACAAAAGCTGATAGCATTGTACATTGAGCAAAAAGTCATTCCTACAAAATTATCTACAAAATGAAAGGTGTTTCATATATAGATGCCTTTTAGATTTTTTTATAATCAACAAAAAATGGCAGAAAATTCTGTTTTTATTCACTTTTTCTGATGAACAAATTCCCCCCCAGAATGTAAAAACAAAGAATTGTGCATCAAACTTTTTCATTATGTATTGTCCATAATGTAAAATCAGAGCATCAATGGCAACTGCTTAGCAGCCACTATACTAAGCAGAGCTACCCTGGGAAAACCACAAAACATCCATGTATGATAACATGAAAAATTAAATAAACATTTTAAAACAAAACTCTTTACACAATCCTAAAGAATCTCTATTGCATAAATGAAATACGTAACAGGGACCTTGTGGAATACATGATTTATTTTCACTCAAGCTGTTTGAACTTGGGCACAGCACTTGTGGCTTATGCCACTTGTGAGATTATCCAAGGTCAAACAGCTCTTGTGAAAATATATCATGTATTGCACAGGTCTCTCTGTTACATATCCTATATATATATATATATATATATATATATATATATATATATATATACTGGCCTGGTAGGGCCAGTATAGTTAGGGTTGCATGGCCACTTCTATGTTAAACCCCAAATTTTGCACTTAATAACTTTGTAGCTGTTTGTCTTATTTGTCTGAAATTTGGCTACACGTTGTCGTACCATAGATCTTTGGATCTGGAAATGTTCTTTTCTGTTTGATTTGTGGATGTGGAGCTGCAGAGCATCAAAATGTGTGGAAAATCCTCAATGACTGTAAATTCTTTGCGTCTCCACAGCCCCAACGGTTTCTCTATCTGGTCTGAAATGTTCATGATATATGGAGACTGGGTCAGGAAATGCCTTTGGAAGGTTTGGTGAAAAATATTAATCCATTCAAAAGTTACTAAAGTTTAAATTTCCCCATTATATCCTATGGGATAAATATATATGTTACATACAAAAGCACCTTGTAGTGTTGTGAGCTCCTTTTTCTCATCAAATGCCCTCAGTAGCGTCATGAGGTGGCCATCTTGTTTTCAGTTAGTGGTGGAGAAAAGGCATTGTAATTCAAATTAGTGTTCCCCTTGGTAAACACCAACTGTTGTGTTTATTTAAACTACCCAGAAATGGGTTTTCCACATTTTTCCCCTCTGTAATTTCATGATTTTGTGGCACTATGGTGGCATAGTGTCGCAAATCACAACAGCCTCTCACAACCACTGTCACAATTTGTAACAGTACTGGCCTCAACACTCAAAAAACACATTTCTTTGCCACTTCACTGCAACTAAGCAGTTTTGACCTTTGGGCTGAAATTTACAGGGTAGAAAGGGCTTGTCCCACAAATGTAGTGTTTGCTGATTTGGTTTAAAAATTTACACTGGTTCCAGAGTTACAGCCCTCCAAAGCTGCAAATTTTCCCATAGGATGCCATTGTGGCGGCTCGGCAAAAACTCTGTTAATGCATCAGTTAGGGTTGATTCCACAGCAACAAAAGTCTGGAAATTTCATGTTAGGGTTACCAACCTTACCCCCAACCCCCACCTCCACAGACCAACAGATGTTGGAGTGTGCCTTGGGTTCATCGGGCCTAACATGCATGGGATAAGCACAAGGGAATCATAATGGAAAAGAAGATGAGAAGGGAGAAAGAGCTTTAAATCAGGCATGGTCTGTGGTAATAGTTTAAGTAGGGAGAAATGGGTAGGCTTGATGGGCTTATCAACTGTCTCATTCTATGTTTCTATGGTTCTGTTTTTTTTGTTTGTTTTTTTAAATAAACACCTGAACCTTGCTAAACAGCACCCATTTAGGTTGGTTTTGTTGTTTGTTTAAAAAAAAAACAGAAATACCTTTTCTCGGCATATCAAAATTCAGATTGCCTCCTCTCAATGAGAGGAGCCATTCACCCTTATTCTCTGTATGAGAACATTGGGACTTTCTTGGCATCTGCAGCAGCAAATGAAGACAGGATCCTGGCTTATGTGCCAGCAGTGAGTCAGCAATCTCAATCTCAATTATATCTCTCTCTCTCTCTCTCTCTCTATATATATGTATGTATGTTATCTATCTATCTATCTATCTATCTATCTATCTATCTATCTATCTATTCCACATACCCTCACTAAACTAAAGCTATCCCATGACTTAGATCCACCCTCTGATCGAAAATACATCTTGCTACTGAAACTGGTGACTGCAATATGAGAAAACAAGGTAAGTCTGGTTTAATGTATTTCAATGGGTTTTCAACTTTTACTCATAACTTCATCATGTTTTAATATTTGTACTCCAAATTTGCAACATGACCTTTTTGGGACCCTGCTTCATGAACAAAGTGGGTGATTTTTTTCCCCAACTCCATCAGGAAATGTGCTTTCGTAGTCACTATGGGAAATCAAGTTTTGTACAAGATCTGAAAAATGTCACCTACTGGATTCATAAGGCTGTGCCATAAGAAGGCTATGTTAAAAATCTGGTGTAAAAATATAGTAAACTGAATAACTTATAAGAGAACATTGAAATATTTCAATGTTCACTCATAACTTGACTAATTTTCAGTATTTTCCCACCAGACTTTCAGCATTGCCTTTTGGAACCCCACCTCATGCACAAGGTAGTTGAAATTGTCCCAACGAGACCTGCATGAATGAAAATATGTTTCCACTATCTCAAAAAGAAAGGACTTTCAATGCAAAAAAATGTGTTAATGCACCAGTTCATCTTAAACTTAACACAATGAAACTAGGGAAATGTGGCACTAGGGTTTCCCACCATAACTCACCCACCCCCATGCAGCAAATGGAAAGAAATATTATGGTTTAAGTCTTGATGAATCAGTGGTCTGGTGTTTCTTGTGGTTGCCAACCCTAATGACCACTCCCTCCCTGAAAAAACGAGGTCAGACATGATCTCTTTTCATTATGCAGGGCACCTGTGTGAAGAAAACTACAAAACATTCTTTTGGCAACACATGTGGCATGATGTACTTCTCCATCTTTAAAGAGTGTATCATTATGAGTCACTGGCTTGGAGCTGTGCCTTGTGCTTCAAACAGATAGCTATGGGCTGAAGGGGGAGGGTGAACATTATAGTTCCCAACCACAAGGAAGACCCCACCACTAATTTACCAGGACTCCAGAGACCCCAAACACTATTTTGTTTTCTTTTGCTGCTTGGAGGTTAGGGGGAGTTAGAGTTGGAAACCCTAGTGTGACATTTCCCTACTTTTGTGGCACTAAGTTGAACCCTAACTGATGCATTAATACAGTTTTTTTGTAAAGAAGACATATAGATATAGATGCAGATGTAGATGTAGATGCAGATATAGATATAGATATAGATTATACTGGCACAGTAGTGCCAGTATAGTTAGAGTAGGGATGAGTAGGCAGTTTAATGTCACTCCCCATTTTATGCACTTCAATAACGTTGCAACTTTTCAATGGATTCATAGGAAACTTTGCATGCTGTCTCTTGTGGGGTAGATCTCTTAATGTGGCAAGTTTTGTTCCAATTGGTTGTGTGGTTAGGGAGAAACAGAGCCTGAAAGATTGTGCTGTTTATGAGTTTTCTGCTCTTTCTTTGTCCACGTATATCTCCCAAAAGATTTGGAATTGTGGTCTGAAATTTTCAGGGTAGAAAGCCCTTGCCTAAGAGGTGTGCCTTTTGCTGGATTGGTAAAATAATATTAATCCATTCCAAAGTTAGTAAGTTTTATATTTCCCATTATTTTCAATGGGAATTTATAGATGTTCAGCTCAAAAAAGAACCCTGTCATAAGTGGGTAATCTTGTTTCACAGATGGGTCATCCTGAGTCATAGATGGGAAATCTTTTTTCATTCCGCTGCCATTTTGTTTTTCAGTTAGCAAGGGAAACAAATTTGAATAACTCAACAAAATGATGTATTTAGTAGACACCAACAGATGAAGCTTGTTTGCATAATGGAACTCCAACAGCTGGATTTGGCCATTATTTTTTGTACAAGTGCCCTTGAAGGTTATTTTTTAACATTGTAAATCTTTTTTTTGTGAGCTGTGATATGAAAAAAGATTATTTTTCATATTACAACTCATGAAAAAGGATTCTTTTTAGTGATTGAAAATCCTTTCCCTGGTGTCTAGTGACACCCTCCATCCTTCAATTGCCATTCTCATAGTTTCCCTCATGTCTAGTGGCACCCCACCCTCTGATTGCCATGCCTATTTTTTTGTCATTCCTTGTGTCTAGTGGCACCACCCACCCTCCAATCACTATCCTCATTACTTTCATAATCATCCCTGGTGTCTAGTGGCTCCCGCCCTCTGATCGCTGTCTTCATTACTTTTATAATCACCCCTGGTGTCTAGTGCCCCCCCACCATCTGATCATTGTCCCTGTTATTTTTTTGGCATCCCTGGTATCTAGTAGCCCACCCTCCCTCTGATCATCATGTTCATTACTTTTATTATCATCCTTGGTGTCAAGTGGCCACCCATCCCTGATCGCCATCCCCATTAATTTTGTTATAATCCCTGGTGTCTAGTGGCCCCACCCCCATCCTCCGATCATGGTTCCCATTATTATTTTTTTATCCCTGGTGTCTAGTGGCATCCTTCATCCTCCAATTGACATCCCCATGACTGTGTTTGTTATCCCTGTTTTCTAGTGGCACCTCCACCTCTGATCACTTTCCCATTATGCTTTTCTTATCCTTGGTGTCTAGTGCTCCCCTCCTCCCACCCTCTGGCAGCTGTCTGAACTTGAAATAAAGAAAATGGTCCTTGGATTTTTTTCCTGTAAAAAGAAAACTGTCCTCACTGATCTGACCCTGACACCCCCCACTTCCCACTCAGCACCCACCACCCCACACCCCCAAGTACACCCCCACACACCCTCATTCACCCTTACAGGTCCCAGGTTTGAGATCCACTCTCTAATCGAAGACACATTTTGCTACTGAAACCGGTGACTGCCATATGAGAAACTAAGGTAAATGCAGTTCAATGTATTTCAAAGGGGTTTTCTACTTTGATACATAATTCAGCCATTTTTTTTAAATTTTGACACCAAATGTTCAACAAGGCCTCCCCCACCCCACAAAACATATCAGTGACATTACACAACTCCTGCCCAAATGGTAAGTTTGCAGTTGCTTGGCAAATTCACCTTTCAGGTGAGATCTGAGTATTTTTCCTGCCCTTGTTCATGAGGTGGGATCAAAAGAAGGCTATGTTGAAAACCTGGGGTCAAAATATGAAAAAGTGCCAAATTCATGACCATTCACTGCAATTTTGCTATGCACGCTCATAACTTTGAAAATTATAAATATTCTGACTCCATATTCTCAACATAACCTTCTTATTACCCCATCTCATGTATGTAACAGCTGTCATTTTTCAAATCCTGGCCAAAATGTGTTTTCACACATATGGTGTGGGATGGTGTTCAAGTTTCACAGAATTAAGTTTTGGTGGGCATTCGAAAATTTTTGTACCAGGTACATGAGATGAAATAAGATGGCAATGCTGACAATTTGGTTGCTGTTGCCCTATAAATGAAAGCACAGGACCCTACCACTGGTACATGCATGACGCGGGTCATAATATCACAGACTAAATCATGCAGGCAAATAATGCCACACACAAAACCACACAAGAGAAAATAATTTTGGTGAAAACACTGACAATACAAGGACTATGCACACCCATTGATGCAATGGGACTTGCTCTTTTTATTTATTTATTTTATTTAGAATTTTGGTAACGGGTATACCCACTGAGACCATACAGTCCCTTTTTCGGGGTGACCCGGATTGGGCACAATATCAGAGCAGGTTGCATACATGCAATTCATTAACAAATACAGTAATGGTAGTAAGGCATGGAGGCAAAATACTGCCAATTACACAAATGACAAATATCACGACAGTTATACATATAACAAGATTGACCATTATTTGCAGTATGAAACATTATTATAACATTTTCCAGTCTTCCCACACTCCCCACACACACACACACTTGAATTAATAGTACTAACTTCTGGGGGTGTGGACTTCAGGGATGAGGCAAAACACTGCAGGCCACAAAAGTCTTACTTGTTTTAAAAAAAAGCTGCAACATAATGGGACCTGGGTGGAATCAAACTTCAGCCCCAGGTCCCCTATGCCGCCGGGTGCTGGTGCTCTAGCCACTACACCACGGGAGTGGCTCGACCAGGCACCACACAGGCAACTTCCTTGACACTGCCCCAGTTGATTGTAAAGTGAAAGGGGTAACGGTTATTCCCAATTGCTGTAAAACCTCTGTTGCTGTACTGCTTTCAGCACTTTCTGCAGCATGTTAATTCATGTGCTGTTTTAGCAGCACTATATTCACCTGATACCTACATGCACATACACATCTATGGAGGGATGAGAGCACAGGCAAATAAGGATATAATTACTTTAACTCAGAACTATTGATGGATGGGAGTACAGGGACTAGAGGGCCCTTTGCTCCCACAGGCAAAACAAGGCTATAAAATATATATTAGTGGAGGATGCAATTATACTATCTCAAAAGTAAGGACATTCTTTGCAAAAAAAACTTAATTAATTCATTAGTCAGGGTTAAAGTGTCAAATGTGGGAAATATGGCATTAGGGTTTTCAACCCCAACACCCTCCCCCACCCTGGAGGCAGAAAATCAGGTGTGTGATGTGCTGTGGGGGTCTCACATCAAATGCTTACCCCATTCCCATTCACGGTACAGATCTATGCTTATTTAGTGATTGAATGAGGTGAGCATTAGGCTTGAGAACCCCACAGCACACCTCACACCTGACTAACTGCCTCCAGGGGAGAAGGAAAACTCAATACCATATGTCCCTGCTTTTGTTACTTTAATCCTAACTAGTGCATTAATAAAGTTTTTTGCAAAGAACATAGATACAAATATAGATATATAGATATAGATATAGATATAGATCATATTGTCTGCATGGTTTCAGGTCTCTACCCTCCAGAGGTTCATGTCATCAAACTCCCACTGATGTTCTGTATATCACCAAAAAAACATACAGAGTTTCTATGGGAAGCCAGGCTCTGGGGGATTCCAGCTGATTATGTCTCAGTGCCTTTGGAAAAAGGCATTAAACCTACATATTTTTAAAAGTGCCTGAGGGATTCTTAAAGATGTCTAACGAGTGAAACAGTTATGTATAAATATTTCCCATATCTGCTTTTGACAAACCATATTAACTGTCCAGAATTAACCACAATGAAAGTTAAGGATGCAGGAGCCCCTCCAACAAAAAATGTTGCCTGTTGCTTAAACGAATTGCATTTTATGTAGATGCTAAGAGCCCCTCCACAATGACAACATAGTGCCACAAAGTGGTTGCAAGGACCACTTAATTGCAAAGTACAACCTTGCTCCCTTTGTGGTTTATACTGGGTTGTAAGACCTTCCCTGCTAAGCTTCATGTGCAAATACACCGGCACAATGGGTAGGGGCTGATATGCTAATACAATGGTGTGCTGTGCAGTCATGTCTGAGCCCCAAGCTTTGCTGCCACATGTTGCAAAGTACAGCAATAATATAGAACTTCTGAATGCCTTTCTAATACTGATGCAAGCGTGCAGTATTGGACTTCAACTCTACTGGAAGACTGAGCAGTAGCAACAAGGGACTGACATTGGCAAGGGTCCAATGTTCTTGGTAGATTATGCAAGGGAATGGGGACAGAGAAGGGTGAAAATGAACACCAAGGTGGGAAAATTGATAAAAGATTGACTAGAGAGCAACTGTATTTCCTGGGATGAATGTCAGAATATGATAAGACTGCTAAACATATCACTGCAGACAAGCAAACCATAAGATATAGGATTTGAGAAATAATAAAAGATTTAGCACCTGTTGTCACAGATACTTTAGCATGGCAGCATTTTATGTGAGTGGCACACTGCTATGACAATATGTGTATGTGGTGCTAACAGTGTCTGCAGTTCCAAACCCATTTACAACCTCAAACCTCTGGGAACTCTTATTTGAGTTGCAATATAATCGACCAGAATAAAACATCTCCCCATGCAGCTAAGTTGGGGCTTTGTATATGGAAGTGTTGAGGATGGCATTGCAGGGTGTCTGTTCACCCTTAAATCACCACTCCTAACTGTGTTTTCACCATTGATAGCACAACTAGTGTCCAACATCTCTTTTCAGTGAGTCTTGCTTCTATCCATATCCTCAGCTGGTTGGACTAGGCGCTGAGAGGTTAAGTGGCTTGTCACATTCCTAAGATCACATAGTGAATTTTTTTACTCTAGTGAGGTTTGAGCCTACGCTCTCTGGGTCATTAAGTCAGTCCAAACCAGTTTATTCATTTTCTACCACTGAATAGGGGTCTTAATTTTCATGCAATATGATGTAACACTGAAACATAGAAACATAGAATTTGACAGCAGATAAGGATCACTCGGCTCATCCAGTCTGCCCATTTTTCCCATCCTACACTATTATTGTAGACCATGCCCAATCTAAAGCTTTTTCTCACTACTATGATTCCCTTGTGCTTATCCCATGCATTGATGAACCCCACCATTGCTTTCACCCTGACCACCTATGCTGGAAAGTTGTTCCAGGAATCCACCACTCTCTATGAAAAAACACTCCTCACATCTTTCTTGAATCTGTCCCCTGCCCCTCCACCTTTATATGATGTCTGTGATTCCTGAGTACCTTTTCTTCTGAAAAATTATTCCTCCTGTACCTGGAGTGTCCACACTATTGCAGATTGTTATGTTATCTGCAAAGAGGCAGACCTTTCCTTCCAGCTCCTCTGCAATGTCACTTATAAAGACATTAAAGTGGACCAGTACCGACACTGATCCATGAGGCACCCCACTGATCACCCTCCCTCCCTCCCTCCTCCTCATAGTGAACTCTATTTACCACCACCCTCTTTTGCCTATCCCATGACCAATTTTGTATCCAGTTTACTACCTTTGGACCCACTACTAAGCTATCATGTTTGCTTATTAGTTTCCTATGTGGAACAATGTTGAATGCCTTACTGAAATCTAGGTAGGCCACTTCCACCACTCTACCTTGATCTAGTTCCTTGGTCACCCAGTATTTGTTTGACATGACATTGCATCTGTGAACCCATGTTGCCTCCAGTCTTATAACTCTCTGGATTCAAGATATTCTACAATCCTTCCCTTCAGCAGTGATTCCATTAACTTTCCCACCACCAATGTTAGGCTGACTGGCCTATAATTGCCAGCCCACTTTCCTGCTGCCACTTTGTGTAACAGGACTACATCCACCCTCTGCAGTCCTAGAACCACTCTTGTTTCCAGTGAGCTGTTAAATAGGGCTGTCAAATACTATGTGCTTGTACTCATACCATTAAATATTGACACCAGTATTTCAACAAGACAACAGCAAACCTCTTCTGTTGAGGTTCCATTTTGACTTTGCAAAGTGGATTCATACAGGTGATTGAATAATATAATGTGATACCAAGCAGAACATGTACTTTTTTTTTTAATGGTGGACATGGAAATAGAGCCTTACATTTTATAAACTTCAAAACTAGGTATCTCATTTCTGGAACAAAATAAAATTAAAATGGAGATGGGTATGTGTTTGCCAGAAATATATTACCAGCTATCACGTAGGGGAATATAGCTGCTCGTACCATAAACACAACTTGGTTGGGAACCCTTCTGCACCCAAATAAAATGACAAAATGTCAACCAATTCAATATTTAGTATAAATAATTAGAGCAATCAATATCTTCAATTAACTTCTAGGCTCTGCTTACCTTCTACCAGTGAGGTTAGTAAAGTGACATTTGCAGCTTTGCGCCTGCCTGCGGGTAAATTCAAACCGATTTTCTCTAGCCTTTCTCTCAGAGATCTCCCCCCATTCTTCGATTTGGCTCTGAAATTGCAAGAATTACACACACTGCTTAACCTTAGACAGTCTGGGTAAGAACTTTACAGAATCAATCAAAAGATATTCGGCTTCAGGGAGATTTGCAGTGCATTTTAAACTTTGTTGAAGCTACCCAGTGGCATTTGGATTAGTTTGACTGAAAATGGGAGGGGGTTATTCGTCGCTTGTATAAAGCTGCTCAGTTCATGAAGTGATATCGTAACAAAACAGTGAAAGGGTGGGAGATCATCTGAGTGCGTGTGTGTGTGTGTGTGTGTGGTTCAGAAAAAAACAACAGAAAGGATATTTGCGTAGAGATTAGTGTAGAAATGCCGCGCATGAATCTTTCGATTAATTTTTATTTTTTATCTTTAAGCAATCCAATGAAATGATCTCCAAGGGTGAGTTGTGCCGAAGCATTGATTTTAGGGTTCCTGTCAGGGAGGGTGGAGGAGGTAGAGAGAGCCATTTCTCTACGTTTGTTCTTTACTGTAAACCATGACCAATCAATCATTGAAATATTACTAACATATTCATATCAACTTAGTTGTTTTATTTATTGACTGATTCAATTTTAACTCCTTACCTCCTGAGTACACCTCCCAGGAGCGATGCATTGAGGCATTCTGGAGGGGAGAGGCGTCTCTGCACCTCTCCTACGGTCACTTTGTACTTAGACGTTGAGCTGAGTAGGGAGAGTCGGCCAGGTACCGAGCAGAACACCTCGCTGGTATTCACGGTGATGCCCCCCAGGAGGCTCTCTTTACTCATCATCAGAGATGTGACTGACTTCGACGGGATGGGAACTAAGGAGGAAACAACAAATTCAGTCTTGGATTAAACTGGGCAAGAACCCACAGGAACTCAATCCCCCCACCCATTGCGAAATTGTATTAAGAGTTTCATCATCTGCCACCTTGCTCTACTGAATAACACACGAGTTCTCCCACCTAAGTATGGCAGTTCGGCATCTACAAATCTATATTTGAGTGTTTCCGCTCCTAAATATTTCCAATGTAATAATCCCTTAATACACACAGCACACACACACACACACACACACATATATATATATATATATATATATATATATATATATATATATATCCTGCAACTTCTAAAGTGTAAATTATCAAATGTAATATAATGTTCATGTTCATTGCTGCATTATGTATTTTGACACACGGTGATTAAACAGGATATGCTAACTCCTGTAAATCTGAGTTAAACATAGTGATGATCTAAATACATAACAGTATGGCGTGACTTTTTTTTTAAGAAACATTCTTTTTTTTTAAGAAACAGAGCGAAGCTCGGTTGGCTTAACAAGGCATTACACGATGAAGGAGTATATCAAAACAATGCGTAACCATGCTCATAAGTTTTGTTTATGAGTGCTGGTTTTAAGATTGGACAGAAGTTAAGTTGTATCGCATGCTCTTCCTCCTGGTCAGGGAAGCCTGAACAACAGCTGCAGCACTCCTCCCTTAATGGGCAGCAGATATGTTTGCTTCATTTTGCACGCTGGTGTATAACAGAAAATTACTGTATATCCACTGTGCCTCAAAGTGTTTGTAAAAGGTTTATTTGAACGTTTCATAGAACACTATGTATGCATTGCTTATGTTATTACCCTTTCAATTTGGAAACCGATTGCAGAAACAGTGTGCTACCGCAACCCCCCCCACACACACGCGCACACACTCACACACACAATCACCATGGTCACCAACTACCTAAAAAGAAAGTTAGTAAATGATTGCATGTAGTATCCTGACACGCTATCGCTTTAAATAAAAGGGAAATGCACACAGCTTGTGGAGTTCTTTTTTTGCCATGCCTTATGTAGCCGATAAGGCATGACAGAGTGTGCGTTATTGTAGGTTAAGGGTACACCTCTGAAAGTGAAGTCTGAGGCCAAGTCGTCGGCTTTACGCACCCGGGAAGTGTCGTTATCCCTCAATTACGCACACCCTGGAATGCCTCATTGCCATTATAAAATGGCTTCCCTGATGTTTTTTTAAGGACCAAGTAACTATGTTCAGAAAGTTAAGCATTTCCGGCCTGTGCTGTAGTGCTGGGAAAACAGCATGGTCATGGGACTGGATTCCACCAATCATAGTACAGTGTTTGTCTTACACCTGTTATAAATAGGTTTTGCAAAAATAAGGTCTTACATTAAAATAATTTCCAAGACCTTCAACAGTACACAACAATACATGTAGCATGTGCCTTGCCTGATCACCTGGTACCCATCCTGTTCTATCCCAAACGTTATATTATTTACTTTGACCTAAAATCATTCAATGCATTGTCCTTGACTGATCTGTGAACAGGACAACTTAAAAATAAATAAGAATGTAAGTCAGACATAAACAGACCCCAGCCCCTTGTACCATGTAACTGTGCTCTTAATTTTTAAGAGTAGGTCAACTGTATCTGATTACCGATGGTGTCTTTATTTAAAGTATACAGTGTATTATAAAATGCTGCCAAACCTGCCAGTGATAAGAATAGGTGATGTCAGCATATGTTGTGGGCGGGAGAGAGATAGTTAAACAAATGTCGCATTGAATCTGTATCGGAAACACTTTATTGATGGTTTATTATTTGCGGAAGCATTTAGACGCTGCCGAAAATGTTAAACACTTGCGGATAACTTCGGACTAAGTAATATCATTGCATTCATTCTTCTGTGAGTAGGCTGCCCAATCATCCAATGGTGTTTGTATCAGTAGATAAGACGGTACTCCAGTGCAACCAGGATAGAATTTGATTTAATGTCATTCTTCTTCACACACACGCACACGTTTATTCAGTATAATGGAAGTCATTCGGTGTTCCCCAGTTACCCTTATGTTTGCAATGGTAAATGCTCACTCAGCTTGCCCCAAAAAAAAAAAATAATAATAATAAAGGACGTTGGAAAGCTTCTGAGCCGAAATAGTTACTGTTATGATTATATTTTTAAGAAAGTCAGTGTCTGGTTGGGACAGGAACTCAACTGCTGTCTTTATTGTTTATTTTTAAAATTGCATTCTCAGATTTACCTTTGTAACTGCCTGAAACTCCCTTTCAATGTATGCCGTTATCGTCCAACATTTGCGATTTTTCTTAAATTAGGCTTTTTAGTTGACGACCCTCCTCCCCGTCCGCACACGGACACACACACACGCACTCATACATACCATGACAGAAAATATATTGTCTTCAGTTATCAATTCAGAGTTTCCTGTTTGTTGGAAGCAACTTTATTTAATGTTCTGCATATAGCCACCCATTAAGATATAGTTTGCTTTTAATTGCGCTGAAAAACAAATCTGGCAGGTGATAATAATGGTGCAACATTTTAATGCTAAAGAAATCATGATGATGATGCGTGTCATATGTCCCCTTGCACTATTCAAAAGGTGTTCACCTCATATTTACAAGAACAGTCTGAGCGAAAGGTAAAATATATACAGTCAAAGGATATACAGGTCACTGGGATGGCTAATATTAAAACTTAACTGGAAACATCAATTATGATAGAATCGAATTGTTAATCTAAACGTTCTTACAGAAAGAGAGACTTCTGTGACTGTCTAGCTGCTACAGGAGAGCTGTAGGGGCTCAATACATTAGCTTTGGTTAAACTTTTTAGCATTTAGAGCTATCATATGCAGTCAATGGGACCTCACCTAGGGATACAATTGGATTGTTAGATGTCTGATTTATGTTACTTTGTTTAATATTTGCCCCAACCCCCCCTACCCCTTTTTATAATTGAAATGCACTTGTCCTTTCCTGGAATACTACTAGGAGGAAATACTACTAGGGAAGAGGTTTTGAAGATTGTGTTAAACAGCCTGCTCTTTTAATTGCAGTGAAGCTTTATATATTTTTATATTTTCATGTATAAGTCATTAGTTGGATTATCTTGTCTGTAATGACGTGTTGTTATCGTAGGCTTCGGCCTTAGTTCTATTTCATTGTTGTATGCAAATCCTAATAAAAATCTTTATGGCAAAAAAGAATGTAGAACTCTTGTTGAACAGCATACTTAAGTTTTTAAATAAGTCTCAGTGATATTCTTTCCGATCCCAAATATTGCTGATCCTCCAGTACTAACTAAACTGAATTACAGTAATTTCACTCTGCTGTTTTCCATGATTCAGCTAATTATATATAACCTAGAACCTTAATAGTCTATAAAATAGGATATGCCAGTGAGCATTTTATATTTACACTGCGCTCAATCTTCTTGTCCAACTAATAAAGGAGCCGAACTGTTTCGAGTAAAAAAGAAAATGTATAGGTATTTATTAGTAAAACTGTATGTGTGTGTTGTGGGGGCGGGGGGTAGGGGGACTTTACAGGCAGGCGTGGCCTATTTTTGTTATCGTTTACTTGCCTTGCTCCTTGCCTTTGTAACAGTAAACTCCCTTCCCTTGTTTTTTATTAGGCTCCCCTTACATGCTTTTCATTTTCGCTTAATGTTCCCATTATCACCTGCCACTTCATTTCATCCCATATCTAAGTTATCAATAGATAAACGCTGGGCTCGGTTGATTTGGTAGTAATTATAAACATACTGTTCTGCAAACAAGTTCTAAAGATGACAATAATAGCCTGAAAACGACAGCAGGAAATGGAGAGCCAATGAAGCATGGGGGAAACCAGCATGAGGCCTTCACTTCTTTACTTGTTTACAATTGTCTGTACATATAGATTAAGTATATTGTGTGCTATGTAATGGGACTGGAACAGTCATTCGTTTGCTTGTGATCACGCGCACACACACACACACACACACACACACACACACACACACTCTCACCATTCTAGCTGCATATGATGTAGCTATATACCAACTAGGTTTGCATTGCTATCAGATCTGTCTGGCAATCTGGCAGGGGACAGCCTATTAAACAATTCATATTTTCCGACATTCCTAAGCTACAGCATAGCTAATGGCTTTACACTATGGCTACTGGTGGATCGATTATGGTTACAGTTAAAAACACTAATTACCAGTCATGAGCATTATGCAACGTCATGGGACGAATCACGCTTAACATGATCGTGTAGTTTTTGGTTAGACGTAAATGTCAAGGAGGGTAGAAAAAGGGTAACAGTGCGATTATGAAAGTATCTGTTGTATCCATAGGTATGGACTTTTTATAGTTATAGTTGCACCAGAAGTCATCATTAGAGACTCCATTAAATAAACCAGCCAATATAACAAGGCCTTTAGCAATGCTAACTGGATGCTGAGGTGCATCACGACAGGGTTCCTCAGTAGAAGGCACCACTGTATATGTCGCCGGTGATGTCACACCTGGAGTACTGTGTCCAGTTCTGAGTCCCCACCTAAAAGAGACTGGAACAGGCTGGAGAATGTACATTTTCCGATGAAAGACACAGGATGATGAAGATGTTTCAGAGCTAGGAGGGCAGATCCAATAAGGAGCGATTAAAGACACTGAACATGTATTCACTGGAAACCAGAAGAGAAAGGGTGGCCATGAGAGAGAGACTTTCAAGTTCTTAGAGGGAGTTAACAAGGTGGGTTGTGAGGAGCTATTTGCCATGAATAGGGAAGATAGGACAAGAGGACACAAGAGGAGGTTTAGTGTGTGTGTGTGTGTGTGTGTTGGGGGGGCGGTAAAACGGACGTGAGGAAGTATTATTTTATACAAAGAGTGACTGAACCAAGGATTCGTTTTCCGGCAGAGGTAGGGGATGCTAAAATTGTAAATGGTTTCAAATATGGCTGGGGCAGAATCAAGGGAATATTAGCTACGGGGGTTGGAAACATTGATAAAAGAGGGAATCTAATCTTGTAAGGAAGACCCCACAAAGAGGGGGATGGAAGGGTAACATGGGCAGACTGGAGAGACCATCCGTCTTTTTTTGCCTTTCTTGTCTATGTTTCCATGTTTCTATTATTTCAACTGAGCTGATTCACTGGCCTCTGTAATACAGTTGTTTATTTGAGGATATAAACAAGATGCACCTGAATAGAACCCTTCTATCTATTATGTGCGTTTTTTAGAAAAGAGCTATCCATTTTAATTTTGTTGCGGCAAGACTACAGCAGGAAATGGCAGGATTCACCGGGATATTCAGGTCTTATTCATAAGATATGATGTCAAGGAAGGCGGTGGAGTTTGAACTTTAAGCCTTCCTCTCCATTAAAAAAAATATCAATACATAGATCAGGTCTGATGTCTTCCTAGCTTGATTTTGGAATGTAAACAATTTATAACTATTTCAGTAAAAACGGTATTGCGGTATTGCCTTACATTACAACAAATTAAATATATTTCCGCAAGTCTACCCGTCCTGTCTGCCTGTCCTGTGTATCTTTCAGCACCCCGTGAAAACAGTTAAGTAAAACAGTGACCATCAAAACCAGCTAATACAAAACAGCTCAGTTAAATACAGCAGGTTTTGTTTTTTTGATCAAGCCCGCACCCCTTTGTGGAGCTTTACCCCCACACACACACACATTCTTATATATACCAACTGCAGGGGGATGCACCTGGGGCACAGGGCAATTTTCAGTTGCTGTTTTGACTTGGCTGTTTTCACTGGCCCCATACCCCAAAACACACACACACTTGCTAAAATAAATATGCTGATTATGCATCTAGAGTGAAAACAACTTTATTTTTATGTTTTTTCATTCTAGCGGCACCACCTAATATTCTCACTTTTGACATATCACAGAATACTTAACCAATGAGAAAGCTCCGTTTACATGTTTGATGACATCGGAGATGGCATGCTGCATTTGGAGAAAAACATTAAGATCAACCGGAGTATAATATTCCTTTAATCTGAAAGATATACCTTTATGTCTGTGCTGTTTAAATCTATGGCGCAATGTACTATCTGAAAAGAAACGTTTCACTTATTGCACTTGTGAGGGTTAAGGTGAGATTGTATAACCAGGTCATCATTACCCCTCCCATGGTCCCTGTCTCTCCTTTTTGAACAAACGACATATTAGGGACAGACAGACAGAAACATCTGTCTGTCCGTCTGTGTGTCCGTCGGGAGACGTGTGGTCTAGTACTGGTTAGAACACCGGTTTGGGTCGCGTGCTCGTCGGCAAAACAGGTAATTAACCTCTCAATGCTCCAGTCCTCCCAGCAACGGAAAAGGGTAGAAACAGGACCCCTCTAGGAACAAAATATTTGGGATCAGCATGTTGCATTTCAGCTGGGTTATCCTGGGTAACAAAACTATGCACACGATTATGTGTGCAAATGTTTGTGCAATGCAATGCAAAATAGTGACTCTCTGAGGATCATGCTGTCAGCTGGAATACCACACGTTACTGTTTGGTAAAAATATACATTAAAAATCTATCTATGCTGAGAGCTGCGCTGAACACTAGTAAAACACCAGTTGACTATTACACCTGATGTATGGAATTATATGTATTTTTGATAACCTTTTGAATCTTACTTATAAAGTAGACTATTTTTTTTTTCTTTTTTTCCGTTGTTTTGTTTTTATGGAACCATCTCAATATATTTGCCAGTGTTTTGTTTTTTTGTCTAGTTGGATTCTTAGCCTGTTAATGCAGCCTGATATTCTCATTATTACTTTATTGATTGCTCATGGACCAGCCCCTTAAAATCGTATTAACCAACCTCAACAACCTATATTAGCAGCTTTCGAAACACCTTCTGTTACCCATACCTTTGAGTTCAGACTGTGTATATCTTAATGTTAGCTCTGATGGGGCAGCCAGGAGACAGGGCCACGGTCCCCGACCATTGTATTAATAGCTCAATGGGGGCTAATACTGAAAATTAGTCTTAAATGAGCTCTTGAGATCTCCGAATGAAAGAGTCATTTATCACACTGGCTACCTTAACTCGACTCGTTTGCTCTCTCTACTGGGACCAACTCATTTCCTCTTAACTAAATTACTTCAGAAATGTCAAATCCGCCCAGATCAGAAACATAACAAGGGGGTTATATAATCAATCTGTTCTAACAAAAAAGTGGTATAAAAACAAAACAAATAAAAAAAAGGAAATAAAGACAGCCCGCTAAATGTAGATCTTCGCCGTTCTGAAATGAGTAACTAATTTTCTAAAACTGGCCATGGACCTCAGGGTGTCTTTTCCCAATACATGGCTTATATTAGAACTGTGTCTCAGATTGCCTTAGGCGAAGAGACAGTACCCATGGGTTGTATTCTTTTATTGTTACTGCTCTTTGTTTCTCCACTCAGCGTTAGGTAGATGCCTGAGATCTGGGGTGACAGCCACTGATTTGTCACGATTTACAATTTAGCAGGTATGATACTGGAGCATAGTCCTTGGCAGTAAGAAAAGTCCAGCTTTACTCTAAGGGTGGGCAACATTAAGGCCACGCTTTTTTAATTAATAGCGGAAATTGCGTTTCAGTGTATCTAAAAAAAGACTAATGAAAGAATTTGTTTTCGCCATGTAAACTCCTTCATCACTTATTACATGGGTCTCAGTCCGCCTATTGTTAAACAGAAACATAGTAATGTATGCTGGAAAGGAACACAAGGTCCATCAGGTTCAAGAGCTCCAGGCAGTCTGAAAAAGTCCAGCTATTTTTTTTTTTGTGCGGATAGCACATAAAGGCCATACTTGTTCAAGCAATAGAGGACATTTATTTCACGCATGATTAGAAAAAAGTAACAGTCACTAGCCAACCCACTGCTGAGAGACATATCCCAACTGCAATTGCTGAAGGTCGGAGTGCACCAGGTGCCACCCCATTCTCAAGGAATGAAGAATAAGGAAGCTCGACATTGTCTGTACTATATAAATGTTTTTTCGCAATCTGTAATTGTCTGTGCAACTCTATCCTTGAATAATTTGTTAGTAAAGTATATTATATACAAAAAAGTAACATTTTATTCCGCTATATAAACTCGCTCCTCACGCCCCGTTCTAAATCACATGGGGTTAAATACAGCAAGTGTCACACACAAAAGTAATTATGGAGGGAAGGCACCCCCAACCCCACTGCTTCTTCATAAACAGAGATTATATGTGGGGCCTTAACAAGAACCCACTTTTAGGGATAGCCCACCCATTCTGTTTCACTGGGATCATGTAATTCCCTTCCTAATCTGTGATGGACTTGACCCTTTGTAATCTGTGTTATGTACTAAATCAAAACATCTCTAAAGCTGTTGCTTTATATGGGAAATTTAAAAAAAAAATTCAAAGAGGGAGCCCATGTATGAATCCAGTGTTAAATCCAGCAACACGTTTTCCCGGTTTTAGGTTCTCATTTCCCAGTGTGCACCAAGACAAAAATTACATGTGTAGTGTTTGTTTTAGTTAATAATTGTATTATAAAAGTAAGCAAATATAAAATATAACAGCAGTACATAACACAAAACCATTGAGAGTGAAAACTACGATACCATCTGAGAAATGTGACCAAAAAAAACGTTCTGTTTGTCTACTTACACCAGTATATTACCTTCCTATAATGGACATAGATGAAGTATACAACACAGTGATAAAAAGCACCCGCCCATCTACTAAATTAAAGTCATATAGGGTGTATTTGTGTGTGTGTGTGTGTGGAAAAGCCATAGCAGAAAACAGTAAGGGGTGGCCTACTTAACAATATAGCCAAGGATGTCCAAGTAGGTATGTTGTTGATAAGTCCTTTATTATTGTTATATATAGTACACAAACTGTGAACAGCAGCTACCCCCATATTATTATATCCCGAACGCATGCTCAAAAGCCTATAACATGAAAATAGCGCTTAAAGTTCAGAAATACGCCTGGTTAAGTACAGTAGCGCTTAAAGCAACCTTCATCATTTAAAATTATATTTATAGGCTAATAGATGCTCAAACCAAAATAGTATTAACCTGCCAGCAAACATCAGCATCCAGACTAATTTCAATCCAAACATGGCTGTTTTAAATTATTATTAATATTAATAACTAGATTTCAGGGCCTTTCTCACCTGTGAATGTACTGACAGTAGCACAAGCATTTCAATGCTGGTCAAAAGGAATAATATATAAAGTTCTCTATGAGCTTCTGCGGCTTTGGCAAGTATGTTTAAGGCATTCAAACTGAACAATCAAACACAATATAATTCCACATTGGAATATGTCTGCATTTGACTCCAAGCAAGTGGGATGACTTGTGTCTGCCTTGGAGTTCATTGCCTTCTAACACTGCATTATTTCTCGTCACACAATGGTGGAAAAATTCAGAAATTAAACAGTTGTTTTATGTCAGCTAATGAGTTATTGTAATTACACTGAATTAGTTTAATTAGTTAATTATTTCGCTTGCAGCTGTACAAGAAAGTGCAAACATTTGTTAATTTCACATATCCATTAACAGTGGGGTTAGTTTGTAGTGGTTGTGCTAAATCGTGTATGCATATATGTATATAGAGTGACATATTAACATGCAGCGCTGCTTATCTTATCATGCCCTTGGTCATACACATGGAAAGAGATTGGCAAATGTTGGAAGCAAAAGGAGGAAATGAGTTAATACGTATCTCCCCGAAAAAAAAGACAGCCAGTACATTCCAAACCTGTCTAATATTGATGTATAGAGTACATGATGCTAATAACATGGTGGAAACATATATGTACTTAGCAAGCAAAAGCAGGACAACTGGCCAGTAAAGGCAAAACATGCAGCTGTGAATTTTCACAGGAGATACAGTTTAAAAATATTTTTTTCAGCAACTGTAATGCGTTTTAAAGAGTTTTTAAGATAAATGCACCTTCACAATTAACAAAGGACACTAAACAAATTTACAAGTCTCTTTCTAGTCCATGTTTACAAGTTTAGACTGCCAGGTTGCATTTATTTAGGTGAAGTAAGAGGTTAAATTATGAATGACACATTAAAATAGAATGCAAACTGGAAACAGGGCCCCTGCCTGAATTTACCATTTAGATGCTTTAAAACATATACAATCTCAGAGTGCAAATGTGCAGTCCTATCTTCTGAAGTCAAAGCCTCCGACACCAGCAGGAAAACTCATTCTGTTATGCTTTATAACTTATTGAATTTTCATTAAAATAGCATCTCATCCCCTTGTTCTTCATCTGCTCTAATACTGGTCAAACTGTATGCAGTAATTGTATCATATGTTTTTTGCACTTCTTTGTAAAGTGCCCAGATGATTGGGCGCTTAAGAAGTAAATATGTACTCTCCTTCCTTCCTTATTTACTTACTTACAAAGAGTCATCATAATCATCTACTTGTGACACCACTGCTGGTTGCTGTAGTCATGATTATGATGTTACAAGATGATTATGACGTCAGTTGTAGACAATCAGCCAGAGCAGATGAAGACTGAGTTGCAAAGGGCAGCAAAGATCCTCTTGCAAATATCCAGGTAAGAAAGACTAAGGAGGTAAATACTAGAAATACCTGAATTATAAATTGAACTGGGACTACATATTAATTTTTAAAGTGTCCCTGTGAAATCATGGACCTAAAGAGCTAGTGAATAGACAAAATGAATATTTTCCTTTAAATGTAGTCCACAGATAACTTCTATTTGAATTCATTTTTTTTCTTTTCTCTTTGCTAATTAAGAAGTGTCAACCTGATTACTTAGTTTGATGAGTGTAGAGTTACTCTGAAGACTGGCATATCTAGTTATTTTCCTCTTCATACCTCATAAGTCCTTTGAAATTATTTACTGTGACATCATAAATGCACAAAAGAGCCAGCCACCTTCTTCTAGATTGATCTCATGTGATTTTTAAAGTACAGTGCTGGGTAAGGAGTGAAAAAGAATATAACTATATGTAATTCTACATTTAAGGTACTGCTCTTCCCATCACACCAGTACCATCAAGTAAGAAACTGTCTAAGAAGCAAGAGGAACAGGAGAATACATCAAAAATAAAAGCAGCAACATGCTACTTTTAAAAATTACAAGCAATTTCTGCCTGATTTTTTTTTCTTTGTGCGACCAGCTCTTTAAGTGCAGGCTTTTAGATTCAAGTATTACATTGAAGCAAAGAATTCCTTCAGAGGCCTGACTTTGGAATTAAGGGTATGCATGCTCTGAGTTTACTAACTGCTGAACAGCTGACACTGGCAGCACTGTCTGCTACTAGCAAGTGTCTGATAACTCACCTATAACAGTTTCATTGTTGCACATATTGTAATATAGTGTCCTGCTTAAAACGGAGTTGATCACAACTGAGAGGACTTTAAAAATATATAATGTTAATGTTAAATTGCATAAGTCTTAGCCCATTGATCTTAAGGTATTTGTATGTTCTTTTCCAGACAGCGGCTGTGATCGTGGGTGATTGGAGTTCATCAGCCACAATCTGTACCTAACCCGAGTCAAACTCCACAAAATGGGGAACCTAAACTTTGACAAATGTTCAAGATGCCAGGCAGGCACAGGCACACTTTAACACATCTTATGGGACTGCCCAAGGGCAAAACCTCTGTGGGAAAAGTTGAAATCAAGCCTAGATCCCTTATTGGGCCCGGACAAAGCTTTCTCCCCGGGGTCTGCCTCTTGGGCCTAGGCTTAGGCAAGCTAGTGTGAAACAAGAGATTTCACATTATACTCATTGCTGCAATGGTGAAGAAGCTGATCCTGAAACACTGATTGGATGACACAGTGCCAATTTAGGATGAATGGCTTAATGCCATTCTGGAGGCACTAAGAACTGAGAAGAAGATATGTTACATGAGAAACAACCCTAAACAGTACCTTAGCAGATGGAGCTGCTTAGATGCTCTCCTGCTACAATGGAGAGCAGATCCTGCCCCAAAGCAGAGTGCTGATCTGAACAATGCTCAGATGACCCTAGGACGGGTACATAAGAACACAATGTATATCTACTATATCTGCCCCACACAGGGCTGAAACGGATTACTATCAATAAATGTATTTCTTTATGTTCAGACCAACTCATCCCTGAATGTTGACAGGATGTAATGCTTGACCTCCTACTGAGATGTAGGAATTTCTAACTGAAACTGTAAAATGTCTACTGTGGTTTTGTAGAAAAGTGTAAAATTTCAATAAAGTTTACTATTTAAAAAAACTATAATTGGGCTTATAGTTTATATATTATATGCATTTCTCTTCACTGTGGTTTTCATTAGGGTAGTTTTCATGGAAAGGGATGGTTGTCCCCTAAGGTTACATCTGCTTATTCCGTTGATGCAGTTCTGATTTTATAGTTGTAAAATCAGTTTGTTGCTACTTGTTACTAAGGGTAGAATGTGTACGATGTCACAAACAGTCGATTGTGACTGCAGTAATGGGCTGAACAATAAAAGTAGATCAAGCGTTCAGAAGAAAACTGTATGACACACTACATACCCAAATGCAGTACATTGTATTGTAGTGTACTGTATATTATTTGCACTACAGAAGCTAGAAACATAGAATGGCCCAGATAGGATGTTGTCTATTGAATGCAAAACAGATAAGAATAAAGTGGCAATAAACCGTGGGCTAGCCCAAACACATCTCTTAAGTGAAAATAAAGTTTTTAATCCTATTCACCTAAGGAAAACTAGTGTATGTGTATAGTTCAATGTCTCTTTGACCAAACATTTGTAAGTGCAAGGATTTTATAGTACAAGCTTTCTGATCCACACAGATCCTTAAAGATACCTGAAATAATCCACCACAGAGATTCACGTAGCCCAGGAAGGGGACACTCACATACAATTACCTGAATGTGGAAACATGAATTGATAGTGTCTGAGATGAGAGAAATCAACTGCAGAATGGTAGAAAGATCACGGAAACCATGCTGTACAAAACTTATACAAAACACCTCACCTTTTTAATGACTGACTGGTCCAGTATGCTCATGCCACTGTTATTGGCCTCTTCAACTGCCTGCGAATATGAAAACAGCAGAGATCAGAGGCATAACTATTCAAATTGACTAGATATTAAAGAGTCGTGTATATAAATCATGTCATTCCCAACTCGGGAGCGTGTTATTTCCATTTATATTAACACAGTAGGGGAGTTTCATTATTCCAAAAATCGACAAGGAAATCCAATTCGGCCAAATTATATTGACTTCAAATAAAAATAAGACGTGCTGCACCTGCGGAGAAACGGCAATTTGGTTATGTTGTAAAACATCGACATTATATAAAAGTATTTTTTATTCCAATAAAATAAGAAATGCTGCAACTTAGCAATAACTGTCAATACCTAATATGAAATGGAAATATCCTCTTAGGCAATTGGGTAAGAAAATGAACTGCATATCTCAACAGATCTTAGTATTTAATATTTAAGTTATTCTCCACTGATATACGGTTTTAAACTCTGAGCTCCCTGCCGATTAATGAAAATATGTTTTATGAAAATGATTCGCATGTAGCTGGCATAATACAGTTTTAAAGAGAAAAAATAACTAAGGTAGTGTTCAAAACCGTTCAAAAAGGTTTCAGAAAAGGTTTGTGGATTATTTCCATGAATCTTAAGATCACGGCAGGGTTGTGCCGCGTTAGCCCACACAAAAGAACTAGAGAAACCATAAATTAATAGTTTTGCTGTGTAAATATAATACCTTTATTAGGCTAAGGAAAACGTTTATATGTTTTACATTTCAAGTGAAGAAAATACTGAATACATGGTATGTATTACTGCAGTCATGAAAATGGTATTATGGATGCTGTATAGCCCAAGAAATGGAACTGATATGAACACCACTACAAGAATGCAATGATTTATATTGTTTTATGTTTCTAAAATTCTTTTTTTTTTTTACGTCACTGTGTGGTATATATTAATACTATTCCTTCCTATAAGTTGGAGCTGCAAAGCAGAAGGCCAAATCAATTTCACCCAAGCCACACTGAGCTCTGAATATAGGTTTACTTCTCAGTTCCCCCTCCCCTTCTGTGCACGGTGGGTACGTCCTGGTAGCCACCATCCTGCCTCCGAGGTAAGGGGACGGCACCAAGGACTGCCATTGGTGGTGTGGCCCAATACAGTCTCTTACTTAAAACTTCAGGAGACTTGTGCCCTATCTACTGCCTCTGTTGTCATTCTGTTTACTGGTCTAACGTCTGAATACATTATTAAAGGATGCCCGAATGTTGCAGCAATTCTGTTTAGCTACAGTTACAAACTACCCACATCCAAAAAAAAAAAAATACTTCAAATGCACTTTTTTCCTGCATATGCGACCTTGCTCTTTTTCAGTCTATGTTACTTTGCATGCAGAAGATCTTTGAAATACCAACATGATTACCCCCAACACACATTAGCAATAAAGAATAATTCATGCATGCTTGATGGTGGTCTAACATATGCAAGAATATATGCTTTCCACTGACTTTTGATAAATGTAATATTATATAGGAGAGCTGTAGCCCCAGAGCCCTCAACATACCGCAGTTCGTTGTTGTAGTTAATGAGAACACTGTTGTATGAGTTTCTATCTAATTATGGCCGCCTGCTGGTTTTTGTGGGATATTCACACAGCATGTTGGCACTTAATAGTCACAGAGAGAATCGTAAAGATTTAATTAGGATTGAATGCGGAAATGGGGAAAACAACTCAGACTTTTAATTACTAAACTCATTCGGTGGAAGATGTAAGGTTTCTATGAGAAATATTGTGGAATTTGTGCCTGGTTTCATATCAAATTACTCTAATGGGGATTTCTCGGCTTTCAGTTTGAAGTACCGAATTTATTGAAAGCATGTCACAGGACATTCAACACGTTTGGAGCATACCGTTTGAAATAAAATAAAATGAATAGCTGAAAATAGCATAAATTTTATTTTACAAGTAGTTCCATTTCGTACTGATACAAATGCGGTCAGTTAATAAATAAAACAAGTGGTTTGGGACTGTATGTTTTTTTTTTACTGGTGGAATGAACAACCAACGTTCCATAGTTAACAGGGGGATAAGTGTGTATTACCTTTTCACTGCAGTTGTTTCCATTTTGAATTACCGTATTATAGTAAATGAACATACGAATATAGGAAAGAAAGCCAGGCAGATACAGGTCAAAAAGGTCTATCTCGTCTGCTCGATTTTGCAGCTCATTGTTTATACCTGTGCTGCCACCCCTACTCTCGTGCCCAGTGCTGCCCCCATATCCCCTTATCGCCTTCATTCCCCTTCACTGTGCTTGACGTTGAGAAATACGATAATAACATGTGTCAACCAATACTCCATATCGTAAATATTTCAATATGGCAAATAAATTAAAAAAAAGTTAACAAATGTGTATGAATTCTGACAGCGGGCAAAACATCATTATATATCTAGTATATTAATTTTGACAGCATATATAATATCAGTAACCCTACATTTTATTTGGTTTTGTTTACCATAAAGCGAAAAAAAGATGGGGGGGGGGGGGATCAGGAAGTTCCAGTTCACTGGCCAGTTTTTCTTCACATGTAGCAGACAAAGATGCCAAAATGTCAGCCATACGAATGGTGAAGTCAAAATGTTTAAAACAACACACACTATTATATATATATAAAAAATAAATGGCATTTGAACTAAAACAAAGCACCAAAATGGCAACAGTGTATGCGCCAGTATATGGTGACACGCCAAACTGGTGCACCCTTGTTTGCTTATGTATGTATGTATGTATGTATTTATTTCCCGTATAGATGCAATAGTCACCAGTGCCGTTTTCAGACATGACCCTGGCCATCAAGATGGCATATACTGTAATAATGAACACTACAATGGCATATAATAGTGAACACCAGGAGTATAAAAGAGCGAACAGCGAGAGCACATTCTTGCTAAGAATTACACCCTGGCAGGACACTATCAATGCACCGCTACAGAGATTGTACAAATTGACAACCAATAAATACAGAATTACATGTACAAAGGTGCAAATGTGTAGTTGCTTTTATTTATGAACAACACACAGGAAGGGGCCTTCTTATGTGGGCAAATAGTATGTAATATGCAGTTAACAAAGGTTGTCTTCCATATTAGCATCCAGAAAAACACTAACCAATAGGTCGGGGTGTACTGTTCCAACGTGGTAGGCTTAAAAGTGCATATTATTAAGGGTTATAAGGTAAATACAGAAAACATCTTTTGAACACAATATTATGAGTATTCAATAATTACATTTTCTCGTAATATTGAACTGCTTATAGGTAGTTCATGACATTGCAAGCTGCCTCTTCATAGTTTAGATCTTTACTTAACAACACATTTACTGCTACCATGGAAGTGACTAAATATATAAAATACACGTGTCTCTGGGGGAATAGACTGTGATCGATTTCTGTTCTCTTCATTGCCATTTCTATTTTATTTATATCAGCCTAGTGCTTACTGTACAAGTCTGCAGTTCCATTGGTACGATTTAAGTAATTTGCGATAATCGGAATTACATACTCCATTAAAAAAGGATGAAGCATACATCATTTGCAAGCTTTGTTTGTTTCGAAAAACAGAATCTTAGACAAATCTCCATATAACCCCCATGCCAATTTGGAGAATATTATAAAATTGTTTTGTAATGGAAACATTCTCTCTCTCTCTCTCTCTCTCTCTCTCTCTCTCTCTCTCTCTCTCTCTCTCTCTCTCTCTCATACTTTCTCTCTCCTTAAAGGCTGATTTAAATATACATATATATGAGTTCACAAACCTGTGGTTATGAGTTATCCCACTGGCCTGTGTTTTACATAAGAGTTTTTCTTTAACTAAACAATGGTTTACTTATTTTGTTTTAGCAGAGTCAGCACATATTACACACCGCTTATTCATTTCAAGCTGCTTTTAAGTCAGGCATTATTCTTTTATCGTTCCTTCTAACAAACTTGATAATATGTAAAATAAAATGTAAGACTTTCCATCGTCATAGAATGCAGAAATGTGAGAATATCACACACACTGAATTCCAAAGGACAGTTTACATTTACACATTCGTCTCTGAAACTACAGTAAAATTTGTCGACAATGAGCCAAACAAATCATAATGGTGCTCAATAATTTGAAGCGCATGACACAAGAACGAAAACACGCCATATGTCTTTATATATTTTACTTAAAATGCTGTCACAGTCTGATGTGCAGGGTTAAGCTATCATCCCTTGATTGCTATTATTTTTGTAAATAGTTACAGTCTGACTGAGGAAATGTATACAACTGAACTCATAAAAACTATTGTCTTGGTTTGCCTTATGAAGTGGTCTAAGAAGACTATGTACCCTCATATCTATATTCATCTATATATGTCTGTCTGTCTATCTATCTATCTATCTAGCTATCTATCTATCTATCTATCTATCACGTGTATATTGTGTGCGCGCCACTGTAACTTAAGGGGAATGAGATTGCATCAAGAAATTTGTGAAAACATACAACAAAAAATACCAGGGTGACCAACACCGGCAAGAAAACATCTTAATAATAGTAATTACGATCTCTATTAAATCCTTTAGTAGACTAAAATAGGTGTATTTTCTTTTGATATATTAATTACTGTAACTTAATTTGAAGATTTATTTCTTTACAATTCTCAAGGCAGCTGTTTCATTTCTAGAGTTAAAAGACATGATCAGATGGTGTGTGTATCTGTTTATAACAAACATAACCTTACCTGCATATCTTCCATTCCTGGGTGCCCAATACCATGTAAAAGCGCGTCTCCCATCCCAGAGTCCAGGCCATGGTGAGCCGAGTGTATAAGCACATCTGGCCGCCTTACTGATGTGTAGTCCCGCCGTGGGTCGAGACCAGACAGTTGAGGTAGGGAGGCTCTGGGCTGCGGTAACAGAGAGCTAGCATCAGATCCAACATCTTGCCTCTGTCTTTGCCCCCAGGGGTGCTGTTGGGGCTGATGCAATGGGTTCAGGGAGTAGGGGTCGTTGACATGGGAGTAAGGGTCCTGGCTTTGATGGTAAGGAAGGGGCTGGTAAGGGGGCGGGAAATAGGGAGGCTGGAAATCCGAGGATGGAGTGTGGGACAGCGGCGGGCACTGGAGTAGGGTCCCTGGGATACTGATCCCAGCTGAGACAGCCTCGAACTGTGGCTTGGGACTCCATCGTGCCGATCCTAGAAACAAGATAAAAGTCCAAATTCAATAATTTAATCTCATACACATCCCGCAGTATCATCTAACAAATGAATTAATTCAAACATGTGTAACAGTCCCTGAAATCGAAATTGCATGCCTCTAAAATAACATGATATATACTATACAGAAGTTCAAGCAACACCGAAAAAGGTTTATGGAATATAATAGATCTGATTGTGCATACTATTGTGTCGAAAAAGGGGGGAATCAAGCATAAAAGTGAGAAACTTTAAATTATATCCAGAGAAAGATGACCCAGGAGAGAGTAACGAAAATATCCCAGTTTACTGTGTTGAAATAAAGTTACTAGCGACCTATATGAATGTAACCTTTGTATTACAGGAGCACTTAAATACCACTCAGTCAATGTGCAAAGGGCCGAAATTACAACAGAGAACTTAAAAACCAACCTGAAATATCTCGAACTGGAAAGAAAATCTATATGTTAAGGATTCTTAAGATCTGCTTGCAAGACTGAGGGCATAATCGGTACTGATTTTCAACAAGAAAGGCATTTACCTTCCTATCAGAGCCCGGGATGGGATGTTAAGTAAAGGGAAGATATCCTTAACCTAAATTGCAGTCCAAATTGCCAACAGCAATTGCTGCAAAAGTTTTTTTTTTTTTGGTTGGTTCTGCCCGCTGACGCGTCCATCTCAGCCCCGATAACAATGAATATAAAGCAAAAGGAAAGCCAGCTGCAGACCTGCAATTATATTGTCCTCAATTACACCCAGCCAAAGGCGTTGGAAAGAGCACATGCAATGAGGGAGAGAGATCCAACTCACCATGGCGGAGTAAGTATGCACCAACATCTGGAAGGAAGTTTGGTCACAGCTAAATAAAATTAACAACTCAAAACAGGGAAAATCAAGGGCAAGCCGGCAATGAGACGTTTTTTGGACAGAAAAACAAAACTAGAGGTAGTTCCAGGGTTATCCATAAAAAAAACGATCCATCCAAAAAGGGAAGTAAATCTGTTTTGTTGTTGATTCTTTCTGCTCAGATGGAATCGTCTTCGACCAAGGCTAGGCTCCGACTGCTCACATGCCACTTCCACTGCTTCTCTACACCGCCTCATAATAATTGATATTCATGACTAATATTACACGAATGCTTTAAAGGGAGAATGGAGAACAAATGGAGCGTGAAGCTGCAGCCAACTCTCTCTCTCTCTCTCTCTCTCTGTCTCTCTCTCTGTCTCTCTCCTACTGTTGTAAATGACGTTCATTCAGTTGAGAATTACTAGATGTAATCAGACAAGGGGGCTGGCAGAGGAAGACTTGCACAAACTTTAGCCTCTAAATGTCACTGCTACAGCTCCACTATCGGGATCCAATAGTGAAAACTGCCCATGTCAGTGCCTTACTTGATTGGAAGGGTGGTGGTGGTTGTCGTTTTTAAAAGTAGAACTCATGAAAAAAAAAAAAACATTGACATGAAGATTATGGCGGTTGGCCCGCCGAGCTAATAGTATCCTATGCATTTTCTATCTCATTGAGCCCTGCTTTATATAAATTATGTTAATGAAATTGTAAAACTTTCAATGAAGTTCGTGTATAAAATGCCGAATTTTGCAATGGTGATCTTTGGGAAAAAGTGAATATGTTAAAAAAAAAAAGTTTTGGAGGGATGGGTGGGGCACAACGTTTTATAGGGAAGGAACATCCCAGATGGAGGCCTGGAGGAAGGTTTCCCTGTTCAGTGCTGCAACTGTACACTACTCGGTGTGTTGTTATGTATCTAGGGATTTCCCTTTACAAAACTGCCCCATCCCTTGCTGCTTTGTGCCTGGAGCCGAGTCCAAGGTTTACTTTCCCTCCGAGTAGACTTGCGGTGCCCCTCCCTTATTTCACTGTCTATAGGAACGCTAGAATTGTATTAACTTAATCAGAAGAATTTTAATTTGTTTGGCTCCCTGTCATTCAATTAAAGCATCAATCTTACATATCTCCCTACAGGTCGGCACGCACAGGTTTGGTCCTTTTCACGCAGATGTAAACTATTTGTTTGCCTTTCTCACTGGATAATAACTATGTAGTCCACAGGCACGCCAGAGGGCAACTCGGGGGCCTTTCCATGTTTCCAAACCCGTTCAACCTGCTAGACAACCTTCTCTGTTAAAAGTTTGGCCATCTGTCCTAGTATATTACTCTGTCCAGTCAGGGCCAGCATTAAAGGTTGTTTTAGCATTCCTGTTTTACATCCCAGGAGAAAAATAAAAGAGAGGGAGAGAGATACTCGTTTTGCTAGGTGGTGATAATACCTTTATTAAGCCAACGAAAAGTTAGTGCAACTTTAAATTTTACTTAGCCTAATAAAGGTATTACATTCACCTGGCCAAAAAAAATACGTTTTGTTTCTCTCTTGATTTTGTGTAGGCTAATAAGGCTAGCTTGCTATGTTTATATCCCAAGAGTTCAAAACACACCTAAGGTCTCTTGGCATATTTCAATAATCTAGTTGCCCTTACCTGTTGTCTGACAGGAAAAAACATCTGCAGCTCTGACAGGCAAGGGCAGAAGATATAATGGTAGATAGATAAACTAGATACTTGGCCTTTTGGCAGTATATAGGATCTCCTTTTTCATCAAAGGGCATAGTACTCTGAATACCTTCACAAAGTAAAATAAGTCACGTTTTCTAACCTAATTTTCTGGGAGGAAAGAGGGAAGGAAAGAAACGGAGGGAGGAAGGAGACAGAAACAAAAGAAGGAAGAAGAAAAGAAAGAAAGAAAAGAAAGAAAGAAAGAAAGAAAGAAAGAAAGAAAAAGACAAGAAATATATATTGGTTGGTGATGTAGGGTGCCTGAAGTCAAGGTTGTCAGCTGAACGTGGTTGGTTTTGGTGGCACATTTCTCCGGAGCAGGAGCTGGCCAGCTTGCAGTTTATTTTATTTAGTTTTTGTTAACAGGGTAAGTGCACTAGCCATAGTAATGACTATTTTCAGGCACGACACGGATAGTTAATAATCAGCTTGATGGGTGCCTTTCAGAGACCAGCTATGTGTAAGTGAAAGGAGGAGGAAGGACGGCTATGCGCCGGTCACACACTAAAATGCCATCGTACAAGATACCCTGGCACTTCAGCCCACTGGCACTCTGTACTGGGCTCAACAGAATACACGTTTCTTAAGGTTATCTTAATTATCAGGCTTATAGCCCACTACACCTTAATATTTCAAACACAGTATTCACGTTCGCTTCAACCACTTCTTCAAAGAGTCTGTCTTACTGTTTGCCAGCCCGATTCCCCTTGTTTTCGTTTATTCCTTGTGATAAAATAAAATTAGTGTGTTTTTATCTCACACCTCATTCTGCCGTGTTTACCCACAGTGCGTATCACTTAGATCGAATAAAGTTATGTTTATATTAAGGCACTGTCGTTCTCTGTGGGTGTTTCCTTTTCTTTCTTCCCTTTAAAGTACCCATTAGGCGCGCTCGTGTGTGTGTGTGTGTGTGTGTGTGTGTGTGTGTGTGTGTGTGTGTGTGTGCCGAACTCCGACTTTTAAATATTAACTGGCTTTCCGAATGACTTTCTTGGTGAGGCTGACCTCTGGCCAGTCACAGCCCAACTTCGTCTCACTCCATCAGCTGGAAGGAGCCTGCCTTACGAAACCCCCCAGCGCTGCCACCAGCCCTCCAAACTGTTTATTCCTAACAGTTTGGAAGCAATTTCAATATCATAAGCCAAGTGCCAGTAATAGGGACTTAACGATTATTTGGGAAGTTTACTTTGCAATTACAATCTACATACACTTCCTAGAGATTACTCGTGAAACCTGCAGCTGCCTATTCTCCAAGTTAATCCTGATCAGGCTCTGCATATCCGCCTCAGGAACTCACGATAAAATCCAGTGTATTATCCATCCGATATCTACCGATAAAGTCCTGCATAATACACACACCGAGAAACTCCAGGTGAAACACTCTGCATCCACCACAGTGTTTTTCATGGGCTTACAAATTCGCCTCAAGAACTCCTGCTAAAGCCCTCATGCATTTTAACTTAGCAGGATGCAGTTAATGTATCAAATAGTTATTACCGAAACTCTTCCTAATATGCGTGTCAGATGTATATCCCTGTGCAAACCGCACAGTTAAAAGAACTGAAGAAACATTGACGTCTATTGTTGATTAACTGCCAGGGACTTTTAACAACAACTGCCAGGTCACTCAATGTCTATTATTTCCTGGATGTTTAAAGAGATATCTAACGCTATAGAGCTCAGTGCTGAAGTCCCCGTTAAACTACGGAATCGCACTTCTCAGTCAATAATAAATACAAGTTATTTTTTTTCTTGCTCTCTCATGTTTTCTTTCCACTCTTATTGGGGTGTTAAAAACTAGCAACTAAACTTAGATCAAGCAGTGGCAAGCACGAAACAATTTAACGCGAGTAACAGGAAAATAATGAATAATACTGTGATGTATTTCTTCCTTTAGCGTTGTTCATACAATCAGCGACTAAACGAAACATGATGAATTTTACAGTTTAATAAAATAATATATATCTACAGTTTAGTAATGTATTATATATACATATATGAAGACGTCCCTCACCTCGTATATATCTTCATATTTGACGTTCTCTATCAGTTTCCAGAGCATGTTTACACACTGATCTCTCACCGAGGAGTGCATTCATGTGCAGAGCAGATGTCGAGATTCTCAGCTCCTCTCTGTCTGTAGAGATCCATCTGGAGCTGAGACCAGGGGGGGGCAGATCCTAAATCTGACGTTCCACTGCAACTCATGGATGTGGTCTGAAGCAAACAAGGAAGTGAGAGGCAAGCTCGAGAAACTGAACCTGTTAGACCTATATCGTCAAATAACATTACTGTTCCGCCTCCTTTAATCCTGTTGCACGTTTAAAACATAACAACAAATGCACACTCGAATAACAGGAATGTCGGTAAAAGAAAAGACTTGCTAGTTCATTGCATTCTGAGAGGAACCCCAAAGGGCTACATCTCATGTTAATTTATTGTTTTATGGTTTTATTTTGTCTTTGCCAGAATAGACGCGATAAGGACCAGCCTATAAAGAACCGACAGGTTTTGTTTTAAAGCCATTTCTCGCTTCTTTCTAGAAACAAAGCTAACATTATTACTGTTGATACTCATATTCAGATGATTCCGAAAAATAAGCAGTCGTTCGTATATAATTAGTCTTTTGGTGATAACAGCATCTAGCGCGCACTGCAACGTTATTACAACTTAATATGAGATATTTGTTTTTCAAGGACCTTCACACATCGTCACGGAAATGTTTTAATTATTTTTGTATGTATATCATGTTACAAAATACTCAACAAGCAATACTAACAACATACTGCAAAACTAATTTAAGTTCACATCTCTATTTATTTGTTCATTCATGGCTCACATATTAAAGAAGCTCTGGTGCCCAAGAAACATGTAAATGAGTAATTATATGGCGCTTGTTTGTTTAACTATAAAAATTATCTAAATGACTGAAAGTCAGTGTTCCAGCCACACAAAAGGACGATTGATCTAATAGACCACTAGTGACCCCATCTCCAGTCTCTACTTCATTCTACCCAAATCATGTACATCATAAGTGTGGTTGAGGTGGGAGGCTCACGGCTTACAGTATGGAATCAGCATGCTCATAAATACCATCCCCCGTCTGATGCCAAATCTGACTTCAACAGAAGGTGTCTACTAAAATAAAAATGCATAACTAATATATTTACACCAGTTAATTTTAATTAAACATTTTCACCAGAAATAAATACTGTGCTGCAAGCAGATCGTTTTCTTATCCGTCATGGGGAAAGGGGACTAAGGAATAGTGCAACAACATACACAAGGTTCAACATTTTAATGCACAGCAATCACACTAAAGGGAACACCTTAGGTGTACATAATTAAAAATCAAGCTCAACAATTATTAAGCACTTAGAAGTATTTCAATTTTGTTTTAATTTCTATTATCATTGGTTCACTAAATATAAGATCAGATAACTGGGCACTTACTTCACACTGCCTTTTTAAAACCATCCGTCACCAACTAACCTCACAATTGTTATGTGTGACATAACAGTCATAGTGAACGCTATGATGTTATAAAAGGCACTATTAGGTTAGTTGGGAACAATCAAATGCTTTCTAAACAGAGGGTATATGCAGATTGCCAAGACAAATTAAAAACCCTGGAAAGGAAAACTGTAAAAAAAAAGTGTATGAATGCCTATGCAACAGCTGAAGTACTATGTTCATGAAAGTTCAGTCCTCAGTTCATAGTTACAGGAAGAAGAAGAAGAAGAGGAATAAAATGAACGATTTGTTTTGTATCTGTTAAGCAGAAGAATGAAATAACTGTTTTGTTTTGTGTCAGTCCATTCTTCTGTAGGATGTCTGCTACATATGATGAACAGTATTTATCTTTGTCTTAGGCATATTGTATAATATTACTGTTTATAATTCAGCGCGTGTGATTGTCACCCGGTCATAACCTACACACACACACACACACACACACACACACACACACACACACACACACCTTCGAATCCCGTTTATTTTCCCTTTAACTCCAGCGTAATCTTTCTATATTTTTCTGCAGATCTATGAAGCGGAACTGTCCTGTTTTTTCTGTATAACCAATGAACGTCTGCTGGAACACTTCCCCTGTAGAGTACTCTGTTTCCATGCAAACTACAGGAATCGCTGTACTTATGGAAGCGCTGGAGATAGAAAGACATACAAACAGACAGATAGATAGATAAATAGATAGACAGACAGATAGACAGATACATACATACATAAATATATAAATAGAGATATAGATGGCTAGATAGACAGAGATAGATAGATAGATAGACAGACAGACATCCAGAAAGACTCCCTCCCTCTCCCAACCTGCTCTGCCTCCTCCCCATCTCTTTACCCTCCCTACTATGCAGCTTCTCCTCCCACACCTGTTAACTATAACTGAATTTCCCCTACTTCTGTCGTCTGCCTCTCACACCACCCGTCTCCTTCCCCCATCCTTCCTTCTTCTGCCCCTCTACCCCTCCCTCACCTATCTAACCCCATCCCCTTCCCCACGACAACCGGCCTAGTGCTGATTTATAGATCTGTTTTGTGTGTGTGTGTGTGTGTGTGTGTGTGTGTGTGTGTATATATATATATATATATATATATATAATAACATTTTATCTACTGTTGGGAATGGCCAATGGGTGTTTCTCTCACTTTTACCCTGTTATTTATTTATTTCCTGCATAGGGTACTTCATATAACCAATCGTTGTGAATAGTTTTACAACATTATGTAAGTGCTGTATATAGTTTATGTCTTGCTGTATCCTATACTGTTAACATTACAGTTGTACTCCCCTTTCCCTTCCCCCGGCGCATCTGGAAAGAGCTATTATTAGCTCAGTATACCTTTCCTGGTGAAACTTTTCAGATAGGTAGATAGATAGACAGACAGAGAGATAGACAGACAGACAGACAGACAGACAGACAGACAGACAGACAGACATAGATAGATAGATAGATAGATAGATAGATAGATAGATAGATAGATAGATAGATAGATTACCAACAGCGACATAGCCTCACTAAGGTGTATCACTATAGTCAAGTGGTTCGCATGGAGGCAAGGAATACAGCAGGGGTGAGTGCTACACTTACAACTATGGATAGTTAAAATCCTGAAAGCTGGTTAGTCTAGAGAAATTCATACACTGATCACAGTTCATCATGGTCTGAAACTAAAACAACTACATAAAAGTATTTCTTTAATTCTACATAATCCATTTATAATCGCAATAAGACAGGCCAGGGATTTGTTTTGCTGGTTAAGTTCACTTCTTGGGTGGTTGGAGGCATCGGGCATCCTATGAGATCAGCCAGGTAAAATGGGACATTGTCCCATCCCGGGTTATTCTCAGTAATGAAAATCTAGATAACCAAATAGTAGCCACTTGGCACCTAAATATCATTTTATGGTCTGTTCCAAATATTCAGGCAAGTCATGACACTTTTCTAACGCCATTAGTGCGTCTGTGTTCCTACACTAATATCTTTTTTTCCGAATTAAAATATATAAATGCTAGTCATCAAACAGAATGGGTTAGAAATTAGGTTATTCATATTTTACAAGCTGGAACCCAATTCGGGTGAATCTAACATGTCATATACTGTACCACCCTAGAAAATAATAGAGATATCTGGCAGGCAAGGTTTATTTGCTTCTGTGGTTAGCCAAGGTTGATTTATAAACCGTTTTATCCCACTAAATATCACACAGCACCAGATACAGAACACGACAGGGTACGAGTTATGCTTTAACACACCACAGATATAGGTTGCTTGGCACCACAAGGTGAAGCTGAATGGATTTAATACATCAAGTTGTTTAGTAAAACACAGTCCACAGCTCTGGAGTGTTTAATTTTGCTTTTATAAAATAGGTAGGTTAAATACTTTTTCCTGATTGTCTGGGAACCATGTTGTGGGAGGACAGGCACGGCTAAAACAAGTCCCACCAGCTAGGGGCAGTGCACCTGGAATATCAATGAACCGCTTGGAATGCTGACAATTCAAACGACATCCATTTTTTCATACTAACAGTTGTTAAACAGAACGACAGACCTCCCAGCTTCACCGTTTGAATTACTAGGTGAACAAACTCTATCAGATTTGTGTTTATGCCCGAGAGAATGGCAACAAAGGAGGAGGAAAAACAATGAACACACATTCTACAGGATAGTGCATCTCGGGTTTATTCCATTTTTTTATTTTTAGGTATTGGCCTGAATAAATATCTATTGTTAAATTAAAATCGTTGTCACTGTGTATTTTCTTTAAAATTGTGTTGTACTGTGCAGTCTTTACAGTCGCCAGACATCCGCAGTCTCCTGATGAAAGTTGCGGTCAGGCAGCCTTGTTAACTTCTTGAAGTGACCCACCTGCGTTTCTGATATTCCCAACAAGTGTGTATGGCTTATTTGTTATTTCTTGGTTTAACCCATTCAAATATGTATTTTTAATATCAGCCCACCCGGCCGGAATCTGGCATCCCCGCCCTAGAAACCCTGGCGGAATGGGTCTTACATACTGAGGCAACATGCAAAATAGTCGGACTTCTGCAAGTCAGCATGCTGCAGTTGGATGCGTGCTTCTGAAAACACTCACTACTGTTTCCTCTATCGCCGAGGAGCACCCAGATAAACAGGTTGAAGGTAGTAGAGCAATAAGTGTCGAAACCTAAGGGTGACGGTTGGAGGCAGCCCCCCACACACACACTGTTGCCTATTAGCATTCAATATGCCCTACAACGCATGCATGGCCAGAGGGAAGCAACCGTGGCCTTATTTGTAATTACTATAGCCCCCGACACACACACACACTTTTCCAGTGTTCCAGTACCGGTGAGTACAGCTTTGATCTTTCACTGAAGCTTGCATAATCCACCCCAACTGTCATGCTCACTTACAGTCCTATAGATAATTTGAGCATAAAGACATGAATGTCACAGGTTGTTTGAGAAGTACCAGACCCCGATCGTATATCAGCAGCAATATCCGGAGATTGCTCTCATCCCTACTATGTTCAGAATGTGTGCTTCAAATACTTTTACTTAGAGCCTAGTGAATCTTATAAGATGACTACCTACACACACACAAAAACATAATTCTGACAAAATAAACACTTATTCCTGGCAGTGGGCCACAGTGGCACCAAGCTGATGAGGACTGTTTTATAACAAGTTCCTCAAATGTGGCAAGTGGAACATAACACTTTCTTCCTATAAGAAATTAATTGAATAGTTTTCATTCCATTTCATAAGTGCAATAAGACATTCTGGGGTTTGTGCCTTGTGTTGTTACAACCACATCCAGGGGCCTAAACACTCCATGTTCCTGGGTATGTGTTGTGATAGCACAACCCACAACCATCATGTCCTATTGCTTACATAACATGGGTATTGCAATTTACAAGTAACATGTAAGAACGAGTTACAAAGGAAGAAAAGATCCTTTACTGTTTTAAAATGAATGTGAAACATTTTTCTGCATGTTGCTGTGGTTGTGGTGCATTGGAAGTGACACAGGTATGGTGTTTTAATAATGTACCATGGTTGGGTTCCTTGAAACACTAGTGAAGTGTGGGATCTACTGAGATAAGCATATGACATAGGGGCAGTGACAGCCAATGAGAATACATTATTTGACAAACCCATTTTTTTTCTTTTTTCATTAATTTGTTGGCTGAGGTTCTGGTCCCTGCTCCTGCTCACCACCCACATACCCCCCAGGGCAGGGTCATGGGAGCAGGACCTCCTAAGTGACCTTTGTCAGCAGCAGGAGTGGCAGTGGAGACAGGGGTCATCAATAGTGGCAGGCGGGATTTTGCTGAGTTTTTGTCCCTGGGGGTGGGGATGTGCAATGATGGCAGTGTCCAACCTATCCCTTTAATGCCAGCCACAGCAGTACCCCTGGCCTCTGCCAGAGGTCCCCATATCACCGGACACTCTTCCATCATCCCCCCAGAGAAAGAGAGTAGTCCCTGGGATGTTCAGTCCTTCTCCCCTTCCTGGTGGGCCCTCCTACTCCTGAGTCTGTTCCCAAACCTGGGATGTCAGCACCACAGATGGACACCTTGCTGCTGCACCAGTGGGCCAGCCTTGACAGACCCATTACTTAAAAACAACTAAAATGTGTTAACTCTCCCCCAAGACATCTAGCTATTTTACCCCTGGAAGGACTCTTCTCTAACATATTCAACAAAACACACAAAAGGTATGGGCACAATTTAATTTTCTTAGTCTTTTAAAAAAATGGCCATGTTAGAACCAGCAGAGCTGTGATTAGTGCATATTTTCTGAGGCGTCCTACAGGAGTGTACACATACAGAATTAGCATACAGTACAGAGACTATATTAGCAAAATAGTAACTGGTGATGAGTCACTAGTGAAAATGAACTATGCTGAATTAATGAAAGCCCAGGAAATGCAGAAAAAGAGATGTGCACTGTTAATTAAGCAATAAGGCATGGCAGGGTGTATGTTACTGTGGGGTAAAAGCAGGTCTCTGGAAATAAAGCCCAAAGTAAAGCTGAGGGCTTTATGCACTGGAGAAGTACAGTTATCCTTCAAATATGCACACCCTGGAATGCCTTATTGATTATAAAATGGTTTCCCTGATTTTTGTTATTTTAGGACCAAGTAAAGAGGTTCAGAAAGTTAAGCATTTCAGACCTGTGCTGTTGTGCTGGGATATCATCATGGTCTTGTGACTGTATTCCATTGCTCACAATACAGTATTTCTCTTACCCATTTTATAATACAGATTAACAGAAGAAAATGAGAGGTGGAAAACTGCATAGGTGAGTGAATTAGTGATGAAGACATAAGAGCCATTAGAGAGTGGAGGTGGCCCAGCATGGGTCCATGGTTCCAATGGTAGACAGATAGACATAAAGAGGGTAGGTGTGAGGGAATAGAGGTCAGTAGAAAGCTACAGTGCATGTATGGTCCACTGATCAAAACATGTCTGTGGAGTAATATATTTTAAAGTAAATCACATCCCAATTCCAGTTTACATGGGAGACTACATGTTATTATGTGGATTGCAAAACATCCTGAAACATGATTAGCTGAAAGCAGTTTCAGCCATGGTGAGATCCATGATGATATCTCACCATATCATCATGGCCTGTACCTACTGTAACTCAAGCCAAACTTTCATCTCATCTGAGACTGATCTGTCTGTTCTGACATAATGCCCTGAAATAAGATGATCTCATAACAAATGGTCCAACACCTTCAGCATCCATCCTCTTGCCTACCTGAAAGTTTCAACAAGCCATTACGGTAGCTTCAGTAAGCTCCACCCCGTCTCTGTCTCTCTCTCTCATGACCACTCATTGATGCATTTTTATTTGCAAGTGTAACTGACCTAGGCTCTACTGTTTCTATATGATCTGCAGCTATGTGAGTGGGATAGTAAGGATTTAACTTGTTAGTCTGGATAAAAGGGACAGGTTGCATCTGTGTGGAACCTCAAAAACAGTATTGAATTTAAAAAGCTGTTTACACCTCAAAGAAAACTTTTAAAAAGATAATATTTAGGTACAATTCAGCTTGAATTCCATATATATTCTATAGATTTCTCCAGTACATTACTTATTACTAAGGAAAGTTGCATGAATACATGATCTTTATACCTCAGAGTTCATCTGCCGCTACAGCTTACTCCCTACTTCATGTCATAATCCTCTGTTGTGACATAATTTGTTGCCATGGAAGCAACTGTGATGTCACAAGCAGTGTATTATGACTTCAAGTAAGGAGAAAGCAGCAGGAATAGATGAACTCTTCAGGTGTAAAGATTCTTTTTTCATGCAGATTACATTAGTAATAAATAATGGAGAGGAGTAATACAGAACTAATGAGAAATACATAAATGTTATGTTTTGTTAAAGTTGTGTTGAAGTCATCAGTTGCTCTTTAAAACACTCATTGTCCTCTACTGTATAACCAGGAAAAGAGTAAAACAGCAAATGGGACTATTGAGGTAGGTGGAACAACATTTCTGCTCCTCCAGGGACCTGCTCAGGTACAGCACACAGCTGTCTTGTAATTAAGACCGGTGGGTGGGTGTGGAACTCAGCAAATTAATTTTAGTTTGAAATCATCATAGCACTCTATGCATCTCATTCAATAGCATCCTCTGCAGTTATCTTCTGGGAACTACCACCCCATGCACAGCAATTAGTGTTTACAAAGGCATATGAGGTTACCTCCCTTTGGGATGGACACACAGATGGGCAAACCCCTCACTTAAGGGGTGTTTAGCTTGCTTCCTCCTCCCACCCCTACTACTGACATAAACTCATTTTTTCCATCTTCAGTTAGGAACCAGAGGACACCCAATGAAAGCATCAGTACCATACCTTATTTACCTGGAGATCTTACACTTTGAGTCTGAAACATGTTCTGTTACATTCCTAGTTTTTATTTTTTTAAGTTAAGGACTGACCTGGCAGGTTGAGCTACATACTCCTTTAGGGGCAACACTTTGGTGGCCTCTGAAATTTCACCTCTGGACTGGTAACTGGAGCTCAGCACTCAGTAAAACAATGCAGCCCCAAGTACATCTAATGACCTGCAGCAGCACTTCACTTAGTCTGCACACTCCAGCAGTACTGAACAAAAGAGGATTCATAGCTACAGTCAGATAGCTGCAATTTCTCGACCACCACCAGTCCCTGGTAATCCCACATTCTGCTCCCTAAAGGGTGTGAAACTGTTCGAGCAGCATAATTATACAGCCCCAATTTATACCAATTCTTGCAAAATTTATGCAGTGGTTTCAAGAAACCCCTCTCTCTTGCTCTCATACCTTCTGCAGGCTTCCTGTTCTTGATCTTCCCTGTCATCAAATTGGCAGTGATTATGATGGGGATCTCTCACATCTAGATTTCTAGGTGGGTGAGGTGTCATTTGGAGGTAGTGGAACTTTTCTACAGTGTTAAATGGAGGAAGGTGATGTGCAATAACTCAGTTTTTTGAGAAGTGTTGAAACTGAGTTTCTGTAGGCCACTGCCTATGTTACCCATGGCTCTTCCCATACATTCAAGCAGTCACTCTGGTTGTTTCTCCAGGCTCCTTCCTGTCTGCTTCCAATTGCTCCAGCTCTGGTGACTACATCAAATTCCTCCCACTTTCCCATCACAGTTCTCATCTGGCATGACCTAAAAATTAACAGCATGGCCCCCCATCAGGCCCACACATAACTGGACTCCACAGCACCACCTAGTCTGCTGGATGCAAAATTTCACTTTTGATCCAGTAACATTTTTCTTGTGTTACAAACAAAACAGCACATGCACACACATGCACATAACAAAATCAAGTGAAGGTAAACACACATTTTTTTTTAATTATTATATCCATTTAATAACTCAATAATACAATCTAGAATATAACATAGTTTTGGATATTGTCATCTGCTGGATGTTGAAAGTACTTGGCTATGTCTAATGCCTCACAGTAGACCTGAAGCCTCATAACTAGGAGATACAGCTTTGTATCATAGTAGCACCACTGCCACCTTAAATCTGCAAACAATACCTATTTTTAGTTCACCTGAGCTTTAAAAGGAACACTGTATATTTTTGGGGTAAAGTGATACCTCCCTTTATAAATTTGCTACCCCCATAACACAATTCTAGATCCAACCCTGGGCTTGACAGTAACCCATGATGTATTTCACCTTGACATGTATTATTGAAACCCCTTCACACCTGAATGAAATAGTTCAGTTAGTGCAAAATGAGACTCAAAAGTGGCACTTATATGTTAGGGTTTTAACTGTAAACCAGTGACATTCCTTCAGTCTCATGCTTGTACTTGGAATAAATTCAGAAACCGGATAGTTTGGTGTGGCAAGAGGATACAATGGGCTGTGAGAAGTTTACCAAGCTATTCAGCTCCAGGGTATTGGTTTAAATCTGACCCAGCTTAATAATTGGAGAAAGGAGGTCAATTTCATTTTGTGGCTGTTCAGAAATCTATCAGAGATGAACTGTTCTGAACTCTCTGTCCAGATAGTGAACATGTTCTCCAGCATCACCAAACTGCTGCTACATTTGGAAGTATTTGTCACACTGGCAGGTAGTGTAATAGGACAAGCTATGGTCTGAATGGGTATAGAGTTTGAGCTATCCTCTTGCCAACTAGAGGCAATCCCTCCATACCAGGATTAAGTCATGCTGGTATCATAGAATGGAAAACTTATTCAGTGACCACTCCTCTGCACCTTTGGTAGTTAAACAAACGTTGGTCTCCAATGATACCTTTTGGTATTATCCACCAGCACTATAAACAAAATATTAGATGGCCAATAGTACAAAAGCAAGGCCACATTCCCAATGGGGAAACCTGGTGACACCATAAACCATGAGAGCAAATCTCAAGTGGTCTATGTCACGTTTCCTAATATGGGAACCTAGCCTTCTTGTGCTTTTTGTCAATTTTTTATTTCTTATGTTGTATGGCCAGTAACTTCATTGAAAAATTAAGCACTGATTTATATGGTTGCAAGATCAACCAAAATATGACTTCTGGGTTTTGCTGTACCATTGATTTGACATCAGAATGAATGATGGTACAATAGCATCCTGGATTGGCTGTAGGTTGATGTTAAAGATCCCATAGCACTTATCGATAAGAGTATGGGAATTTCCCCTGTGTCCTGGCCAAATTTCCCTCATTCACTAAAAATACCACCAACAGCTTAATCTGGTTCAATTTCAGTTGCTTACCATCTGTAGCCCCCTTCCCCCCCGGTCACTCCTGAAAAAGGGACTTCTAGGCCCAGTGGGCTTACTGGGTCAACACAATTCAACAAACAAACACTGATTGTACATCAAAGTTATGATGTCAATTATTTGCTATGAAAAAGTGACCAGCCATGCATTGTTAAACACTGCAAAACTTGAAATAAAGAAAACAAGGGAATGTTCACTAAAGCTCTGCACTCAACTTTTAAAACTTGCAAGTAGTGAAAACAGCTGGACATTTTAAAAGACAGCAGTGCTATTGCAGTGTTCATTTTTTGCTAATATCTCACCTGTTATGAAAACTGACACCAAAATGAACTGTAAGTCAGGATGTGGATGTCACTTCAGATCTTCTGAATCTCTTTTAGCTTCATCCCAGGAAACATTTAGGAAGGAAATGATTTGCATCTCTGGGTTTTCCTGGATAGCATATATATTTTTAAATTAATAAGCTCTATTGTTTCCTTAGTTATTGTAGCATTTCACATGAGAGGATGTGTTTACCTATGCTTAGCAGAAAAACTGGTTTACATTTTAATCAGCTACACAAGGGTGCACATCTATGTGTCTGTGATTGACTGTGCATGTGTGATTTCAAAGGGCTACATAAGAGTGCAGTTTGCATCTGTCATTGATTGTGTGTGAATAGGGGAACTGACTACCTTTTTTTTCATCTTTTCGCATCAGATTTATTTATTTATTTATTTATGTATTTAGTTATGTAATTATTTACTTATTAATTGAATCACAATTGTGTTACTGGAATGGCACTCTGAACCAATACTCATTTCTAGTGCAACCTAGGGAAGACACAAGGGAGAAAAAGAATCACATAAATCAGAAAGTGCAGAGTAAAACAATTATTGGTTGTCTGTAAGTTATGTGCCTTATTAATTAAGATAGATAGGTAGACAGGTAGACAGATAGACAGATAGATAGATAAGGCACTTTTACACACAGGTTTTTAAAATGGAATCAGCAGGCACTTTTACACACAGGTTTTTAAAACGGAATCAGCATTACCTGTGTGGTGCCATTGTACTCTGTTGCGTTCTGGTTCCTTTCTACACCTTGCGAGTATTCCGGCAACCCCCACCTCCATTTGTTTCAAGTCCACCAGAGTTTGCTTCTCTATAATGATTGTTTCTGCATTGCTACTGGAATGGCTGTTTTACACAGCTAGACAAAATGGAACACATCGGTGCAAACGCGATAAGCAGAAATTGCGGCTTGGATGAATGTTCACCTAGGGAATGAAACAGATGCACTTTACACACAAGGGATGTAATGGAATACTGTTTCCATAACAGTCATTCTGTTACAGAAACCTGTGTGTAAAAGTGCCTAAGCGTTACCACCAATAATATAGGCGCCCGTTGTACTCTATTCGTTCTGGTTCAACTCTACACCCTACGGTATTCTGGCAACCCACCTCATTTGTTTCAGCTCCCCCAGAGTTTGCTGCTCTATAATGGTTGTTTCTGCATTGCTACTGGAATGGCTGTTTTACACAGCTAGACAAAATGGAACACATCGGTGCAAACCGCGATAAGCAGAAATTGCGGTTTGGATGAATGTTCACCTAGGGAATGAAACAGATGCACTTTACACACAAGGGATGTAATGGAATACTGTTTCCGTAACAGTCATTCCATTACAGAAACCTGTGTGTAAAAGTGCCTATAGATAGAGGTAGGCAGACAGACTGACTGATCGATTAAGGTAATAGTAGTAAATTATGTTTATTCAAGGAGTTACCATTCAGCCACAGCTAATATATGCTGAAATCCTAAGCTTGTAATTTATCATTACATAATACCTAGGGGAATATGGGATGGGTGGTTGTGAGATATTGTTTTTATCTTCATGAGTTCCTTATCAGTGACCTCTTAACCCTCACAGGTAGCTTTGCTACTTATGAGGTTACAAGAGGTCACTTACCACAAATGAAGAGAAAAATGCTATCTTATAGCTGCCCATCAGATGAAAGGATTATACAATGTACATCAATGCTTTTTGAAAAGATTATGGCTTAGCACAGCACTCAGTGTGAAGTACAAATAGTTTTATACGTCACTGTAAGAATAAAAGAATGTAACATACCTTACTAGCTAGACAGACACATTCCATAACCAGCTAGGGCTCTATGTGAGAGATGCTGCTTTTATCTTAATAAAAAAAAAAAAAAACTACTAATGTACATTGTATAAAGTTGCAAGATATGTTTACATGAAAAATACAAGTATATGTACAGTGAATAAACACTGAGGCTAGATAGATGAATAGATAGATTGACAGAAAGATAGATAATAATTAAGCAACAATGCATGACAAGGTGTGGGTTGTGCTGGGATAGCCTCATGCCTGGGTGGTTGGGCACGAGGCCATAGGCCGAGGGCATCCAATGTCCCCGAAGTGAGGTTATCCCAGCACAACCCACACTAAGGAGTGCATTATTGCTATTATACAATGGGTCATTGTTATACAAAATAAAAAAAAAAAATGTTTTTAGTAAATATTTAGTGTGGCAATTTATTTGTTTCTGAAGGGGAGATGTGAGAAATGAATGGCCTCAATGACAATGGCATCGATACAGTGAGGTTGTGCTGGGATAACCTCAGTGTGCCAGGGACACACTGGCCAATCAGTGTCCAGGAAATTTTCTTGCCATTGTATAATTATAGATAAAGCATTACGTAAACTCTAAAATTCAGAGATGCACAAGCTCCCATTTAATTCATAACTGTCAAAAGATATCTCAGGCCTCATAATCAAACAAGGCTCATAGCACTGTGCAATGAATAGTGCAATGTGTTAATTAGTGCACTGCCATCCTACAGGCATAGTCATACATGTATAGCATCCCTGTCTGGTTCATGTTAAATACATGCCTATAGGGCTGTGGTTTCACTGCCTAAAGTGCAGAGGCTCAATAAACCAAAGCCTGCTGCTGGCAACAGATATGGGGTGGGGGGTTATATGAGCAAATGGGTTGCACCTTGGCTCCTGACTGACATATTCAAATGCAGAATATGCTAATGACTGCATAAGGCATGTATGGTGCTAAGAGGCCATCTTGTATGACATTATGTGGCCAAGAGCAGCTCTGCACAATGCCTATGCTAAGAGGACACTTGCATGACATTACATGGCCACTTGCAGGTCTACACAATGCCTATCTATCTATCTATCTATCTATCTATCTATCTATCTATCTATTTGTCTATCTATCTATGGAATAACACCCTCCAAGGTGTATGGACATGCTCTGATATACGAGTAACTCAGGTGCATTGTGAGGTACAAGACATATGCTGAGTGCCTTCGACCACCAGAAAAGTCCATTTAACAGAGCACACCTGTGCACCTTGAAGGGTGTTAATCCACTTATCAAACTGGTTCTAAACTGATTTGTGAAATGTGAATATTTACTTACTTCAACTGTCATCTTACCTTTACAGTTTATTTTTGCCTTGTGTAATTTCATCTGTATGTAACTGGTCTTGTTGGAGTATGTTTACCTGTTTGTCTGCTGCATTCATCTGTGGGACCCCCATGAAAATGAAATGCTAAATTTCATGGGGTTATCCTGATTGGAGTACTGTTAAATGTATAGATAAATAAAAAGCAACCTTTATTATGAACTGTCCAGGCACGCTCTGATAACTGGACAGTCAGTTGATGCTCTCAGTCAATCAGATTGTTAGAATTTCATCTCCTAATTTATAAATTTTATAATTTTATTTATATTTCTGTTGCTTGTGATGCCCCCTCACCAGTACTCTGTTGTTCAACAATCGCTTTCTATTAGTCTAATTGCCCACACCACCTTCAACTAGTGTCATCCCCTGTTGCTTCACGCAAATTCAGTATTGATACAGTGACTTCTACAATGCAAATGACTGACATACATGAATGAGATGGCAACCTGCAATGGAAGAGAGCAGAGAGTGAGTACTGGTTACATACTCGAGGTCAGGGGTATAGAGTGACTAAGTGAGAGGGGGTGTTAAACAGAGAATGGCACTCAGAGATGGTGGGCAAGTAAATTACAAATGAGAGATTGTTGAACAGCAGGGAATCGGTGAGGATAAAGGTACCACTGGCAGGAATATATATATATATATATATATATATATATATATATACAAAATAAGGACTGAGTTAAGGAGGAGGGTACCACTACCACTGGGAATATTTACTTCTGTATATGAGGATAGAGTGAGGGAGGGGGTACCACTAACATTAGGGATATTGATTATATGCAGATTGGGTAATGGAGAGGAGTACCTCCTGCACCAAGGATATTGTTTATATAATGACTTGGTGCAGGAGGGTGTACATTTAGCTTCCTTTTCACCTGACTTGGCACCATTATGGGTGGGGGTTATGCACTTCAATAAGAGTAGGGTTTTGGAAGCAATAAATAACATTGCCACAGAACACTGCAAGTGCTTCCAAATTTCTTTCAGTGTACCGCTGTGTCCTGTATGCATGAGGTGAACCTCATTTGCATGGGTGCAGGGTTGTATTTAGCATGATTGTGCTAATCATTTAGAGCTGCACTATATATCTCTTTGAATATTACAGCAGCCATGATAACAGACTATCAGTCACATTGTATCCACTTAGACCTGTGAAGTCTTTTCAACAGATATGTTTTACAATTGAAGTTGAAGCTCAATTGTATTAATTTGTCTGTTAATCACAATCCAGGAAGGTAGTCTATATTATAACCTGTTTACAACTACATCATGGGGTGGAGGTAAGGTACAGTACAGTTTTAAAGCAGTACAGTACAATATATTTAAATATAACACATTGGGAAAATGTTCATTTCTACAACAGCACTCCTGGAAAGGAACAATGTATAGGGAAGTAAAATGCATTATCATGCATTTAATTTAAATGCCTACAAGGATTAAAGAGTCTAATCATAAACTGAAAACCAGACACAGAACAAAACAAAACTGAAGTGCCAGGCTGCAGAATCATCCTCTGGTTCAATTCAGTTACATCAATGTTTATAGAGAGAGATCTTATAGTGAATTAAATCAAAGCATTGCATTACAGTACAGAAAAGCAGGAATGCCATTTATTTTAAAAATTTAGTGTAAACAGACCTTAACTACTTTGTCTTATGATTCCTGCCTCCTTCATAGGATATAAGAATAGAGATTATGGTCCTGCTTGGGGTTTGGGAGAACACAAAGAGTGGTGCTCAAGGGGGAGTTACAAAATGGGCAAGAAAAATACAGTGATCTGACTAGACAATAGTTGTCCAGATCTGTGCAATAACTGACCAATAACCGCAAGGGTCTAGAAAGTGCCTATTATGTCTTGAAACTTGTTTTCTAGTATGACCTAACTGCATAGAAATATCACTATACTGCTTTGGAATTCTCAGGAACTGTGACTGTTGGGGGAAAAAGCAAAATAGTTCGACTAACAACATGAGTGACATTCCTGTCAATCATTTTGTCCTCTTTAGTGGGTAAACCCAGCTGTTTGTGTGAGAACTAATTTACCAATGATGATTTATTTATTCTTAATGTAAAGATTGATTTAGTTATTTTTGTTTTTATTTTGATAAAATTTTATTAACACAATAAAACACTTCAGGGTTTGCAGTTATTGAGGCAAGTACCACACTTCCTTCCACCCTAAAATTAAAAAGGCACTCTACGGTCTTGGTCCTCCAACCCACTGAGTGTGTTTGTGTTTGTGTGTGGGGGCATGCTGTAATTTTCCAAAACCACACGCCCTGTTGTGTGTCATTGCTCACTTTTCAGAAGAGAGGGTGATCATTAATAGGGTGCTCCTAGGGTTGGTACTTTTCAACATCTTTATTTGTAACATAGATGAAGATATCTAGGACAAGATTTGCCTATTGATGGAAGACACAAATATCTGTGAGAAAAGGGATAGTGAGGAAGAAATAAGGGTAATGTTAAAGGATTTGGAGAGGTTAGAGAAGTAGTCTAGGGAATGGCAGGTAGAATACAGAGAATGCAGAGAAAAGTCATGCACACAGGAGCAATGAAATAAAGACTGGAATACTGGATGGTGGAGGGTGGAGGAGACAAAGGAAGAGAGGGATCTGGAAATTATATTTGATATAAAAAAATAATTGGTTCATTGTAACAAGGCAGTCGGTGAGGCAAATAGAATGTTGTGATGCATAGGCATGGGGATCAGCAGCTGGTGCAAGGAGGTGATACTGCCTCTGCACAGATCCCTGGTGAGACCTAACTAAAGGTGCTGAATACAGTTCTGACATACAGATTCAGTTTTTGCTGCATTGGTCCTTGTAAGAACAGATCCAGAAGCAAATGGTTTGATACAATTTATTGGACCAACAAGCTTAACTTCCAGGGAAGGACTTTGTTAGTCTGAAAACTTAAGCATGTTGTTCTTTTGTAACATCTATGTTGGTCCAATAAAGGTATCAAACCATTTGCTTCGAATGTAGTTATGGAATTCTCACCCACAGAAGGTTAGGGATAGACCGAGTTCCAGAGGAGGCCACCAAGATGATTCAGGGCAAGAGGGTATGTCCTATAAAGAAAGGCAGATGGACCTTATGATGTACTAACTAGAAAGGGAGGGTGTTATAAACCTTCAGTGTTCTACAGGGATAAATGAAATGGATAGCAGTGTACTTTTAGAAGTCAGTGCAAACACCAACACTAGAGATAATATGAAGAAGCTGGTAGGGGCAGGTTTAAGAACTATTTTTGAACATACCTTTAGGGGAGAAATATGGGTAGTGAACAGGTGGAAAAGATTGCCCATTGAGGTGGTCCATGTAAAATCAGTGGTATGGTTCACATGTATGTGGGATATAAAGGGGAGGAGTAGAAGAAGACAGGTTATAAGTAGAAAGCTCAGTCTCATAGGTAAGGCAGGGATAAGGATAGACTGGATACAACAACTGGCATTCTTCTGTCAATTTCAATGTTTCATTCAGATCAACCTGATTGAATTTTTTGACAGGGTTATGGAGATATGGGACCAGGGAGTGGCGGTGGACATGCCCTACCTGGACTTCAGGAAGGCCTTTGACACCGTTCCCCACAGGAGACTGGTAGGCAAAGTAGGTAGCTTGGGAGTGGGGAGCAAGCTCACAAAATGGGTTGATCATTGGTTAGAGGGAAGGACGCAGAGAGTTGTGGTAAATGGGGTGCACTCAAAGGTGGAAAGAGTGAGGAGTGGGGTTCCCCAGGGTTCAGTTGTGGGACTCATATTCTTCAGCATTTACATTGGGGACATTATAGAGGGTCTGCATGGGAAGGTGAGTCTGTTTGCAAGACGACATGAAAGTATGTAATAGAGTGGATATGATGGGGGGTGTGGAAAGTATGAGAGAGGATCTGGCAAGGTTGGAAGAGTAGTCAGAAAGATGGCAGCTACAATTTAATGCAAAGAAATGCAGAATTATTTATATAGGGTGTAGAAACCTGAAGACAAAATATTGGCTGGGGGACTGGAGAAGTCAGAACAGGAAAGGGACTTGGGGATCACTATTTTAGACAGCCTGAGGGTTCAGAGTCAGTGTGACAAGACAGCGGGAAGGCACTCAGAATGTTGCCTTGCATAGGGAGGAGCTTTACAAGCAGGAGAAGGAGGTGATCCTGCCATTAAACAAGACCATGGTCAGACCGCACCTGGAATATGGAGTACAGTTCTGGAGATCATACTTACAAGGGGACAAGAACAGGCTGGAGAGAGTCCAGAAAGGGCTAAGAATAGTGAGTGGGCTGAAGGAAAAACTTATGAGGAGAGACTGGGTGAGCTGGACCTGTGCACACTGGAGGAAAGGGGGGTGGGGCATGGTTGAAACATTCAAGTACTTGAAAGGCATAAAGAGGGTGATGGTTGACAATATCTTCAGATTGAGTGAGAACAAATCCACTGGGGACATGCATTAAAACTCGAGGGCAGCAGATTTAAAGGTGACATCAGGGGGAAATTCTTTAATGAGAGGATAGTGGGGTCGTGGAACAGACTACATGAATGGGTGGTGGGGGTTGATTCAGTGGGCAAATTTTAAAAAGCCTGGGATACATACATGGGCCTAACCAACAGGGGGCAGACAGAAAATGGAGGGCAGAGGTGTTCCTAGGGTGGTGACTGGGGCAGACTGGATGGACCATGGGGTGTTTTTCTGCCGACAAATTTCTCTGTTTCTGTTCATAATAAAGAGAATATGAAGGTTTCCAAAGCTTGCATAATGTACTTAAACATAAATTAGCAAAATACTGTAGCTATTTGTAAGTATCTTGCATTTGTGCTTGTTACCAGGAATCTCAAGATATTTTTTTCTTATTTATTATAACTCTCTGTTAGACTCATATTTATACCTCCATATTCCCGTTCAAGTGTGTAGGTGCAAAAGTCTATGTATGTATTTTATGTTCTGAAATTTGAAAACATTTAAGTTCATTAAGTGATAACCGGGCATATACAAAGGAATAACTGACTTAATACTCCATTTAACTGAACGTGATTACTATTATACCACTAGGAATTTTAAACCCAGTACTAAGATAGATGGATATATATATATATATATATATATATATATATATATATATATATATATATATATAGCAGTTAAAGTGAAAGGGTGATGTTTCCCTTTTTTCTGTTGACTAAATTGATAACCTACCATGGGCAAGTCTAAAAGGTGGATAACCTACTGTGGGTGTGTGTAGTAGCTCGTGGGTTTTTAAATGACAGTTTTCCACACTTCTGACTGTCTTACAGTGGTACCCATGGTATTATTGACAAAAAAAATATTGTGAGTCGGGCAATTTCTTCCTATTTATATAATGTATGTAAATATGGAAAGCTTGTGAATTAGTTCTTTCTATTAAGATTTAACTATAAATCTACTACTACTAATCTACATTTCTATTTGACTGTACTGCTCTGTTATGCGTGCATGATGATATCAGGCATCGTGCTGGCTGCTCGAACATTGGTTGTGTTCCTTTGGTACCCATTTAAAGTGGAAATAAGTGATATATCCTAAACAAAAATTATCATATTATCTTTGTTTTCGTGACAGTGATGTTATACCCACATATTCAATATCTATATATCTATCTAGCCATCTACCAACCCTCTATCCAGCCATCCAGCCATCTACCCCATCCCCTCAACACACACACACGCGCGCGCGTTTCTTCCCATATATTTTCAGGTATTAGTTGTAAATAAACCATTCAATAGCAAAACTATTTAATTTTATAATCACACAGCAGATTAATGCGCTGATATATATATACATGTATGTATTATTATATATCATATATGATATATCATTTATCATTTATCATATATAGGAGGCAGTATAGCGCAGTGGTTTAAGGCTCTCAGCTGCAAATCTAGTGACATCCAGCAGACCAGACCTGGGTTTGAGTCCCACAGCTTCCACTTACATACTGTGTGTCACTGAGCAAGTCACTTAACTTCCCTGTGCTCCCAGGCTGCACCTGTAAAAAAGCTTTTCAGCTTAGTGTGCTACTCCTGGTTAAACAACTAAAATAATAATAAAAAATATATATAATCTTACAGAGTGCCATAAAACACATACATTGTGCTTAAAATAATTCCACTATTGTTTTTGAAAACGGACTGGCGTATTTTATGACAAAAGTATGCAGACTAATTAGGACTGAGATTCCTAGCAAGGAAATTATGAACTGTGTTATCGCAATTGGTCTGAATCGGTGATTCATTGTCTTTTGTGAACCATCTGATATATCTTTCTTGCACCTCGCATTTTCGACATTATTTTTACACAGACTGATCTGTGTACGCATGCTTCCTCCCAAAGATGCTCATTTTCATTTGTGCAGACTCACGTCCTTTGATAATATTATATTTAAAATTCCAAGAACAATATCTGTATATAATTGGCTATTACTCAATATTTGTTTTTAACGGGATCAGAGCGCCCTCTGTTGTCACATTTTCTTAAGCACACCATTTGGGACAATCGGATCCTACGCCATTCTTGTTGTTTGCCAGCGGACTAGTGAGTTATCTTAGGTTCCAGATACGGGACAGCTTCAGTTCCGACATCTTATCAGATTGGTTCCAGTCCAAATACCAGCACAGAAGCGAGACCCAATTTATAGAATAATGTTCACTGAGTCCATCCAAGCATGTGTCATGGACTGTACATATTTAATGTAATTTACGATTCATTCTCAACCTATGTTATCGTATTTTACAACAGAAATCTGTCACTATATAACACATGAAGTGTTAACATACTTTTTATCTGCTATGGAACGGATTATAAATTACCATATTTTATCTAGATGCTACACATTGTATACAAGCCATAAATGAACGTTACCACATTTATCTGACTTGAGCATATCTCCAGCATTCTCATATTTTTGATAATCTGAGCTGTGGCTTGTTTTATTTTGCCATATACAGTATCTCATCCCAATTTTGTAAACGTTGTCTGATAAGAACCAGCGCTTATAGCACAGATTATATAGATTCGGCATATGAAATGTATATTATTTATTAATTTTATTTATTTAAAATGTTTTAATTGGGAAGGCACACAGGAACGCTCGTTTCCAGGTGCGACTCGGGATATTTTTTTTTTTTTCATTTTTAGGGTGCGGCATATCATGGATATTTTCACTGCCCAGGTAGAAAGGCATTAGGCTGCACCTCATGCCTCACAGCACACCAGAGATTATGGTTTTATCATTGAATTTAATTTGGAATAAATGTTAATAATTCTCATACTCTATTCTTTTATTTGTAACATGTTATCTTTTACCAAATTTTATCTGCATATTATAAACTAATTGATCTAATTTGGAAACGAAATGTTGAGAAGCAGATGTTTGCCTAAAATAATCTGCTGCTCCTTCTGGCGATCATCTCTCGTGGCGGTTGTCCAGGTGGAAGTTAAGGATCGTAAGATACACCAAACCGTTAAGCCATGTTTACGGGTTAACCGGACAACCCCTCAAACACTCTGTCAGGGATCAGTTTATTTTTCCTGGTTAAAAATGGCAACGAAATAAATAAAACTATTTATTGTTTTCCTCTCTTCTGTCTCACAAATGCTGTAACTGCATAATTTTCAATGGGCTCAGGTTTTTGCGTAGAACACGGGGCAGCTTGATGTGTTGCAAAAAGATGGGGTCCGAAAACAAAAGGATACTAAGGGCAAACTGTCTACCATTTATTTAGCCAAGCTAAGCTAGCCGAGCTGAGATGCAAAATCTCTTTTCAGTTGGGTTGCCCCTACTTATCCTTACTTGCTCAAGACTACGCTGTGAACATTTTGTCTTTAGTATAGCTGAATCTTCGATTTCCTGGGCCCTGTGCTCTAGCCACGAGACACACTGTCCCTTCATGGAATAGACGCCCATGGCATTTCTGGCAGGTGCTGGCTACCGTGACCGATTTTACATGAAGGCCCGGTTTGTAGAAAACTTGCTGCTTGAGAATGATAGACAATTGGAAATGTTACTGCAGTTGGCTGAAGGAAAACAAAATAAATAAAAAATACAGATGATAACACACCCTTTATTTTAAGTCAGGGTGTAGACAAATGATGGGAACATCAATGCTGAAAGTGAACTACAAAGAACTAAACTAGTATAGACTGCAGTCCAGAAAACTGACAGTGAAATTTGTGCCGTTGGCGCCACCTGCTGGTATGATATGGTTTAACTTCGTATCTTTATGTTCACAACCCAGACTCGGCAATGTAGAAAGCAGCACAGATCCCTCTGATATAGCTCATATACTTTTGAGTCGTATTACTTCCTTGGAGCGGTTCAGCTTCTCTCACCCTTTTTCGGCCATGAACTAAACACGTACGACATGAGACCTGTTTACAACAGCAGGCTTGGGTGCCTGCTCAGTTGATTTGTGTTTTCTGCTACTTACCTAGTTGCTTTTATCCTTACTAGTTTCTCTAACATGACTGGTAGTGCCATACAACGTGCCCGTCCCAAAAAGAACCAAACAAAATAAATCAAGCAGATATGTCTGTAATTTTTTCAGCCCTGTAGTCCAGATTTTCGTCACATTCTGTGAATGCATCAGTTGCCGCAATTACCTAAGTGCTGTCCTTAGTATCGCCTAACTAAGCGGTACGGATAGAGCAGATATTTCAAATAAAACTGCCAGCAAAGGGCACCAGTATGCTCTGTACTGATGGTATGCCTCTGCCGTTCAAGTTTTCTGTAACGTTGTGGGAATAAGTCAGAAACAGGTCAGAACTCCGTTATCTCAGCCACAGTGCCATCAAGTTAAAACAGTTTGCCCAAAGGGACCAACATCACAATAAAAAAAAACACCATAACATCTTATTGGTATTAAGAAGGCTACAGTTTTACTTCATTTTAATATTTGGCAACCACACAAACATCACATCCTTCTTTTAAAGATATATACATATATACACAATATTAACCAATTTACATATAATACATTAAGATCCCAGGGCAGCAAATTCATGTGGTCCAGCTTCATCCTACACCATCAGAGTCCAGGACAACGGGGAACTCTGGCTCTTGAGTTGGACAGACCCACCCAGGGCCTTATCTCCCCCTTGGACAGTCCCCACCTTTAACTAGATTATGGGACATCCCTGACCCCTGCCGAGGAGTATGCCTGCTCAGGGTCACCCTCACCACCTGCAGGTTATGCCCAATTGCATTCCATTGTATACCTTAATTTGGGTGACCATCTCCCATTTCCACAAAGAATACTCACCCTAGGGTTGCGCCTCTGGCCATCAGTCACCCAATCCCACATAGTTTAACTTTGCACAGCACATTTTATTTCCTAGGACAGCCATGAATTTACCACCCATACAGATTCTCTTCAAAGGTGAGACTAGCTAGGAATGGAACTATGCTGCTACGGCCTGCCAGTATAAAGGCAGGTGAGTGAGAAATTTCCATTCATACATGGTCCAAAGATAGTGAAACCTCTCTGGACGGGCCCTTTATACATGTCTGAGCCTCTCCCTCCTGGAGGGCACTGGGCTAGCCACCTCAGGTACTTCTGCACTTGATTGGGCTACCTGGTCCTGAGCAACCTCTTTGCCTAATGGCATTGGCAACCCAACCTCTTCAGGATGTGGGCTGTGTGCAAAGCTACCCCTCCCTGATTAGAGGCTGGGGGATCATTACCAAATAGACACACATCACAATAAAAAGACACCACATCATCTCATTAGTATGAAGAAGGCCTCAGCTTTACTTAGTTTTAATACTTGGCAACATTACAAACATCACATCTTTCTTTTAAAGAAATATACACAATATAAACCAATTTACATAGAATACATTATGACCTCTTGGGCAGCAAATTCATGTAGCCTGGCTTCATCCTACACAATCAACATCCAGCACAACCAGGGAACTCAGGCCCTTGAGTCAGACAGGCCCAGCCATGACTAAGTCTCTCCCTTGGACAGTCCCCCCACTTTACTGGATTCTGGGACATCCATGACCCTCACCAAGGAGCATGCCCACCCAGGGCCCACTCCCTGCCTGCAGATCATGCATCCCCTTTGTGTTCTGTTGCATATCTTAATTTGGGTGACTGCCTCCCATTTCCGCGAAGTGTACCTGCACCAGGGTTGGCCACCAGCCATCTGTCACCCAATCCCACATATATTAACTTTGCAGAGCACTTTTATTTCCTAGGCCAGCCATGAATTTACCACCACTTAAACATGTTCACCACATTTTCCCACCAATGCCCCTGGGGTCTTGTTTAGCCATGCAACACAGCCTCACAGAGATCTGGTAAAGTTGCATTGAATATATCATTATCAATTTTGGACAAATGTAACCCATCCGCACTAAACATCATGCTACATGCTTTCATGATATGGAGGTGCCTGATGACCATGACTCCGGATAAAAGACCAAACCAGGACACCTCCCTGTTAACCTCCCTGCATGCCTTTTCAATCACCAGGATGTTGTGTGCTCCTCTCCACTGTTGTTACATAATAATTTGTGACCATGCCACATGGGTCCATGGGAGGAGATATTTTTAGATGGGCCTGGCCCTTCTTAATCTCCACAGTCAATTTCAGGGCCCAAGAGCCACCAAGTCATTCCCCAGGTGCAGCACCAGAACCAATGGTGGTTGCCGCTGGAGCTCCAGCCTATGCACAGTTTCAGTCAATTGGCCCCACCTCATGCCCCCTTTCGCCAACCAGCAAATTATGACCCACTGCTCTGGTATCCCCAGCTGCATGCCATATAGTCAAACTGCTGCTCTGCTTTGAGTCTCCTGCACATATGAATGCCTGATGATCCATATCTCAGAGGTTACTCCAATTAATTCTGAAAGATAAGCACAACAGCGGAGTTAACTGCACAATTAAAATACATTTTTTTTGTACTCTATGATCTGCCATCTTAACCTGTGAGGCCATCTTGATCATTGCTTAAGCTTGTTTCACATACCTTCCTGAGGCCTAATTTATCCTTTAAAAGCACCAGATACCCATCTGCCAACCTTCTTTATCTGTTCCTCTATATGTAATCTGTCCACCTCTGTAGCTGCACCAATTCTAGAAGAGAGCATATGGAAGGATCCTGTGTCCCTGTCCGTGAGCCATAAGCACTTCCTTAAAACAGCAACCAACTGATGCCTTGTGACCAGCTTCCTGTTCATGTGTATGAAGAGGTGCCCCCCCCCCCAGGGTCCATCAGCTAGATAATCCTGCATTAAAGACCATGGACAGATATCTCCCACATCTGTTTTGTGCAGAGTTACGGAGGCAGGTGGCTCACAGTCACACTGGTTTGTCTTGTATATGTGAAGCAGGAGGTATACCCTGTCATGCGACAATGTGACATTGTTGTATTGGAGGTTCACCATCCAGCCATATTAGACTCAGGCACCAGTTCTGATACTCAGAAGGCTGTGAAGAATCCACAAGAAAATAGCACCCTGAACAGCTTGGTTTCATACTAAGAACTACAGACAATGCCCGATGCCTTTAATATTTCCAACAGTTCCAAGAGGCTGATGGGCTTCCTGCTGTCCCATGTTTTCCCCTAGATCTGGCCACTTTTCCAACATCTTACTTGTTGTGAATATGCTGGATGGGTCAGAGAAACCCTGCACCCTCCACATAAAAGCTATCCCTGGTAAACATGACCTAATTGCTGCTGGAGCCCTGCTGAACTGTACCAAGTGGAGGATGTAGTCCTCTACCTGTTTTTGTGCCTCATGAAGTCCTGCCTGCAGAAGTCGACAAAGGCTTAGAAACTACCTGCATACTTTTCTCTCATGCAGGGGGCAACAGAGAGCTGTACCAGTTGTATTTTTATTTTGCTTCCCCTGCTACCATACTGCTTCTGGTATCTGTGTGGGTGATAGGTCTGTGTGTGGTGCCAGCTGTCTGAACCAGTCAAACATTAATTGAGACAAGGCACCAGTGATCACATGTGCCTTGCCCAGCAAGTGTCAAGCTCTGAATGTCTTATTCTGCTTGAGACAGCATAAGACAAACACCTGCAGCACCCTCATCACCTCCTCAGGCCTGGAAGTTTATGAGTTGATTAGGTCTGTTAAAGCTTTGTTGTCTGTGTGGACCAGTACATACTGGTTTTCCAGTTTGTGTTCCCATACCCTCACTGCCACCATGATAGGGAACAACTCCAGCAACGTGATGTTCCTTATGAGTCCTTGCTCCACCCACTCCCATGGCTACTGGCCAACAAACTATGAAACCTGGAAAAAGGCTCAAAAATCTAACCCTCCTGAGGTATCTGTATCTAGGTCCAATACCTGGTGCATCCCTACCCTATCCCATCAAATTGCTACTCCATTGAAATCCTGCAAGAACAATTTCCACACTTTGAGGTTGTCCCTCATTTCCTGTGACACCCTAATATGATGATACGGTTTTGTGGGGTTGGCCATTGCTGCTGCCGGCCTCCTGAAGAAAGGCCTTCCTGGGCTGAGGGCCAGGCAAGCAAAATTCAAATACCACAGAAAGAATGCAATTGCAGCAGGGTAACCTTCTTAGCTCCACTGACTTACCCCAACAACATCTCAAAGTCTCATCCTTCTCCCCTGGCAGTCTGGATACCATGCTTATAGTGTCCAGCTTGATGTCCAAGTATGATATGCGTGCAATGGGCCTTCCATATTTTTGGGAGCCAGTGGCACACCAAAATGTTCCATTATGCTATGAAAACCTATCAGTGTGTCAAAACACTTAACTGTTCTGTTGGTCCCTGCGAATAGCAAATCATCCAGATAGTGAACAATATGATCATTCCCTATGTACAGTATATCTTGGTTGCCCACTCAAAAAATGATGTGAATGTCTCAAAGGCCACACAGTTTACTGAGCACCACATTGCATGGCATTGTCAAAATACCACTGCCCCTGGAACATGAAACCCAACAGCTCATAATCCCTCGGTCTTACTGGGACGAGGTGGAAAGCTGACTTGATGTCACTTTTCACCATCAATGTACCCAGATGCAAACTGCAGACTAGCTTCACTGCCACATCGAATGACATGAACTTGACAGAGCAGTCCTCTGGGGTTCCATGTGTTAATATCATGGTAAAATGCATTGTGGTAAAATATAGTGTGGGAAAAATAAAGCAAAACAAAATAAAATGAGTGCAGTATATTGCAGGATGTAACTGTGCACCTCCCTTTTGTACTGTCACAGTGGGGAAGGGGGGGCGGCTAATTGCATGCCCCTTAAGTGGCTACCAGCACACTGCATGGATCCATGTGAGGGATGTGTGCATTCCACACTTTTTTCGTTGGTGCCAGTTTCATGCTCTGATCCCTGCTGGCACTAGTTCATGGCAGCCTGTTGCACCCGTTTAGCTACCTCTGTGAAGTATTCCCACTATGGGTAGCCTACATGCTGCTTGCAGGATGGGGGAGGTTGTGTGCAAGCCCATGATGGGCTTCTGGCGTCGCACAATGTTGTTGGTAGTGTGTTGCTGAGCTCCAGTCCTCGTTGCCATGTGTTTGTGTGCGGTTTGCAAGCGGCATACATAGGAGCACCCAGCTGTGGTGCTGTTGCAGTGCCATGTGGTTCCTACAAGTCACCCTCCTCCTTCCTCGCAGTGCTGCACTCTGACACAGTCCCACCACCGCCTTCTGTGCATTGCCACCTGTGAAGGTGGTGTGGACTGCTATGCTGCTCCTGTGTCTGTGGTGACACGCTTGTGCCAATTCGCTGCCTCTGGAGATGCTGCTGGATTTGGGCCTGCCTTTACACCTGTTGGCCTTTGTGCTGCAGCCAATGGGATGAGCATATGGACCCAACAAAGGTAGGCATCCTCCTTGGTGCAGGGGCACCATGGCAATGGGCAACATTGTCCATGGCCAGGTGAGGCAGGCTGCCTTTTTGTCGGTGACAGGCTGTCTTTGGGGGCCTGCTGGGCTGAGGGGGTGCAGGGCCCAGAGGCACTTCCAGTTGCAGATAGCAGGCATCACAATCATGCTGCTGCTGCTGTCCCTTGTGGTGTTCCTACTGTGCCTGCCCCTTGCTTTGCACCTGAGTGTCGACTTCTCTCCACCCATGTCCATGGGGGCACCATGGCCTCTGTCAGCACACCACAGGCTGATGACTCACGGTATTTTTGCCTGCAATGTTTTTGCCATGCATTGTTTACACCTGTGACATGCTGACTGCGATATTGTGTGCCGCTTTATTTTGTGGGCAATATTAACACCCGGAACGGTCCTCGGGTGCTATGAAATCATTCACTGATTCGCCCTTCAGGTATGATAGGTGATAAATCAGTCAATATTTCCTGGGTGCCTAATTGAGGACTCTCCCCAGCAGGGATACCCTGAGGTAAGGAAGGTTTGGTCTGTCAAATGGGCCAGCCACGTGGCCAGCGTCCACTTCTTTCTTAATCTTGTTTGAGTATGTTGGGAAGGGCCATCGCTGATATAAGGTTGCGAGTGGTCATAGCCACTCGGGGGCCCTTATACGGGATTTCAAAGCCTGTGTTAAAACTGTCACTCAACATTCTTGCTGCCTTGTGGTCAGGGCACCAGGAAAGCCATTGGTTACTGGGTGACACTGGTTTGTTAGCCAGATTTTCCAACTCACTGTTTTGTTTTGTCTCCACCCGTTGACTCGGACCCATGATGCCCTGCTGAGAGTCCCCTGCAGTCCATAACCCGGTGGTCCCAACCACAATGTTTGCAGATGTGGCTATATTTACAGAAGGCTTAAAACACTTTCCATTATTATAATCATAGGAGGTTCTTTTCCTGCACTTCTTATGTTCTCTTTTGTTGTCACCGTAGGCCTGCCAGACAATAACATGCCTGCTGTCAGTATAAGTGACAATGCTGGGTCTCCCCTGTTTCATGTACTGTGCCCACAAATCCAAATGCATGTTCTCCCATTTTTAGATTAGGCTGTCATTCCATCTTTAGCTGAAATTGCTCATCGAATTTCAGCCATGCGTACCAGTCAAAGGACAGGTGGGCAAATTTTATTGTGTCTTGCTATTTAAGCAGGGATAGCAGCTTCTCCAGCTAGTTCATACCACACACTGACAGGTATATGTCAAATGCCACCATTCAGTTCTCAAAGGTAAAGGGGACTTTAGTCCTCTGCTGTTTCTCCTTCTTCCCTTTCTTTTCATCCTTTTCTTCGGGGAACTCCCTATGTTGGAGGGATAACATGTTAATATACTCCCCCTCCAAATTTTTTCACGTACAGCATCCAACAGATGATCACCTAAGGGTATGCACACTGGTCACCTGTGTTTTTCAGTTCTGCAAAGTCTTCAGTCCCTGCACCAGACTGCATGGGGCTGCATTCTCAGTGGTCAGGGGACACCTGCATTGTCTTGTCCCTCTGCTGTTTTGTTATCCCTTTCGATATTCAGCAGAAATATGTAAATAGGGTCATAATATATGCAAGGTACAATGGTGCCATTTGTATGTGCGTTATAGCCCCATTTACATGTCCTGTGCAGGGCAGCCTGTGACTTGCACCTGGCACCCTGCACAGCATGACATATGCACTGTGGGGGTCATGGGCATCCCCTGCCCCATAGCAGCAATCATGGCAAAAGTCTAGTGAAACAGTCCCTGGTAGTCTAGTGGACCCCTCTCCCTCCCAATTCCCTGATCATGGTAAATGTAGAGTAAACATTCTCCGGTAGTCTAGTGGATGGGGGGGTCCCTCCCGAGTCCCTGATCATGGTAAATGTTCAATAAAACATTCCCTGGTAGTCTAGTGGAACCCCCTTCCCAATTCCCCGATCGCGGTAAAGCACCCTGAAGTAATTTCTGGTGATCCATAGCACCCACCCTCTCACCCCATAGAACCCTCACCCACCCACACTCACCTATCATTGATGGGTGGCTGCAACCACGCCAAATGACAGGTACAGTATGGGCTGTTAAACCCATTGGTCCACAGTGTGGACAAATGGGCATACAGGCATACTGGCACTAGACAGTCCCAAATATGTGAATTAAGTCAGTCACATATTTGAGACTGTCTAGTACAGTTATGCCTACAAGCTCTTGGTCCACACTGTGGACCAATGGACTTACAGTCCACACTGTACCTGACATTTGAGGGTGGCTGGGCATGCAGGTGGATTGCAGCCACCGCAGATGACGGTGGGGGTGGTGTGTGGTGGAAGGGTCCTGTGATGGGTGGGAGGGGTGGGCTGCCACTGGATAACCAGGGAATTACTTTAGAGTGCTACTGCAATCAATGAGGGACGGGAGGGTCCACTAGATTACCAGGAATGTTTACTCTGCATTTCACCGATCAGGAGAATTGTGAGGTGGGGGGTCCACTAGTCTAAATAGGAGACTTGTGCTTGTTGGCAGCAGTGTTCAGGAGGCTGGGTGGCCACCCACAGTTGGCAGCTGCTGTGTGGCACTTGCACACAGCAGCCCACCCGTGGGTGTGGCCAGGAGTTCACTCACAGGCTAACTTTGAGCCCCCCATGTCAGCGCAGTGCAAGGGTTGCTCCAGCATATGCACCGCACATCCCGGGCTGACTATCCGGATGTGTCGCACATGCATAGGCATGCCCCCTGCATCTTTGCCGCATACAATTACATTGCTCCCCAGCGCATCGGGATTAGTGCTGCACCTGGTAGCCCTTTTAATATCCCACCAGGGCACAATGCAGGGTTGTGCCAGCACAACTCTGTTGTGCCATGCAAAATGCCTTTGAATATCCGAGTGACTATATGAATCCAATTTATTGTCTAAATGATTAGATACATTCTGATAGTACACTTACAGTATCATACTTTTCAATACCCTCATAAAATTAGAAGCTCACTACTGATACAATCCTAGTTCAGGCACCTTGGCTAAATTCAAACTAAATGTTAATATTATTTTAGCCATTTCTATTGATGCTAAACAACTCTGCTCTACAGCATACACTTCATAAACATGTTTTTTAGGTATAACAATTTACTAGAAGAATACATTTTAAAAATGTTCATTTTTCCAACACATCTTAGTCTGTCTGTATAAAAGCACCAGCCTGTCTATAACTGACCACATAGTGCATCTGTTTATGACATCACAGTGTTAAACATTAGAACAGACTGTGATGTAACATCAGTTGTAAGAGCTCCAGTTGGGACAGTCAGATAAGGGTTTTTTAGACTCGGTGAGATAAGTGCTACACTATATTAAAATGTTCAGTAGACCAACAACTGAACTGGGGAACTTAAAAAACTAGCAAACACAAAAGATAAAAATAATCTTACAGTAAATTTAACTTTTCAGCTTTTTATTGTAGCAGACAGACACACTTAAACATGTCTCTGATGCTGCATTGGTAACTTCATGTTTGAATATAATGGCATATGCTAATTATGGTTAATGTCTCATGGGTTGTTTGTCTCCATGCTATGGCCACGCTTCAGATCTACTTTGTTTCATTTACGTAGTCAAAGCAGGAACACTTATATTTGTTATGGACCTGTAAACTGCCATATATCATGTGCACAATACTGACAGAATAATTTTTCACCAACATAATGTTTCGATAAAACTAAGGTATTTTCTCAATGTTGTGGTGGATGGGGGGGGGTAATTCCTAGTAATTTTATTATCTAGCTAGCTAGCTAGCTGCACATTTGAGCAGACTTGATAGACCACTAGGCCTTTATCTGCTGGCAAATTTCGTATGTTCGTATCTGATTCATAGTTATTTATGGGCAGGGTTGGGCCTGTTTTCAGCCATAGTCCAGATGTTTGAAGTGGTCAATCCACTATTACGGGGTTTGAGGGAAACAAAGTTTAATAGCATAAAAAATTACCATGACCGCATCTGGCTCCTGCTTGTTTTCGCATGGGGTGACTGTGGTTATGGATAGTGCAATACTGCCCAGTTAGACTGGTGCAACATAGTGTATGAAGAGTGCAATCTATAAAGGAGGGCAGGTATGGGCTGCATGAAAATGGGATAGAGGGCCAGTGTTATTTAAATCTCGCAGTAGTGGTGACAACGGAACACCATGGTGGAACCTCTAAGATCCAGGATGTGGAGGGAGGCCACTGGGTGGCAGACTTCTTACATGCCTATGCCCACCTGCTCTCAGTCCTCCCCCCCATAGTAACCTCCACCCCAGGACATGGAACACCTTCTCCTAAGACCCCACTAAGTACAACCCCTTTTCCTGAGAGCACCTCTGGGGACAGAATTGATCCACAGAGCAAGACATAGGGGGTCAAAGAATGCACTAAGTCTGCTAAGGTGCAGGCTTTTAAGGCACTATGCTGTTTTGTTAGAGGGCTGCTTGCCCCCCCACTTCAGGGCCATGACCATAGTTTCCGTTAATATATGTAACCTGGGATATACAGGATGCCGGACTTCAATATTGGGCTGAACAATTGGGGCTCAGTCCTCCTTCCATGGAAGGTGCTACTCCACTGTCAGTTGACAAGATGACAGAGCTAAATGTTAAGAGTCTTTCCCCCTGAGGGGGTCTCTGGGAGAATAGGGACCATCAGAAATGGATGGGAGCCTGGTTCCACAATCAGAGTCATGCCTGTACTTCAGTTAAAATGTTGCTCTGTTCAGAGTTTCTGTAATCAGTTTTTGATATGTGTTTTTAGCATACTGCAAATGTATAGTTGGTTTTTCAATGTTGGCCAACAAACAGATGCACTTACAGGAGCCAGGGTGGAAACAAGCTCCAACAGAAAGGGATTGGGGGGATTGGACACACAGACAAGGTAGGATGCACAGCACATAGGATTTTTCTTGCTGCAGCTTGCACCACTGACACAGAACACAAAGGGGATTGTGGGGCAGCACAAGGTACAGGTAGGAAATCCATGGCTAAAGGGATGCTTCACAGCCTAGGGCCAGGAAGCTATATATCTTCTATTAAGGGAACGCTTTTTAGGATAAGAGATTATGGATAGCCTTTCAAAAGTGACTTTAACCTCCTGGAATATCAGGGGGTTAAATTCCCCAATTAAACAGAAAAAGATACTGGTCAGATTAAAACACCTTAAATGTCATATAGCCTTCCTTTCAGGAGGCTAAACTCAATAACCAGGAAGCTTGAAAGCTAATGAGGGAATGGATGTGCAGAGACTATCACAGCACATCAGGCAAGTCCAATAAAGGGGTTTCCATCCTTCTCCATAAAAGAATTGCAGTGGAAGGAGATTCACCATAAGGCTGATGCAGAGGGGGTGATGGGTTTTGGTCAAATTAGCCATGCTAATGGGCCTAGTACTGCTGGTGAATGCATATGCACCAAATGAGGAAGCTCCTGCCTTTTTTAATGCCATTTCTCAAAAAATACTGGACCAGTCTCAGGGCAATCCAGGAATACTGGTGGGAGGAGACTTCAATTTGGTGCAGGACTTTCTGTTGGACAGGACCAATGCAAGACAAGAACCCCACACTAACTCCCTCAGAGCCCTCATGGACATGCTTACCTTACACCAGTTGGCTGACTTGTGGAGACTTCATCACCCAGCAGTTAAAGACTTTACATACTTCTCAGCAGCTTGAGCAATGGCCAGCAGATTAGACTACTGGCTGACATCGGGAGGGTCACCTGAAGGTGGACAATATACATATGGCCCTTTATACCTCTCAGATCGTGCCCCACTGGTGCTAACCCTGTCAGTTGAGTCTGCCATTAAAAAGAAATCATCCTTCAGGAGACTATACCACTGCTCTTGCAAGATACTGACTTTAAGGCACTGGTGAGAGCAGAATCAACCAAGTGTTTCAGGTTACCTCCCAGACACTGCCCCAGCTGCAATGATTTGGGAGAAATATAGGCCAGACTCAGGGGTCTAATCATCAGCTTTGCATCACACAGGAGGAAGCAAAGGGAGTATGATATAGCCCAGGTAGAAGCCCAACTTAAAGTTAAAAGGCTGAGTATAAAGCAGTTAGCTTTTGGACTCCAAATTAATTTCAGATCTGACTAGAATCAGAATCCAATTCAACACCCAGGCAACCAGACATGTCAAGCTACATATAAGGAGAACTCAGCATAAATACTGGGCTGAGGCGGAAAAAGATGGGAAACAGTTAGCTTTCAGTCTCAAAAAGAGATAGGTAGACAGACACGTTCAGGGGCTGAGGAATAACAAGGGTAAAATGGTGTATGACCAATGGAAAATTAATGAGATCATGTCCGAGTTGTACCAGAATTTATATTCTTCCCACACAGAATGGGACAAAGACAAATTCGCTGCCTTTATGGGCAAGCTAACCCTTCCAGCCCTGTCTGAGGCCCCAAAACAAAAACTAGACTTGCCAGTCACTGCCCCAGAAGTCAGCAAAGCTATATTGAGCATGGTGCTGCATAAAGCCTCCAGTAGTGATCAGTACCCCACAGATTTTTACAGACTGGTCCATCTAGAGGTGGCCACCCCCATGCTGAGGTTGCTGCAGGAAGTCTACTCAAAGGGAGAGTTACCAACCACCCTAAGAGAAGCTATGATCACCATTCTCCCTAAGGAAGGGAAAGATCACACCAGCCCTGGGAGTTACAGGCCCATCTCCCTAATAAGTGCTAAAATACTGGCAAGAGTCCTGGCTGCTAGGTTGGAGAAAATTTTTCCTGCCATTATCCATCCCTCACAAGTGGACTTTGTAAAAAGGGAGACACCGCTCAGACCACTTATGAGTCCTAATAGCACTGATGCATACTGCAGCAGGTTTCCCTTCTCCGACAGCAATGGTAAATACAGATTTTGAAAAAGCCTTCGATTCGGTGGAATGGGAGTACCTGCATGCAGTCCTGGATCACCATAACATAGGGTCTTATTTTTCATCCTGGATCCAAACTCTATACATGAAACCCAGTGGCAGAGTTATTACCAACTCCACCCTGTCCCTAACATTTGGACTACACAGGGGCATAAGGCAGTGCTGCCCCCCTCTCCCCATTGCTCTTTGTGTTAGCAATGGAACCCTTATCAGTAGCTATTCATACTCACCCAGGGATACAGGGAATAGAGGTGGGAAATAAGCACTACTATTCCAAACTGTATGCAGATGACTGTTTGATAGTGACTAGGGATGTCAAGGGCAGTATACAGCCTATACTGAGTATCTTAAAGGACTGTGGGGATATTTCTGACCTTTGAATCAACATCTTCAAATTGGAGGTACTCCTCCTGAACCTCCTAACCACACCTGATATGGTAGAAGCCATGAGTTTAATCTGTCACCCACAAAATCAAATATCTAGGGATCAAGCTCTCTCCAGACCTGTCAAGCCTGGCCAGCAGAAACTATGTACCAGTCTGGGCCCAACTGACCAAAGTAATAAGATGGTAACATCTGCATTTGTCCCTAACAGGGAAGATAGCTGTGATAAAACTGATGTTGGCCCGAGGATATATTACCTGGTCTCTCACTTTCCATTATTATTTCCAGAGTCATGAGTGCGAAATTTCTCTTTAATGAGCAGGTTCTTGTGGGGGATAACAAACCTAGATATAGCAGAGTCAAACTTAGGGCATCCTGGGGAGAGGAGCTGGAAACTCCCTAATTTCTCCAAATACTCCCACGCCTTTCTTGAAGCTAAAGTGTACAGGGTCTAGACATAGTGGCTCGCTCCTCCCCATCATGGCTGGACTTTGAGACTGCTGTTCTGGGTTGCACTTCCCCATTTAGCTATCTGGGTTCCTTATTACCCCAAAAGACCAACTTCGATGACAATTAAAGTGAGTCTCCAGGCCTGGCATAAACTGGAAGAGGGGCTAACAAGAGTCAACACCTAGGCCTACTGACTCCTGTGGAACAACCCACACTTATGTGTTGAGCGCTATCCCATTCAGTGGGACATATGGAGTAAATGCCAGACAAACATTCTTGAGGGTTTGGTGCAGGAGAATAATAAAACCTTTGTCTCCTTTCAGTACTTGAGAAATCACAAACACTTAGCCAAAGAATGTTTCTGGCAATACCTACAACTTAGAAGTTTGTACCTCAGTTGGAGTAGCAGAGATGTCTTCTGTTCAACCTGTGCCAAACATCCCAGCACTCCTAAAGTCAGATTACCTCTTATGGCATGGTCTCAGAAAACCAAGGGATTAGCGAGGATAAAACAAGGTTGTATCAGAGACTATGCCCCAGACCCCTCCCTGTCAGCCAAGGCCAGATGGTTAAACATATTGCAAACAGAGATTTCAGACCAAGAATGGAGCAGATGCTGGAAAATAGCACACACAGCTTCTGCAGACCATTGCAGTCTCCTAATTAAAAAAAAGGTCTTGTACTTGTGGTACCGCACTCCTTATCAGCTAAAAAGAATGGGCCTTTTGCCACAAGACCAGTGCTGGAGGTGCAACAACCCCAGAATATATCTGTTCCATATCCTATGGCAGTGCAACCATTGCAACCAATTTGGGCCAAGATAATCCACTTCTGCTCAAGAATTCTGGGTCAGGCATTACCAACCACCCTGGCTTTTGGCTACTGGGCCTAGCCCCAAGTAGAAAACCATATGAGAGATAACCACAGGCTATGGCTCACCCAGTCTTCAGTTGAATTTGTCAGACTAATCCTGTAAAAATGAGAGCCCCAGATGTTCCTGAATATCGGAGTGGTATCAGGCTGTGGAATCCTGGCCTCCAAAACAAGACTAGCCCAGTTGGCAAAGAATACAAGCTTAGCATACCTGGAAATCTGGGCCCCATATTTTAATGCTTTTAACCCTCCCACTCCCAAGCAAAAAGCTGTGTGTTCTAAAGATTTATTGAAACCCCCAAGAAATTCCTTAGTGTTAAGGATGGATTTACAGTAGTAGCCACAGACATTGCCAGCTATTTCCAGATATTCTGCGACATTTCTAAAGAGTTTCTCTCTGCTGCCCCTACTGTGGAAATGGAGAAAGCATAAGATATTTCTGGAAATATCACAGAAATTTCAGGAAATAGCAGGCAGTATCTGTGGCTGCTACAGTATGTATTGCTAATAATGAAGTATGTGTTCGTGTGTCTGGAAGTGTTCAAAATTATAAGATGTTACATTCCTTACTTGATTGTACACCCTAAAAACAGTCTGCTGTAACTATTCTGTGTGTAATTGTTTTTACATGTTGTAAAACCTTACCTCCAATGAAAAGATTAACTGCAAATAAAAAAACAAAGTCTTTTCATCCTATGTAGTTTAACTGTATAACTGTACCTAAATAACAAGAATTAAAAACAGTCAACTGCCTTGGCATGAAGTATTGTACCAGACCCCATGAAATTCAAAATTACAAATGAATTGCAAGCTATAGTACTAAACAATCTTAAGGGCTAGTATAATAAAACAGATCAACACAAGGTTACAATTACTAACATTAAAAATAAACTTACAGAGTGGAAACACTATGTTATGAAAAGATAAGCAGCAAACAATGACAGAGTTTACAGGTACACTAAAGCTACTGAATTTACATGTAGCCTATATGTGTCACAAAATTGCTAAAATGCGGCATTAAAAACTGACTTTGCTTCTCACTTACGTTTGTTCATATTGATAAGACTACTGAATATCAACGACATGTACACCACTGTCAAATACTCATTTATAAGTCAATGACATCCACTGACAACTGTTGTTATTGTTTAGTTTTAAAAGTGAAGACAATATACAAAAAAATGATTGCGATTCAATTTCAAAACAACTGTGTATCAATATGGGCCTGAAAAGTGATAAGTAAAGCTAGCCTTAAAAGACCACGTGCAGCAGTTTCAAAACTAAAACAGGTAGCACCACCCAATAAACATCGTCATAAAATAGGTGTGTGTTCCAGGTTATGTAACAAAACTCAACAAATTTGTACTTTTTTAGTGCCTTTTTATGTTGTCCATTTCTCCACGGTTGCTGGATGCTGGGTCAGCATGCCTCCAGGCTGCTGATGTTATTTTGGGGTGCTACTTAACTGTGCCTGTAAGGAAGTTGTATTTCTACTAGTATTTAATGTTGGTAACCACACTGCTGTTAGTCAGTGTCTGCTGTACAATAAGGTTTATTGGGGCATTACATGTATACTTCCTAATAGGGATGGATGTGTTAGCCCCTGTGAAAAGATCATTTTAATGTGGAATAAAGAATAGCTGACCTGAATAAAGGTCAAGTAAAAACCTGCCAGGGAGAAAACACTGGGCTGACTAGTGCAAACTGTAAGAATGCTTAGCTTGGTTTCAAAACAGTATTACTTCTGCCACCACCACTTACAGGGTGTTGGGATAATTGTTTTAGTGCCATCCTGAGAAATCATCTTCATTGAATGTCAGGTGTGAATGAGCACAGCAGCCATTAATATGACAAAATAATGTTTTTCACCACAACAGCAAGTTAAAGAGTCTACAAAACCTACAGCAATGTACTACTCTCCTTAACTTCAGCACAGGCTGAAATGATCAATTTACAAGATTTTGTGCATTATTGGTACTGAACAGGACAAAACTGCAGTCAAACAGCTAATTGCATTTCAGTTTCTTGCAACAGGTATAGAGCAAGAAAAACAAATTCTGGTCAGATCCACCATGGCTGCATAATGAAGTTGGTCAAGTTGTATGGAATTGTTAAGGAAGTGTGGAGAAAAAAACACAATGATTTATACCTAGTAAGATTTGTTTTAGCTTCTGTTCTAAGGAAGGCATACACATTATTAGAAAAATATGTAGAAGTGTACATTTATGGAATGAATAGGAAGCAATATAGGTTTACAAAAGAACCCCAGAGCAAATGTTTCTGAGGTATGTGTTATCCTGGATGATATTGGTTGGACAGGCACATTTTAAAGAAAACACAATTGCACATACCCCAATAATGCAAAGCATCATAAGAAACATATGCAAATCCCCATGATGGTACAGAAGGTGGCAGAACATGAAAATGTAATGGTGGGCATATGTTCAGCCTTGGGATTATTTACACCATTTTTTTTTAGAGAAACAGGGTTTTTGTCCATGAGGTGATGTAAGTTATATTTAGGCAATGTGTTGATGTCAGAAAGTCAAGTGTAATGATGGACTGTTAGCAGAGAAAATGTGATAGTAACTTTCAGAGGGGGTCGCTTTTGATAAGGGTAAGGCAGTTATGCTTGTAATAATGGGAATATTAGGAAAGTATGAGGTCTATGCAGAAATGGAGTACAAATATGCACAGTTTCATTAGTATGTGCTCAGAGTGCAGGTAAATGTTATATGCTGGTTTGTTTTAGAAATAGGTAAAATAGCCATACATGCAATTGATAGAAAGATAGACAATTACATAGACATATAGATAGAGAGAGAGAGAGAGAGAGAGAGAGAGAGACACCCAGACAGACAGGCAGAATAGGAATGGCAGTGAAGCATTGAAGTGCCCCAACCCCTACCCCCATCACTCAGAGATGGACAGGCATTGGGGTGTGCCTTTGGGTCATTGCCAATAACGCTCATGCAATTTCAACTCACCCTACCCTGCAGATACAGACAAGTGTTGAGGTGTGCCTTGGGGTGTTCAAGCTTTGCACTCACCCCATTCCATAAGGAAATATGCTGAAATGGGTGCAGTACTATAAAAAAAATGGAGTGAACTTTGGGCTGAACAGTCAAAGGCACACCTCGATACCTGTCACTGGCTGCAGGGTGGGGATGATAGTAGAATGTCATGAACATTACTGTTAACAATCCCAAGTCACAGCCCTGATGCCTGTCAGTCCCTACAGGGCAGGGTGTTATGGTCAGAAGCCCTAATGCCCTGGGCATTGTTATTTGACTCCTTAACCTAGCAACAGCATTTAATGCATTACATTATAAGGACAAGTAACTGTTTTTAATACATTTACAGACAGTTACATAAACTTAAGTTTCGTCATAGAATAATTTAAATTTAGTAACAGTGGTAGTACAAAGCATTACCAGACAACTTGAAAACTATAACTACTTTATATTGTACATTGATACACTTCGATGCAAATATCACACATTTATCAGTTTTCTAACAGGAATATTTTGCTATCCTAAATACATTTCTTGCTTTGGTAACTGCTCAGCACATCTATTGCACGGCCTACTTTCTGACATTTTATACCTGCTATGCAATGTACTGCTGCTTACTATACCAACATCATGAACCATAAAACAGATGACTGCCATAACTAGGGAGGCAGTATAGCACAGTGGTTTAAGGCTCTGAGCTGCAAATCTGGAGATCTGGGTTTGAATCACAGAGCTGCCACTTGCATACTGGGTGACCCTGAGCAAGTCACTTAACTTCCATGTGCTCCCAGGTTGCCCCTGTAAACAAGCTTTCAGCTTAGTGTGCCACTCCTGGTTAAACAATTGAAAGAAAAAAAATATATATATTATTTTTCTTGCTTTATTTTGCTACTACAAGCTTTGACTAATACATACATCCTTAAATGTACTTTTTATAGATTACGTGTCTGTGACCTAGGCAGAACAACACTTAAAATCTTACTTATAAATAAATAAAACATCAGAATAACATTTATTTCAGTAGTATCTCCTTCCTTTTCAGGTGCCCATGACAGTATGTATATATATTTATATCTTTTAACTTCAAAGCACTAAACCTATTCAAATGCACAAAACACAAGACTTTCTTCTCTTCACACGTTACTGCTAAATTTCAGGTCCCAGAGAGATAAAAATATAGAGCTTCCCCTAGCTATTTCAGTGGATGCTTCAGCTGTGTGTGTGTGTGTGTGTGTGTGTGTGTGTGTGTGTGTAGGGGGAGGGGGGTATAAAAATATTTTAAGAAACAGACACTCTAGTATCTAATATGGGATAGTCTTCTTTGGATGACATATTTTACTCCTTTGTGGGCTTATACCTTAATTGTCATTCTTGTGTTGCAAGTGCTTGCTTTCCTCAAGTGCTGTAATTTCATGATATAGTTTCACAAGTGCTATATAAGGATGCAGTTTCAATCACTGCTTAATTACTTTTTCTTTCCTTCTGAATCTTAAGCTCTGATGCCTGAGGCAGCTCTGGTAGTTAGTTGTTTCAACATGATAGAGCCACCTCATGCCCCTTTCACATGAACCAAATAAAAAGGTGGGGGTAGATCTTTAGGAGCTTCCCAGGTGGAGGTGGGGGTGGATCTTACCCCCCAAAAAAACAACCAATGCTGCCTCCCACTACTGGGGTTCCAGTTCTTGTACCTTTCATTTGAGAAAGAAAATAGTGCCCTGCAACCATTGACTAACAAGAAAGCATATTTACTTGAGGGTGGAAAGCATTTCTTGGAGGAGGGTAAGGTGGAGGAGACTATTTACACCTTCAGCCAGTTCCATGGATAGGAAACATGACATCAGCCCTTTTGTATATACAAAATGTCTGCAGGCTCCACCCACTGCAGCTGTAAAAAGGAATCATTTCAGACCTCAGCAATGTTACAATCTCCTAAGCTTCTTCATTGATGCAAGAGGATAGCACCCCAAATGACATCATCAGGGTGGAGACATGCTGATTATTGGAGGGGAGAATAAAGTTAGAGACAATGCTGCCTCTGAGGCAACCTTCAGAGAAGAAGCGTTTCTATGGCTGACTACTACAGGGAACATCATGTCTCAGCATCTAGCCTTGTGGCTGATGCAGAATGCACAACAAATGGTTAAATATGGTGTGAAATGGCAGATTTTCATATACAAAATGGTCAAACACTGTTTTTTATAATAACATTTAGTGAATGATGCTGACAGTTGAAGTTCTGTACATTTCATCCTATTAGATCTTTAAAGAGTCTCTATAAACTCTGCTTGTATGTTTTGTGACCAATATCAGCTACATGAATGCTCCAGTATATAGCGTAATGTAGCGTAGTATAGTGTAGTGTGTCAGAGTGTAGTGTCCCCTACATGTAATTACCATCAATGTACCAGTAGAGATGCAGTGAAGATAAACTTCAACAGTGGAGTTACTGCTAAGTTGTGAAACTTTGATTTCTGGAAGCTTCATGTAGAACCTACTGGCATCACCAACTTCTACTTCTCCAAGTCTGCAATTTTTGGGTGGTGAAGTGATACTCTTTTGTACTCTTTTCCAAGAAGTGGTGACTTTGTAAGTGAAATTTGGTCACTTCATGAAAAAGTGCCTCTTTGTCTGGCAAAAATGGTTGCTAAGTTGGCCCTTCAAACTTCACAAAAGTTGTTATCTACTTGAAGTTCTGGTGAGGCAAGGTTTTCTCAACTTCACACACCACTGTTTACCAACGAAAGTAATATGCTTAGCTCATAATTGTCAACATGGAATTCAGTGTACCTGAAGCAACAGTTGCAGGAACTATATTAGTTATCTGATATTCAGAACTGAGTAGAGCATTTCTGAATGCGTGTTGGACCTATCTGACTCATGATGCAACTACTTTTAATTCATTTTTGCTTCATTGCAACCAATAGTAGGGGGTCCAAGGAATAAAATTATCATGGGCATTGTGGTGCACTTTATAATCTGATCTATTTTACTGCTGGATTATTAAAATGGTTCATACAGATTACTTCAACAAATAGCAAACTATACCATTTGTATCAAGGGACAATTGAAACAGTAATACAATTTCTCCATAAAGCCTGAAGTTATGACAAATTTCCAAATAAGCTAGTATCTAATAGTGGGTCTTAGAATATGTCAAATAGATCAGAGGAATTTCTACAGCTAAGAAAGATTAAAAGCTTGCATTTCTCAGTCTAATCTTCTTAAAAATAATGACGCATTGTACATTTTAAATGAGTTCTTCAGGTTGCTGTTGTAACTGAAAACTTAGATTAAAAGCTGTAACAAATCGCTGTCCTTGCATTGCTACCACATATGTGAGTGGCATGCTACTTTTTGTCCTTTTACCCTGCAAAATAAACTTTGTTTAATTTACTACATAACAGAGTGTAAGAACTGCACTTGCAGCTTGCCGTTGTACTTTGGTGGTGTCATTGTGTTCTCCTTCAGCAATAAAGTGTTATACTTCTCTTCTCTGTGTTAACAGTTTATACACGAGTATGACCCCATTATGGAGGACATCAGTATGTAATGTGTCAGTTCAGTAGCAATTGCCCTATTTCAAAAAAAGGCTGTGAAAATTGTGGAGTTTTGCTTTTGCATATTTCCATAAACAAGTCAAACAATTCAGTGAAAATATTGATTTTCCAGAAATGCCAAAGCAAAGTTGTTGCATTAAATTAACAAAACAAAATACCCCCTAAATATCTACATCAAGTCCTTAAAACAGCTACAATAAGACGGTGGAATTTATGAGAATTCTTAAGTTACAAGGAAAATGAAGATCGGTACAATGAGGAAAAAAAAATCATCGGAAGACATGTTTCCTACATACTTATTACATGAAGCAGAATCCTTGTGAAATATTGGTGATTATTGTGTGGACATTCCAACCATGCATACAAGCAGAATGATGCACATTTTGCATGTGGACTTTTTCCCACAACCCTATTTAAAGCAACAGTGCAACGAAAGTTTGTTTTCCAAAATGCTAGTTTCAACTACAGTTAATTAAAATATTGGCATACCTGTCAAATCTATTTTTCTGAGTACCTCCTATGCTGTGCACCATGGCCCAGATATTCAAACTGCACCAGGCTGTGGTGCAAGCTTTGGCGCAGCTCAACTTGGCTGCTCAGGGGTGTGGACTGGGCGATATTCAACGGAGCTGCACCATGGCTCAGCAGCATTGAATATTGCACCCTGGCCACCCCCAGTGTGCATGGCGCAGTGGTACTGTGCCAGCGCAAGTGGCCAGAGTGGAGCATGGGGATGCGCTAGCACAAGTTCCATTGCGCCGTGTACAGGAACCGCGATATTCAAAGGTTAACATGCAAATGGACCATAATGTATGCAAGGTGCACATGGGTCCATTTGCAAGTCATTATGGCCCCATTTGCATGCAGGTGTGCCGATCCCCCATGACTTGCACCTGGCGAACTGCCAGACAGCAGCCATTGGGGACCGACGCCCCCTACAGCCCGATCATGGGCATTTGTCAAAAAAATAAATAAATATGTCCAATATCCCTGGTGGTCCAGTGGACCGCTATCTGCCCGATCATGGGCATCTGTATAATAATAGACAAAAGTCCTATATTCCTGGTGGTCCAGTGGACTGCTATCTGCCCGATCGCGGGCATTTGCAAAATAATAGAACAAAGTCCTATATCCCTGGTGGTCCAGTGCACACTGCTGTTTGATCGCTGGCATCTGTATAAGTAATAGAAAGTGTTCTGTATCTCTGCTAGTCCATGGGACACTATCTGCCGATTGCGGGCATTTGTAAAATAATGGAAAAATGTCCTATATCCCTGGTGGTCTAGGGTGCCCCCTCCCCACCACCCGCTGAGCCTGCCCCACTCCCCTCGGTCAGCCAGGGTAGCACCCACTCCGCTTGGCGCCGGCCGCTGGTGACTGACACTGTCGGATCGTACGCCACTGGTTCACAGCATGAGCTACTGAGTGTAGCCTATAATATATTATTACTATTCCAGATATAAGGAATGATTCATTCACATATCTGGAATGTGTAGTACGGTATGGAAGGGTATGCCCATTGGCTTACACTGTGAGCCAATGGGCTGCATCGACCTGCCAACGATGTCAGCTGGTGGGGCGCGGGCCGCAGGAGGGTGGGTGCTGCCGTCCGCTGGCTGACCAGAGGGGAGCAGGGTGGTGGGCTAGTGGGCGGGTGGGGAGGGGGTACCCAGACCACCAGGGATATAGGACTTTTTCTATTATTTTACAAATGCCCGTGATCGGGCAGATAGTGGTCCACTGGACCACCAGGGATATAGGACTTTTTTCTATTATTTTACAAATGCCCATGATCAGGCAGATAGCGGTCCACTGAAGCAGGTAGGGGTTGAGCATGCATGGCTATGCTCATCCCGGGCTAAATATCGGGCTGTGCAGAGTATGCATGGGCACGCCCCTCCTACCTGTGCCTGCATACATTACTGATGCACTCCAGCGCATTGGGATTTGTGCCGCACACTTTTCCCTTTTGAATATCACGCCGGGTGCATCAGTGGGTTGTGCATGGCACAACACTGTTGTGCCATGTGCAACCCTTTTGAATATCTGGGCCCATGAGTATTTTTTTTATTTTTCCAGTCCTAACCTTTGCCAAGTCTACAATGCTCTTTGTAAGCCAGCTGTGGTAACCATCTTTTTTCTTCAGAAAAAAACTAAATTCAAACAGTTATATTCATATTTTGGTTGAACTAGAACATTTTACTACAATGTAATACTGGAAGATGCCTGGAATCTTTTATAGTGAAAAAATAGGGTCAAATGTTTTGGTAAACTGTGTTGCACTGCTGCATTAATATAGGACTCTTATAGGGGAACAGAAACATTGCAGTATTCTCAATGTATTGCTGTCTATCCCCATTCTCTTTACCTGTATGTACGTATCTGTTTTTTTTGTTTTGTTTGTTTGTTTTATTTTCTGTCTTCCTGGTCTTTAAAATCAGCTTTGTATGTATGATACCACCCCATTCCATACTTATATTGTAATTGATGCTGCATTATTATGTACACAGCTGTACTGTATGTAACCCTGTACCTGTGACTTTAGTCACTATGGGTGCAATGTACTATAGGGCAGAAAGCCAACATGCCATGCATTGAGGATTCCCATGGACCCCTGGGGCATGCAGAAAAGGGGTGCACACCCCTTCTGTACTCAATCCCTTAGCTGTTCACACAACTATGCACACAGATGGTAGGGGAGAGTGACCAGAGTGCATGCAAGCATTCCATGACATTCACTAAGGTGTAAAGTGTTGGGTGAGGGTTTTACAGACCATGTGAGCAGGCATTATAACATAGCACTGCCTGATACCAACAAAGAGCATGTGCTAGCCACATTGCAACTGACCCCCTGCCATGCATCCTTTACTCACCTGTCAAGAAGACAAGGCTGGGGCAGCCAGTGGGGCACAACTCCCTTTTAATTTAAAATCCTGGGATGCGTGGTGTCTCACAATGTCATGCTCTGTGTAGAGCAAAGGAGCCACTCAAGCAGTAGGGGATTCAGTCACATAACAGGATGAGCATCTGATTGGGTATCCACTTACGTCTGCCAATCTGCCCCCCCTTGCACCAACACACTGGGGAGAACAGCACTGACAGGCATCCTGGGGTGGCCGGCATTTGTAAATGCCATGCCTCGCATGCCTGCTCATAGGTACACACAAGCGCAGGCCAGGTACACATCTCTTGCATGTACCTGGACTGTATTAGTGCATAGGGCCCAATAGTTGCACAGCTGTTAATTTTTACTTTCCTATGTTATGTCTGAAACTAGTATTTATATTTAACATGACAACCTGATTAACATAATTAAACAAATACTGTAATTAAGTAACTAACTAACTACATACTCCAACTAGTGACATCATGTGATAGAATCAATCAGTGGCTCTAGGTACTGATACTGCTACCGGCATGGGCTATTACAGTAATGAAAAAAGGAGCATTTACCCCATTTCCTTAATTTTCATCAAAGCAGCAGACCATTCCAGTAGCAGTAACAGCATAGAAGCCACTGATTCATGCTGCAAACAATAAGACACAACAGTGTGTGGATTGTTGTGTGAGAAGAGCACACTGCAGGTGTGTTGTAAGGCATGAGGCACTTGCATTTTGTGTCATCACCACATGGAAAGTGCTCTTATTACTCAACAATCCACTACTATGGAGTGTTTCAATGCACTTATAAGATGGTTCATCCTGAAAATTGCAAAAGGATGCTAAAATGTAATACATTAAAAAAAAACACATTAAGCAATTTAGAAATTATGTTTCTTAATTTTTATTTTCCTATTTTGTTAGCAAAGTAGTTTCCTGATGTGTTACATTTAGCACTAGTGGCTGGTTTGATTTGTCTTCTCATCCACCCATTATAGTATTTTTTTTGGGGGGGGGGGTAATTTTTTTTCCTCCTTGTTCCAGTTCTGTGCAGAGAGTTTGTGCTGGACCCACTTTATTTTTATTTTGTCTGCAATGCCTCAGCTCTTTGCATTAGCAGTGCAATCACATTGGAAGCTGCTGGTGGCTGAAAGCAGTCATGTTAGGTAATGGTTAATCATGTTCACTGTCATTTTACTACCAAATATAAGAGGAAATGTATATTTTGAGCCCTTTAATTTCTGTTAATCAGGTAAGGACCTCAATATGTACTCCTTGGAACAAAGGAGGGGAAAAGGGAGATATGACAGCGAACTTTAAATAACTCACGGGGGAAAATAAGGTGTTGGACAAGAGTATTTTTCAAAAGAAATGGTGGTCAAGAAAAGGGGACACAATATGAAGTGGAGGTGGACAGATTCAGGAGAAATGTGAGGCACAGAAAAGAGTGGTGTGTTCCTGGAACAACCTTCGAGGAGGTGGTGGGTGCAAAAGAATGATGGAGTTTAGGAATGCATGGGATAAGCAGAAGGGAATCATAAGGCACTTTTACATGGCACTTACTTGTGCTGTTCAGTTTTGTTCCTATCCTGTTTTGCTCCTCTCACTGTGCTTCGCATGCTGCTTGTACACGGACCCCCTAATTCTGCACATGACATCTTCCAGTGTTTTCGCAGTGTTTTCTGCTGTCGGGTGTCCGATGGCATCTTGGCAAGGCAAGTACTTTGACAGTTGTTCTGCTTCACAAACCCAAAACAAAATGACTGCATGGCAGAATTTGTTTAGGGCAGAGTTTCCCTAATGAATTCTGCTGAAAACATCACAAAAGTTGTCCAAAGTTACCACAGTACATGCTTCAAAGTTACTACACCTAAAATAGATAAGTTTTGTTAATGTTTTCAGCAGAATGTGTTAGGGAAAATCTTTCTTAAATGAATTCTGCACTAAACATATAATTTTTATATTTTGTTTTTTTTTTTTGTGGTCTAATGTGCTGAATTAGGTTACTTTTTGGCTATAGCTCAACTGCAGTTCACCCAAATGAACGGAATGCCGATTTTACATGGCAGGGCAGAACGCAACAGAAGCCGGTGAACCCAGGATGAACAGAACTGCATTTCAGAGAAACACTCACTTTTGTACTGGTGCGTGAATGCTTGTATACTCTGAAAATGCATCCATTACAGTGTGTAAGTATCAGTTATTCCGATACAGACCACTGTATGTAAAAGTGCCTATAGTGGAAAGAAACAAGGGAAGGAGAAAGACACTGGGGGGAGGGGGAAGGGGGAGAGAAAGAGTTCCTTTTCCTCATGTAGCATTCTCATGCTGGCTCAAATTACAATCAGTGGATATACTGAGTGTAAACAGCACAGGCAGCATGTTTTAGTATTAAAGGACATCTAACCCTTCTTTTTACATATTTTAATCTAAACAATTCCCTGTTGGCAAGACTGTATGACTTTTTTTATGTAGTTCTCCAGGCAGCAGTCCTAAATTAGCAACTGAACAGGCCAAGATCAAGGTTGTTTAATGTTCAGCAAGAAAAATGCCATTACAAGTGGGCTGGCAGTATAGCCTAAAGGTTAGAGTAATGAGCTGAGTACATCCAACAGACCAGACCTGGGTTTGAGTCTCAAAACCTCCACTTGCATACTGTGTGACTCTAAGCAAATCACTTAACCGCCCAGTGCTCCCAGGTCTCCCCTGAAAACAGGCACTTGTGCCTAGTGGGCCTTACCTGGTTACCAAAGACTAAAGTAAAAGTAACAGTTAATACATATAAATAAAAAAATAGACAATTTGATTTAAAATACTGTACATAATTTTAACAAAATACATAAATCATCAGTTTGAGGCTTATCAATTTCATTTCTAGCTAGCATATTAAAAGTCTGATGTTACATTTTAATATTGCTCATTTCACTATTACAACCATGCACCCAAAAGTGACAGGGGAGAGATCCAAGGTGCACAGTGTATATTTAATCATCCTAATCAGATAACCATCAGTTATGTATACAAAACTTTTTGGTGCATTAGATGTTTAAGTTTATTCTCTGTACCTGTTTTTTCCCTGATTTTGCTGATAGCCATGAAATAAAGTGCCAGTGCATTTAAAAGTTTTTCATTTTCTGAGTTAAAAGTAAGTTAAAATATATCTAGATGGAAAGTGCATATTTTTGATATATTCTTCTAAGTATTTAAGTCTAACCCCTGTATACCAGGGACATTAGAGCACCACATGAATGAGGTCCTCTTCCTCATGTAGATTGCAATTACATGCTGTTTCCTGTAGAGTGTCTTTCTTAAATCTATTTCCCAAGACATTGCTTGGGAAGACGTCATATCTAAATTTTGTAAGTATGTTTCTACATTCTGTGGTTAAAGCTGCTTCTAAATAGTATTTGTAAGAGTGTTATTTCATATTATTAGTCAGCCAGTTGGAGACTTTATTTTGTCAGCTTTCTTTTACTCCTGATCACCGGACACCAGGTAAGAACATCAGGTAAGAACTGCTCGACAGACGCTGCTGGCTTGCCTGAATCCCACCTAATGAGGAATCGGGGACAGAGTCCTCCCCTCCAAGGCCCTGGAGAGAGGAGAGGACCTGGGAGAGTTGACCAGGTAAGGACCAGTGGTGAATGTGTGCGTCCACTATGGGGACTGCCATCTACCTCCTGGTGCCGGGGTTTTCCACCTTAGATGCTTGCCCTTGAGATGGTGGATGTGCAGTGACATCTACATGGTGAGAAGTGGACCACCCCTCCCTGCAGATGTCCACCACCAGCTCCCCAACTTGCATCTGTGCCACGTGCAGTACCCCAATCTCCATCGGAAGCCACTGCAAGGCAGGGAAACCTTAGATCCCATCCCAGGAGAGGAGACAAGTCCTCCAAATGCTCAACTGTTCCTCCCCACCAACCCCTAAAGGTCTGAGTCTGCTTCCAAACCCAGGTCACCGGCATGGCATGAGGTGTGGCTTCCAGCACTTCAGTCCTCCGTGCCACCAGGCTGGCTGCCAGTTTAAGACTTTCAGGGCTTTTATTTCTTCTGAATCTTTTTCTTTAGAACACAATTGAATTTGTCTACATAAGATTTTCGTATAAGCATCATTAAGAATAATGTTGCTGTCAGTCCAACCTTTAAGTTGGTCCAGATTGTACTTCATTAATATGTTATATACTGCGGACAACCAGGATCCCTTGTAGTCCAGTACTTAAAAAGTACTTTTTTCTCAAGCAAACTTTTACCCAGTAAATTGTTTTATTTTTGGATGTAAGTTTTATCCAATAATTGATCATTCTCGTATGCACCAGATATTCAACTCATGTCTGACCTATGTCTGCTCTCACTAGGGCATTAGGAGCACTCCTCAGTATAATCAGCATTTGTTTATAAGTTTTATTTAATAATGTTTCAAGCTTTTCTACATTACCATTACCCCACACTTCTGCAGAGTATAAGGCTTGATTGATTATTTTTTGCAAATATTACTTTTATAATTGGTGATAATACCCATCCACCATATAACATATTGAATCTTCTTAGGGTCTCCAATGAGCCTAACAGTTTTTCTTTCTTTCTCCAAATACATGTCTTGTCTAACTGAGGTTATCAGCAAAGAACTCTAAATATGGAATTCATGTTCAAAGTCCAACTTTTATTTGCCAGGTTAAGGCTCTGTACTTTTCCTTTTACCAAATCTAATTATTTTTGTTTTAGTTGTTGTTAGGTTTTAACTTATGCATAATACATGCATTTTCCAATTTAATAAGTGCTCTCTCTAGACCTAGCCTTGTTGTAAAGATTATAACCATGTCATCTGCATAAGGAAGAAATGGGACCCTTTATTGCAGTGTTTTGGGTAAATGAAAATCCAAGTTATCTAGCTGTTTTAGGATGCAATTGATATAAATGTTAAATAATGAGGGGTCTAGTACACACCCCTGCCTTACACCAACATTTGTTTTAATCTTATTAGTGAGTGCTCTTGTTTTTCAGTATTTAATTCTCATCCAGGTGTTGGTAAATAGTCTTTTAATCAATATGAGCAAGTTAGGGTCCACTCATAAGTGCTCCATTTTTTTCCACAGTAGTGGCCCTGAAATCATATCAAATGCTGATGTAAAGTTGACAGATGCAACACAATAATTTTTGTTTCTTTATAATGCAATACTTTCAATCAGGTGGGAAAGAAGAAATACCTGACTTTGTGTTCCTGTTCCTTTCTTAAACCCCACTTTCAACTCTGAAATAATGCCATTTTGATTTACCCACCAACAGAATAGTCTTTGATTTACCCACCAACTGAATAGTCTTTTAAGCAGAGGTGTAAAGCAACTATGTTTGGCAGTTTCTCTACTGAATTGCTTCGTAGACTTTATTGGCACACAGTGTAATCTGAGATCAGGTTTCAACTTGTGGCAGTAGGGTCACTGGGCTGAGACAGTCAGAGATAGATAGATAGATAGTAGCTAGAAAGCAAGATATAAAACTTTATTTGTATAGCACCTCTTCATGGAAGCTCAGAGTGCTTGACAACACTTAAAAACAATCAATACAGACATTGTGATGATCCTAACATTGAGTAAAAACAGGCAGTATAATTTTTAGTTTACTTATTTATTTATTTAAAAGTTTGGTAACCAGGAAAGGCAAATTGAACCAGTGCTCATTTCGGGTGCTACCAAGGGAGGGGAAGTAAAGAAATGCAACAACATTAAGCTTAGGTGCCTAAATTGCAAAAGATACAATAACATGCAGGATGTTTTTCAAAATATATAAAATAAAATAAATATCGCAAATGTATACCATATGCACAACAAATACAAATTAAAATGTATAATGTTTTATGATCAGTCAATAGTATTAAGAGCAAAGTGCAAGGAGCTGCAAATTCATGGCTATAGAGTTAAGGGGTGAGGTAGGAGGGAGAGGGGTATGAGATTGTGGAAGGGGGAGGTGCAGAGATTAAGGGTGATGAGGACGGAAGCAGAAGCAGAGGGTGGGGAGGGGTTTTAGATGTTTTTTGAGGGACACAGCAGTGGGCAATAGGTTGATCTAGAGGGGGAGATGGTTCAAGAAGGTGGGGGGGGTGCCTGAAGGCAAAGGATAACTTGCTTGATTGCAAGTGTGGTAGTGGGAAGGCAAAGGAGCAAGGGTCTCTGGTACAAAGTGAGTATCCTGGGTCAGTGAAGGGGACAGGAAGTTGGTGAGGTAGAAGGTGAGACTATCAAACCAATACTTTGTGATGAAGGTGGCACAGTGGGCAAGGTGATGACTAGCAAGTGAAGTGAGGGAGACAGGCGAGTACAGGGAACAGTGGTGTGTTTGATAGGGTAGGTTTGTAGTGAAGCAACAGAAGGCATTCTACATTCGGTCCAATTTGGTGAGAGATGAATGGGGCGTGGAGCAGTACACAACGTCAGTGTAAATCTGTTTGTTTGCTAAGTTAATTTTACTTTTCCTACTAAGGTAAATACAGATCATGTAACCCTCTGTCCAGTTTTTGTATTGACAATCTAATTCTGTGGAAATATTTGGGTGGTTACACTTTATTTGCATTTGTAAGGAGTTTATTTGGAAATACTGCTTGATTGATTATAAAATGACAGTTTTATTGGTGTCTGTGTCTGATAGCTATCTTCCCTCTTTGACTTGCAGGGCACTGTAAGCTCCAAAGGTTCTAGTAAGTGAGGGGTTGAGAAGGGGGATGAGGCTTTGGTTTTAATTTAGCAGAGTCTCCTCTATTTAGCACTGTAATCAAACATGTAAACAGTAAAATAGATTAACTATGACACTAAACTGGGATTACACTTTGCTGATAACTGCACTATGGTGGTGCCTAATAATGCACTTGTGATAGCACAGCCCCTAGAATTCAATGTACTGCTCTGCTTTGACTTGTCATATTGTTTCCTACATAGCTACTTGTGTCATATTTTTCAGTTTGTATTAAATGAAGCATTTGGCTACCATGGTAATGCTATGTACATGTATGTTTTGCTACCCAAGCAAACAAACAGGCATAAGTCAGTGGTAAGCATGTTTATTTTCATGCTATTACAAGTTAGAACAACAGTATCTTGAGGCTATAGGCAGGCCATTTTTACCCCTATGAGCCACTGTTTCATGGACTTTGAGTTCCTCTGGGCTAAGGAACATAGGCCCCGGTATTTAGTGCAGGCCATGTGCAGTCTGTGGCAGTTTGTGCACAGCCTGCCTGGGAGGGGGGATATTCAGACAATTAGCTCACTGCAACTGGAGCATGCAAACTGTCTAAATATGGGGCCATGTCAGTATAGTGCATAATGACTGTTCATTATGTTGACAGAGGCCCTGACTGAGTATGGCTGACAGGAAGGCAATGAAGGTAGTGCAGATCAAATGGGATTGTGGCAGGTCTCCTCTGGGCCATATTTAGCCCTAGCATGCTAATTACCCCTTTGGGCATGGAAGGCACAAAGTCCCATTTTATGCCCATTATGGGCCCATTAAGATGTGTGCATGCCCCCATTCTGTAGCTGCATATTCCATGTGGTCTAGTGGTTCCCCTACTCTGCTATTCACCTATCCTATAGCTCTCTCAAATATTCCTGGTGATGTATTGGTTCCCATACCCATACCCAGGGCCAGTGTTAGGCTTGATTGCACCTCAAGCGAACAAATCTGTGGTGCCCCCAGTAATGATGTAGATCAAGGGGCTATAAAAGGAATGGAAATGGAAACTACAGGCAGGAGGTCTGGGGTCCACCTAGGCCCCCACAAAAAGTTTTTAAATGTAGTGAATTTTGGTGCATTTTGGGGTCATTTGAAACAGAATTTTCTACCATGTTACCCCCTCCCCATGCCCAGTAAGTTGCACCATAGCCACCTCCCCATAGTCCCCACATTCCAGTATGTTGCCTGAACCACCATTCCCATAACCTAGCCACCTGATTCAGTACATGGCCTGCCCTCCCAAAGCACAAGCAAGCTGCACCTTGCTCCCTCCCCATAATCCTGAGCCCCTACCCCACTGCATCATCCATAGGCAAAGAGTTTGTTTTATTGCCAGTGCCATTCTGTTCTTGCTCATACTGGGCTGCACTGCTGTTCTTTGCACTGATCACCTAGAGCTTCCTAGCCACATTTGATTAACTCATACACATGCAGCTCGCTCCCTGTTGCAGAGAGGCATTGGTTCCCAGATGTCTTCTCCAGACAGACATGGAGAGACAGAGATTTCTGAGCAACAGCAGTCATTATTTGAATATATATATGCACACACAGAGCACAAATTAGTTTGCTTAGCTATTTTCCATTTGTAGTTTGAGCATGGGCAGCACCATCTGGTCTGACCCTGGCCTACTTACCTATTGTAGCTTGTGCTCTTGCTCTCTTGTCTTGTCAGAAAAAATAAATAATTACAGTACTACTACACACTCTAAAATCACAGGTTGATTAAATACCATCACTGAATATGCCCCTGTTAGCCCAGTGGCTAAAATACAGCACAAGGTTACACATGGATTCACTTGACTGGTCAAGTCAGAGAATGACGAATAACAGAAAGTACAAACCAGAAACAAAGTGTTTACTGAAAATAAAAGTTTTGACAGAAAAGCACCACCAGGCTCTAACTATTTCAACATTTTTAGATATGGATGAGCATCAAAGCTCTTGTAGGGATTGAGTATAATGAAATCCTGCAAGAGCTGTGCATTGTATAGGAAACAACCTGTAACATTTTTAAGGCTAAGACAAAACAGAAATAAAAAAATAAACATAAAAGCTAAAGTAGCATTTATCCTGCAGTAAAATATTACTTAATACTTTCTGCATAAAATCAGTGTGACAGGCAGAATTCCTACACCCTCAATTTCTTTCTGCCTCTTTCAGTGTGCCATAGAGAAGTGGAGCAGTGCAATTTAAAGCAGTTGTCATCCATTATGCTTTGTTGTCGCAACCTGGATCAGTTTTGAACAAGTGACCCAGAGGTGAAACACTACTGCTATTCATTTTTATCCAGTGGTGGGAATGGGGAAAAAATCCCCACAGTGTCCTGAACTTTTGTGCAGGAAATAAAATCTAGAGCACAGTTTTTAGAACAAGGAGACCACAGTTCAAATTGTACCAGAACTGCTTATTTGCTGTGTGACCCTGAGCAAGTCATTTAACCTCTCAGTGCTTCAGTTCACTAAGCTATAACAATGGAAAAATCTAGGGCCCCACTGAAAATTAAATATTGCATCTCAGCTTGGCTATCCTAGCTAAATAAATCACATTTAAAAATTAGTAGGGGGCGTCCCAGTGGCACTGAGGGTTGAGGTGCTGGACATCACACTTCACATCACACCAGTGACCTGGGTTCAGGAATGGACTTGGGTTGCTCGGGGGCCAGAGAGCAGAGGAAGGATCAGGCATCTACAGACAGCTTTCCTTCCTCAGGGATGGGGGATGGTATGGCATGCTGCTTGCCTGACACCCAGTGGCAACTGGATGCCAGCATGTGCACACCATTATGTTGGGGTGGGGACCCAATGTCCATGGTGTTAGGCCATGTCTGTGGGGGCAAAGTTCAGTTACTCCACCCATTGCACGTTCATGAGCCTGTGGATAAAATCGGAGGAAACCCCCAGCAGTGGTAAAATGATTACTGACCCTTCGCAGGCCCTGCACCTGGTAGCCATAGACACCCACAGCCCTGTGAGAGAGCATGAGTGAGGGTACATCTATGGGGAGCCAGGGTGATGGGGCTGGGGGGTCAGTCCAAGGAAGGCCACCAGGAAAGGAGAAGAAAAATGTAAATAAAAACAAAATCACTAGCAGTTATGAAGTCACACTAATAATAGTTTGACTTTTTACATCATATTTAGAGCAGATTTATTCAATGGAGGGCTATAGTTTCTTTAAAATTTGTTACATTGAATTTTCTAATATTTTTCCCTGGCCACACAGCAGTAATTCATTTCTACCTTCTTCCTGGAACAGAGTGAGTTTTATATTTTAAAAGCAGAGCTGCATTCCAGCACATTCCTCCCTTACAATTCCCACTATTTTTAACCTTCATATTCCAGCAATTGGCAGTCTCCCCTTTACCAAAATACTAGATCCACTCCAGACTGCTGGTTTGAGAGGTGGCTTTCATTATCCAAACAGTTTCCCCCAACTCTAAGAAAGAGTATGAAATGCACAGTATGTCGTCATCACAATTTGCCTAAAATATTCTGTATTCTCTTAGATGCCACAGTTATGTGTAAAAACAATTTACTGTAGTGAGCAGTTCTCAACAGCCCAACAATTCCATTACCATTAGGAACAGGCAATCAGCACCGCTTCTAGCTGGTTTCTGATATATAGTAACTCAGGTACACATTTTTAAAGCAAGACCTTTCAGCATTACAAAAATGAAATGCTAACCTGTGCCACTGCATTCTACATTCCCACCTGGTCTGATCCTAGCAGATGGGACTGGGACATGCATTCCTTTCTTCTTTAGTGCCTCATACACACATGAACTAGGGAGACAAGCAGGCAGCCATTCCATCTCGAGCAGGAGAGCCCCCCACCACCTCTGCCACCTTGATCCACGCTCACAGACCCTGCCAGCCATAAAAGTGTGGACTTGCTACTGCCAAAACCATTCAAACTAGTGGTCTTTTCCTGCCCACTCCATCTCCATGGCAACCAGCACCCACATCAATGGTGCATGGCACCTGCCTGCTGTGACCTAAAAGGGGCCATGCTTTCCTCCATTCCTCCAGCAGCAGCAAACTTCGGGGCTGGGGGAAGGGCATGGTGATGACATGTATGGGTTAATCCGGCCCTGGGAGGGTGGATGCACAGCAGTCTTTACTCCTCCAGAAGACAACTTTCACTCAGGTCCATGAGGGGGAAAAAATGAACAAACCTATTCAGGGGACTGGGGAATCACAGGCTCATGTGCCCTGTCTGTCTTGCACCCCAAGAGGATGAGTGTTTTGTGTGTGCCTAATGCCAGTCTTGCCTGTACCCCCTGATTGACTGTCCTATAGCTGTCTCGAACATTCCTGGTTGTGTAGTGGTTCCTGCACTTAATCAACCATCCTGTAGCTGTCTTGAAAATTCCTGGTAGTCTAATGGTCTCCCCCAAAGTAAGGACATCTGATCCTCTGTCATCCCACCTACTAAGGACCCTCCTCCCCACAACCCCATCCTCACCCCCTGCTCAGGTCACCTAAGCTGAAGTACAGAAATAGTGACACCGACCTGCACAGCCCTCTGCTCACCACCTTGGCCTGCCTCTGTCTGATTGTTAGTGAGTGATCATGAGTACAGTAGAAGCAGGTGTTTGTACAATGCTTGTGATTGCTCAGAGACTGCAAGATGGAAACCAGCTGAGATGGTTAGCAGATGGCTGTGCCAGTTACCAGTATTGCTGTAGTTTGCATTATGTGACCAGGGCTGGTGAGGTGCCTGAGATGGGTGAGTCAGAAGGGGTCAGATGTCCTTATTGGAGGGACCACTGGACCACCAAGAATATATATCAGACAGCTACAAGATGGGTGATCTGGATGTTTTTACAATGTATTTTTCCAGGAGAGATCAGCTTACATGCCACATCTGCTTTTCAGTAGGGTTCTGCTGTAGGGTCCTGCTTTTACAGTTTTACAATATATTTTTTTTTACAGTATATTTACAAAGGATAGCCCAGCTGAGTTGTGATATCTTGTTTGCAGTGGGGTTCTGTTTGACTCAGTTGTTACACTGTATTTACCCAGAATAGTACAGCAGAGATGCAAGATTTTTTTTTAGTGGGGTCCTCCTTTTAGGTTCCACCAAGCCACTTTGATCAGAAATTTGTTGAACAGCATTACAGCAATGACACAATGCTGACAGTCAGCATTATGCAGTCAGTGAAACTGAGTGTTTATTGCAGGGGATTCACCCACTCCCCATAATTTGTGATTATCAACTCTGAGTCAGAGTTGTTTCTGGAGGACATACACACCGAGAAAACAGTGTTGGTGTACCACGGACCATTACAGCGAACTGCTGATTTTGTCACTGCAATGGTCTTCATGGTATTAGCATCACTCTTTCAACAGTATATGCTCCTTTTACCCATTTTTATAATGCATTTTCCCACAATAGCCCAAGTGAGAGGCAATGTCTCATTTTCAGTGGGGTCCAGTCTTTACTATGTATTTTTCCAGTACAGAGCAGAAGAGTGAGTGGACTTATTTATTTAATTAACTTATTTAATGTGAAAAAGCAGTAGTGCATGTTTAAATGTCTTCTACATGAAGGATTAGTAAATTAATAACCTGGCAGTGATCGGTTTTTTCTCATCTTGAACTTTTTATTCATGTGAAAGATAGATCTGCAATCTAGGTGATGTCTCCCAGAAATCCTCTAACCCAGTGAGTGGCTAGCTGTATCTGTGTCACTGGAAGTGCTGCTGCTACTATGTGGAGTGCAAGCGGGGAGCAGCTGACTAGTTGTGCCTTGTGAGCCCGTGAAGGATTAATTCTTACAAGCTGGGAGTCGGGACTTGGCTGGGACCAACTGAATTAGATGGTTGGTGCCAACAGAACAATATGAATTAATGATCAACCTGGCTTTATCATAAAAGCAGCAGTGAGGTAAGTGTGCTGTTTTGTCTTTATAATTTTGTTTGTATTGAATGGCCTTATCTGATGGCGAGGGGCTGGGCTGCGTCCAGCGACTCAAGTGATATATCTTTCCCCTCAGCTTGCATCTTGCTGCCAGCCTCCTATCCCCCTTCTGTGAGTGAGTATAGAACCCATAAAGTGAAGTCCACATGCATCTGATCATGGATGGCAATTCTTCCTCATAAAAGCCTGCACTGCAGTTGGATGAGGCATTAGGTCATTGTTTTTTGGCTTTAGAGTCTGGGATGACTTCTGAGTGGGTGTTTAGGGTAGGATGAGCCTACCACTGGCATTGCCCCTGCCCTTGCCATTTGACTTAGCAGTCTACATGCCACAGGATGTGCTTGGCATTAGGTCATCGTCTGTTACAGTTGGCTGTGCACCCTGCAGGTTGGCTGTAATGTATGAGCTGTGCTGGAGTGCTTGATGGTGTTGTGGTTCTGGTGTATGACATATGGGGATTTGTGGGTTGACTGCCATGCACTGAATATAAATGGGAAACATCATCCTGCTGTAGAGCAGTGACAGTTATTGTCATGCCATTGTCTGAGTTCTCACACAGGTTGTGGAACCTTTGCTGCATGTCAAGTCTGTGGGCTGTGATGTCACTGTATATGCCCTGTATTTCATGCAGCTGTCCCTGTTGAGCCTTACAACTCCTCCAATGCACTTGCACTCTGCAGAATAAAGTATCAGTAACCAATTTCTGTTTCAGTGCTTTATTGCAAATTTCAATGTGAAGTTGTTGATACAAAAGACAGTCAGACATCCACTCTCAGCCCCAGGGCTTTGGGTACTAAACCCTTCATTTGGGGGCACTCCTTGATGAAGGGTTTAGTACGCAATGTGCCTGGGCTGAGAGCGGACATCTGACTGTCTGTTGTATCAACAACTTCACTTTGAAATTTGCAATAAAACACTGAAAAATAAATTGGTTGCTGATACTTTATTCTGCAGAGTGCAAGTGCATTGGAGGAGTTGTATGTTTCTTGGATTTAGCTGCCCACCACCTGCACCTCACCACGCCCAGGTATTCATGGTCCAAACAAACTTTGGAACTTGGGTTTCCTGCTGAGCCTTACCTCCCTTCAACAACTGTCTCAGTTCAGGATACAAGCAGATAAAGCAATCATGATCTGGTATGCATCCTGCAGCAATAGTTAGATAGATAGATAGATAGATAGATAGATAGATAGATAGATAGATAGATAGATAGATAAAATCTTTATTTTATGCAGGTTTAAATCATGTCATTAAGGATATACAACCTTGTTTTCAAGACAGTCCTGTCAGTGCTTATGTTTCTAAGGCAAAAACAAAACTTACATTGTACAATCACATTTATACTTACAATATTTAATTACATTTAGTTACATAGACTAATGATTACAAGGCTATTTACAATAACAATTTAAAATATAAAGGGGAGGGAACATTTATACAATCACATTTTTACTCAAATCATTACATAAAAAGTGCTATGTACTAAGTTCACTGATTTATTACTATCTTCAAGAACATTGGAACTTGTAGATCACATTTATCTCCTGGGTAAACATCTGGTAAGAAGATAACATTCGAGCTGCGTAAGGTAATACATTCCAGGCTTTTGCTGCCTGTGATCACAAAGTTTTTATGCTAAATTTTTTTGGGGTCTTAAGCAATGTTACTTTATTTACATTAACTGATCTCTTTGAGTCTTGGAAAAAGTGTAAAATTTTGCTTTAGTAATATAATGTTCAGGGTAAAAATTCTAATATTTGTATATTATTTTTAACCAAGTTTTTATATGGTTTGAGTGCAGAGTCTGCCAATTAAGTGCAGTCAACATATTACAATGGTGTGTATTCATTTTACATTTTAAAACATACCTGGCTGTTCCATATTGAGTTCTATCTAACCTGTCCAGCAATTTTTATTTTTTGTCCGATATACCAGTTCAACATTCATTAAAGTTGAAATAATTAATTGCTCAGACAATTTTTTCTGATCATCCCTATTTAAAAAAGTTGTTGTATGGCATACAATGCCAAGCTTTTTATTTACTTTACCAATTACTGAATTTATATGGTTTTCAAAAGTCATATGGGTGTCAAAAATGACCCCCAAATAACAATAGTTATTCACTAATTCAAAACACTCATTTTGATTTATTTGTATCTTATTTTGATTAGCGTTCTTTTTAGAAGCAAAATGCATCCGCTTAGTTTTTTAACTGTTTATTAGGAGCCTTGACTTGGTGAACCACTCCCTCAAACTGTCAAAATTAGATTGTAACTTTATTTGGAGGTTCTGGATGCTATTACCAGAAACAATCAGGACAGTGCCATCCATGTATAGCCTCACCTAGGAGTACCGCACTAACTTAGATAGATCATTACTAAACAGTAAGAATAACAGGGGTCCTAAAATTGACCCCTGAGGTACTCCTCTTCTCATCTGTTTAGGAGTTGACAAACTTCCTGAAACAAATGCCTTTGAATGCAGCCCCAGGTAAGACTGAAACCAACTGTAAGGCCTATCCACAATCCCCAGGGCATCCATTTGGTTTAGCAGGAGGGAGTGGTCCACCAGGTCAAGGCGTCACAAATCCACGTAAATTGCAGCAGTCTCCAGTCCAGAATCCAGGGATGTACAAATTAGGTTATTAAATTCTAGTAATACTGATGTAGTAAAAAAACTTTTCTGAATCCGGACTGGTGAGACGTCAATATACTGTGATTGTCTAGATATTCAAGTAATTGAATATGAACGTGTATCTCTAAGAATTTAGACAGGATAGGCAATAAAACTACTGGTCTATAATTGTTTAATTCAAGAGCATCTCCACCCTTAAATATTGGAATTGTATTACTACTTTTCCAGATCTGGGGATAAATAACGCATTATCAAACTCCAATTAAACAGGTAAGTAACTATAGCTGCTATATGATATGCTGCATTTTTGAGAAATGCTCCATCTGTATCATCCAGACTTGTTGACTTATGAATAGTTATATTATTCAAGCCTTTATAAACCTCAGATATTTTAAATATTTTAAATCTAAACAATGGCAAAGTAATTTGTTGGTTTTGAGTTCCTTCCTTTTTCCTTGGATCTTTGTATTGTCTATTTTATTATAACCTGTAAGTCAACAAAATATTGATTTAAAGCTTCTGCAACTTCTTTTGGTTCCTCTTTTCATTTTGTCTCCAACTTTTACATTCAGTTTCCTTGTATCATTTCCGTCTGGATTTAATAAGTAATTTTCAGTTTGCCAGAATTGTTGTGGATCTTTATTGCACTCCCATTTTTTTCTTATAATACAGAGATTTAGTCTTTTTAATCAACTTTCTACACTCTTTTCTCTTACTTTTAAAAAGCTCCCTGTCACAGTCTTGCTTTGTCTTTTTAGCCTTCTTCCAGATTCTATTTTTGACTCTAATTTGTTTTAAAATGTTTTCATTTATCCAGGGTAACCTGGCTATTTTACCTTTTTGTTTACATCATGGGGCATGCATATCACAAATATTTCTAAAGGTCTCTACAAAATAATTAAGTGATTGATCTAAGTCAGGTATTAATTTACATTACTTCCATATTTCCATACTAACACTTTGTAGGAATCTATCCTCAGAAAAGCTTCTCAGGTGTAATTTGAATAATCAGATAGTGTCTGGATTTGTGTCATAGATATACTTGTCCATATTGGGTTATGGTCATGCAGATAAGGAGGGCCTTGAGGGACCCTCCAGTGGGTACTGTGTATCAGTTCCATTCTCTAGCATGGATGGTCTATTTAAGTGTCTGTTGTGTGACAGACACATGCACATCCAGGCTGGTGTTTTGCATGCCCTTCTCACTACCTTGCATGTCTGTATGATTCACTGTTGGGGGGGCAGAGTCTGCTTTTCAGGTTAGACGGTAACAAGTGCAATTCCAGCTGCAGTGATAGCTGACTGTACTCAAGAGAAATGGTATATAGTTGGTGTTTGATGGGTGGATGGAGTGGTATTTCTTGCTTTAGTTTTAGCAATTTTTTTTTTTAAGATAACAAAAAGTAGTTATTTTGATAGTGATATTGGTTGGTTATAACATGTCAAAGAAGGGTTTAATTTGAGCCAACTAGTGTCAAAATAACCTTGAAAATAAACCAGAATGCATCTAAAACCTGATAGCTTCTTGGGGCCTAGGTGTCCTCAGACCCCCATCCTGTGGGGGTTTGGGACATTGTAGTTCATGAAGAGCCCAGACTTCTAAATGTAGCACTACATCACTGCATGTTTGTCAAAACTGACTTTGTGATGAGACTGCATTGGTCCAGCAGAGATTCAAATTACACTTCTCTCTCTCTCCCAATTGTGTGTGTGTGTGTGTGTGTGTGTGCGTGCGTGTGTGTGTGTGTGTGTGTGTGTGATAGACAATACTGGATTGGCAACTGTGCTTCACCATTCCTCTTCTCTGCCTCTTTCTCTCTCTCTGGGAACCAGACTTGTACAGGGAAATGTTGAAAAGTGAAGCTTACCAAATGCGATAACTTACTTGACATTTTTGTCAACTTAAACTTTTAAATTATTTCCCAACCTTTTATAAATAAAGCTTAACATGTGCACAGAATGGAGGCTGATGGCTTGAAAAAAATATGTATTCTGAAATCAGTGACTAACCTACAGAATATGTATGTAATGCTCATCACTGCTGGACTTGATGGAGTACATAGTATTGTATGGCACAGGTATTTGTTTTATTTTTTTTATTTCATTTGATCCTCAAACCTGCATCTCCTACCCCTTCCCCAACAACCACCATGCACATGTGTATCTAAACTTGTTCTGTAAGCCAATAGCACAAGTGCAAAACTGTAACAGCTGTGTGCCTTATCCATTTTAATCACGTTACCTGTCATACATAGAAATGTAGCCCTTCTTCTCCATGTCTAGGAGTATGGATAGAACATGTCCATGGGAAGGGGGCACCCACAGCAGCAGAAACTTCCAGTGGCCACATTACCCAGGCCAAGATGTCACACACACGGTCCTTTTTCCTTGCTGGTGCTGGATTAAAACAACAGGTTAATGCATATTAAACAGTTCCTTTTAATAACGGAATGTCCACACAGAACTTGAAGAAACAACAGGGATTCCAAATTCATTAAACAAATTCACATAGTTCTGGTGAGCATTAGTTAATTAATGGGAACACATTCAGCTTTCACATGGCCATTATGGCCATAACAGTTTTACCTGGACTGAGGAGGTCAAACAGTCTTTAGGGCAGCATTAACTTGGAAACACTATGGTCACAAATGTTTGAAGGCAGCACAAGTCCCAGAACAGTTCACAGTGACCAACAGCCCATTATTCTTCACAGGCACCTAAACTCTCAATGATCCCCATCTTTCTCTGTCTCTGTATTGACAGCAGGTCCACCTCAGAACATTCAGTCCTTGTGGCTTTGGAATTTGTGGGTTCCCTCATGACCCCTGCATCCTTTCCCAGGACTGGCAGCAATGGTCCCCAAATTGAGAAGGGGAACACAGCCTGTGGAGCTCAAATTAACTCTCTGTCTGGATACAACACTCCCTGCTGCATTTTTGTCCACAGGATCCCAACACAAATCACTGCAGACTGCCAGGCACTCTGTGACTTGTTGCCTGGCTCCTCTTGACTTAAGCTGCCCTCCTTGATACTGTGTGGCTTGTTGCTACAGGCTCCAGCTTCTTCCTCTATTTCCAAGTGCCACAGCTGGGGGCTGGTGGGGTAATTGACCTCACCTAGCCCTGACTCACTCTCACTCCCTTGCTTCTCATTCTTCAGACTGGAACTCCCCTTCACCTAAACTGCTGGGCCTTATCTCCCATGCACCCATGGTGACATCCTGACCCATGGGAGGCTCCACCTGAGTGCTGAGAATAATTAACCCTTTTTTCTACTGGGACAAATTAGGCAACAAAAACCCAGAAAGGGCTGAATAGAACTAGCAATCTCACAAAGGGAGGGGGTGTTACATAAACATAGAAACTGATGGCTGATAATGACCGCTGGGCCATCTAGTCTGCCCATTTTTAATTATGATCACTTTTGCTGCAGACCCAACTTGCCCTACAGCACTGTCTGTTCTACCGGCTTCCTTCCTTCTAGGATTCCTTTGTGCCTGCACCAGGCATGTTTGAAACCCACCACTGGTTTCACCCCCACTGTCTCCCATGGAAGGCTGTTCCAGGAATCCACCACCCTCTCTGTGAAGAAGTACTTCATCACATCTCTCCTGAATCTACTTCCTTCCAGATTTGTATCAAGATCCCTTGTTCTACAGCACCTTTTTCTCTGAAGGATATCTTTCTCCTGTACCTTATTAACCCCCAAGAGGAATTTTGAAGGCCTCCATAATAGCCCCACTATCCCTTCTCTTCTCCAGGGTGTACATATTGAACTCTTTAAATCTCTTTCCTCATAGGGCTTCTGATGCAGACCTTGCACCATTTTGACAGCCCTAATCTCTCGTCTTATTGCTTTCTCCTTTTTCCAACTGTTCCCCCTTGCATACCTTTCTCATTTGACTGCTCCTTTCTCCCTTTTTCCTTTGGTAACCCCCTGCTTCCTTGAATAACTTGCATCCTGGTGGGACTGTCTCCCTTGGGATCTCCCTCTCTCTATCTCAGCTTGTGGTGGCCCACATTCTACCTCCTCTATTTCTTCCATCACCTCCCTTGACTACATTAAATGTCAATTGAAGTAACATTTGAATTGTTCACTGAGGACTGTGGTTGCCTCTTGAATGAAAGCAGGCCATCACCTCAGTATAGGTTCTTATCTTTCCAGGTTGGCCCACAGTCCCCAGTGTAGACATACCTCTCCATCCTGCACCATTCCTTCTATCATTACTTAAAGTCATTGGTGCTGAGCTCCTTCTTCTTCCACAGACAGTACACCACAAACTCGCCACTCACATTTTAAACACATGAGAAACACAAGATCAACCAGATAAATTATCTACTTTTACCAAAAATTATATTTACACAAAGAGATGACTATAGAAATTAATTGTTATGTTTAAGGCCATGAAGCACCCTTATTAAGTTAATGTATTAGCAGCCATAGTGGCTCTTACCAGAATTTTTTTATATTGTTAACACCATATTACTGAAGACACATTCCTCAGTGTGCCTCTGAAGAAACAGACTTACTGTTTATTAGCTTAACAGTTCCTTATTCATTTTTAGTGTCTCTAATGTTTCTTATTCTTTCACTGTGTTACTATCTAGGAGTAACCAGAAATACATGTTTTATTTTCATCATCATTTCATCCCATTATTAACCTCTCTTCAATGTTTAAAAGTTTCTACTTACATTTTGAGGTTTGAAGAGTAGCATGGTCCCTGCTCTTTCAGTAAAGCAGTGACATGCTGACAACATGGAAGCCCTTTTCTACTGTGGGTTTGGGGAGGGAATCATTCCCACAACAATGCGCTCAGCACATGACCCCAAAAAATGTGTGATAAGTGCTGTCACCTGAACTCAATAAAACAGATATGGGAGGTAGGGCTAGGCATTTTATTGGAAGGAAGGCTGGAGGGAAGGTAATTCAGGAACAGAGGCAAAAGAGGTTACCAATATACCAAAGACATGGACTTGATGAGAGTTGGGGGGAGGAGATGATCCAGAAGCAGGACCCTCAGGAGAAATAGGAACAGGAGAAGATATAGGGTAAACAGGTAAAAGAAGAGATAAGAGAAAAGAAGATCGAATACAGGGGAAGGTAGCAACCAGATCATAGACAACGAAAACCAATTAGTGTATAACATTTCCCAAAGAAAATTAACATATTTGTAAACTGAGGTCTATCTAAAGGACTCTCCTTTGTCCACACTTATCAGTCAATGAGTTTGAATTGAAATTATATTTGAATCAATTTTTCAGAAAAATAAAATTAAAATTTTGTTTTGGAACACAACTGGAAACTGTAGATGTCAATATACAAGAGAAGGAAAAAATTATTTTGAGTAATAAACTAGAAGTAAAATCCCTGTTCCTACCACTAGGAATGATTTACCATAATATCAAGACATTCATAACTTTGGTGTGTAGAGACATAGAAGAATTACTTCAAACAGAAAGGAATACAGATAGAAGGAAAGATATAACCTAACAGGAAAACAGTTTGGGGCACTCAGAAATTTAGAAAATGATATAAGTATGATCATTAAAAGTGCAGATAAGGGAGGTACTATAGTGGCCATGGACTGCAGCCAGCACAAAGCCATGTGTGAAACATTATTATCAGATGACAGAAAGTATCTGAAGTTACAAGTGGATCCCACTATTAAGATCAAGGACTTGGCTGAGACCTTATTACTTAAGCATTTGATAAAAAATATATATACATATCAGAATGAGAGAGGGATGCACTCCTTAGAAGGACAACCTCAATTCCATTATTCTACACATTACAAAAATACATAAAGATTTAAATAATCCACCAGGAAGACCCATAGTTTGGTATAAACTCCATTTTAGAACCATTATCAACATTTGTGGACCATTATATCAGACCACTGTTTGAGAATGCAAGAGCTTACATCCAAGATGCCACAGACATTATTAATGTCCTGGAATCTTTAAATGAAACAGAACTAAATATAGACAGTTGTCTATTAGTAATGATGGACTTGAAAGACTTGTATACTTCAATTCAACATACACAAGGCTGTATGGCACTGAAGGAGGCCTTAAATATGAACAGGCAGTCTCTAAAACCGCCAAATGATTTACTTATAAAAATGACAGATACAGTTCTTTCACAGAATTATTTTAAATTTGAGAAACATTATTATTTACAAATATGAGGAACAGCAATGGACTCTAGCATGATACCATTATATGCCAACATATACATGGACTGTTTTGAGAATAAATATGTATATATTGAGTGCAACACATTTAGAGAATATATACACCTTTGGAAAATATTTATAGATAATGTGATTGTTATTTATACAAGAAGTTAAAGATCATGTGCAATGGTTTTTACATATTTTTTATAAAAGCTTGAAAAGCTGAAATTCAAGTCCCTATGTCATGAATATTGTTTCCTGAAAATTTCATGCTGTTTGATTTTGCGGTTTTCTTTAAATCAGTATTTGTTAACTTGCTCTACAGTGACTGAAAACAATGGAGTTATTTCTGTCCTCTCAGTCAAACTTAGAGTGCAATGACATCATTTTGGAGTAGCTTGCTGTTTCAGATTCCCAATCAGAGCAGTAGTTTATAGAGTTAATGGTTTGCTGAGCTCTCCAAGTTTCTTACAAACACAGTCTCTGGCTTGTGTTTAGATAGATCAGCTTAAAATATAACATTATCTTCTCATAAAAATCAGATCATTTTAATTTCAATGCTGAATTGAAGTAGTGGAAATCTTTTTCTGTGAGAAATTAGCTCGTCTGTATCACAGTTCTCAGTTCTTTCTAATCAAAACTATGATTGTTTTTCTAACTATATAACACAGAGCTATTAAATGAGTATAAAATACATCTAAATGTTGTTCATTTACAGAAACAGTTTGTCTTTGATATAGCCTCCATAAATAGATTGAATGTAAGAACATTTTTTTCATGTCAGATTGACAAACAGTAATTGTGCTTGAAATACTGTAGCAGAGTGTGACAGGCACCTGTCAAAACTCACAAACTTCAGTTCTTTGGTGGTTTCTGTGTGAAAATACATTATCTTAGGCATATCTAGAAACACTACGTGGCATCCTGATGCACAGTGTCTCTGCCTCACAGTTGTGCTCTGCTAAGCCCTAGAGTGCCAGGTTCCCTGCCTCCACAGCTGGGGTTGCTATTCCATGCTGCCCTGGCCACCAAAGGTGGGGCTTTTGCTACATTCTGTTATCCACTTCCATTGCCCAAAATGGTCAGGGCTGCTGCACCACGTGTACCCCATCTCACAGTCAGGGCTGCTGTACCCTGATGCCCCTGTATTCTGCACCATAGTCGAGGCTTCTGCACCATTCTGTTCTCTATCCCCTGTCACCAGAGGCAGGGCTGCCTCCTGCTCCTTTTTTTATCAGTTGGGGTTGCTATGGCCTGCTGTGCTTTACAGCCCCATGCCTCTGCAGTTAGGGCTGCTGCACCATGCTGCCACTTGCCACAAGATTCAGGGTATCTGCTGCACCCTGTTGCATGCATCCACAATTGAGGCAATTGAACCCTGCTGTCCCCGTGCCACCAGAGTCAAATCCTTTGCTACACCCTGCTCCCACATCCCTTGTCTCAAACAGGCATGACTGCAGCACCCTGTCCCCAGTTTGGGCTGCTATATCCTGTTGCCACCCCTATCTCCTGCCTGAACATTCAGGGCTGCTGCACCCTGCTTCCCTCTGTCCACACACCCACAGTCAGGGCCATGGCACCCTGTTGTCCCATGTTCCTATATCCACAGTTAGGGCTGCTGTGCTGTGCTACACTCTAGAGTCTCATGCTTCCTGCATCCACAGTTGGGGCTGCTGAACCCTGCTACACACTTCCATTGTCCCAAATGGTCTGGGCTGCTGCACAATGTGTACCCTGTACTATTGTCAGTACTGCTGTAGCCCGATGCCCACCTGTGTCCTGCCCCACAGTCAGGGCTTCTGCACCATGCTGTCCTTTGTCCCCTGCAACCATTGTGCCTTGCTGTACCACAGAGTCCCTTGCCTCCACAGGCAAGGGACAGGGTGCAGCAAATGCCCTTACTCTTGTGCTGCACCCTTCCTGAACAGCTGGGGTTGCTGCATCCTGCTACCCTCTCTCTCTCTCTCTCACCCTCACAGTCAGGGACACTGCACATTTTTCCCCCTGTTCCTGTCTCAGCAGGGTGTAGCAAAGGATTTGACTCTGGTGGCAGGGAGACAGCAGGATGCAACTGCCTGAACTGTGGAGGCATGCAACAGGGTGCAGCAAATGCCCTGAATCTTGTGGCAAGTGGCAGCATGGTGCAGCAGCCCTAACTGCAGAGGCATGGGGTTTATGGCACAGCAGGCCACAGCAACCCCAACTGTGTAGAAAAGAGCAGGGTGCAGCAGCCCTGTCAGTGGTGACTGGGGATAGAAGACAGCATGGTGCAGAAGCCTCAACTGTGGGGCAGGACACATGAGCATCAGGTACAGCAGCCCTGACTGTGAGATGGGGTACATGTGGTGGTGCAGCCCTGACCATTTGGGGAAATGGAAGTGGGTAGCAGGGTGCAGCAAAAGCCCCACTTCTGGTGCTAGGCAGCATGGTGCAGCAGCCCCAGCTGTGGAAGCAGGGAACCTGGCACTCTAGGGCTTAGCATAGCACAGCAGCCCTGACTGTGGAGACAGGAGTGGGGCAACAGGTGCAGCATCCCTAACTGTGAGGGTGGGGTACAGAGGGCAGCAGGGTGCAGCAACCCCTACTGTTTGGGCAGGGGGAGGCAGGGTGCAGTAGTCCTGATTTTTTAGGCAGGGGATGGAGGCAGCAGGGTGCACAATCCATGATTGAGTGGGAGAAGACAATGGGCAGCAGGGTGCAGCAGCCTCAAATGTGGAGCAGAAGGCAGGGGCTTGTGGGGCAGGGGACTGGTGGCAGTAGACTTCAGCTGCCTCAACTGTGGGGCAGAGACATGGCGCATTGAGATGCCACATAGTGTTTTTAGTTAACACATACATGATGTATTTTCACACAGAAACCACTAAAGAACTGATATTTGTGAGTTCTGACAGTACCTGTGCTTGAAATACTGTAGCAAAGTGTGACAAGCACCTGTTTATTAATCTGACATGAAAAAAATGTTCTTGTATGATTGTATTTATGAAGGCTACATCAAAAACAAACTTTCTATGAATGAACAAAATTTTGATTTATTTTATATTCATTGAACGCCCCTGTCATATATAGTTAGAAAAAAAATGAGGTTTGATTAGAAAGAAAAGAGTTGTGACACAGACAAGCTGATTTCTCACAGAAAAAGATTTCCACTACTTCAATTCAGCACTGAAACCGAAATGATCAGCTTTTTAAAGGAAGAGAATGATATATTTTAATCTGATCTATCTAAACACAAACCAGAGACTGGGTTTGTAAGAAACCTGGAGAGCTCAACAAACCATAAACTCTACAGTGTGCTGTCCTGATTGGGAATCTGAAACGCAAGCTACTCCAAAATGATGTCATCACAGTCTAAGTTTGACTGAGAGGACAGAAATAACTCCACTGTTTTCAGCCTCTACAGAGCAAGTTAAGAAATGCTTATTTATCGAAAACCACAAAACCAAACAGCATGAAATTTTCAGGAAGCACTAATCATGACCCAAGGACTTGAACTACAACTTTTAAGCTTTTATTAAAAATATGTAAAACCGTTGCACATGATCTTTAAGAACAATTGAAAGATTTTCACAGATATTTAAATGACAGAACAGATTGTTTGATTTTTGTCATGAATATGAGTGAATCTAAAATTCCATTATTGGACCTTACAATATATAAATATGACAACAAATTTGCTACAAAACTATACAGAAAGACCACAGATAAAAATTCATTACTTAGGTCAGACAGTTTTACACTAAATATTTGATTGAAGCTGGCCCAGTGGTGCTGAGGGTTGAGGCACTGAATGCCACACCTCATGATATGCCAGCAACCTGGGTTCAGGAATGACTTAGGTCATTGGGGTGCCAACATGGGGGGGGAGGGAGGAGTGGGATTGAGCATGCTGTCAAGCTGCTCTCCTATCCCGAGGGTGGTGGGGGTGGGTTGTTGACCCTCTCGTAGTTCTTTTCCCACTGGTGGAGTCCCGGTTGGGTAATGTAGGCTGGCAGTGTGGCAATATGAGTGCGTGGAAGGAGCTGAGCTGGTTTCTGATGTGTGTACATGCCACCACATGCACATACAGCTGTGTGCCAGGGCTATGGAGGGAATGGAGAAAATCGAAGAAAAACCCAAAAAGTCTAAATCTAAAAAAAATACAAAATAATAATAATTGATTGGACCTATACAGTATGGGTAATTACTCAGGGCAAAGAGAAATTGTACAAAGAACACAGAATTTCAGGACACAGCCAAGAACATTTTGGAGAGATTTGGAAATAGAAGGTACAGAGACAGCACACTTGAATCAGCTACGGAAAGAAATAGAATACAAGATAGATCTAGATTGTTACAGGGACATATTAGGGGTAACAGAGATCACAGAGAAAACAAGGTACTTTTAGCTTTAACCTTTAATGACGTGTTCTATATAGTCAAAGGAATAATACATAAACACTGGGATGTCTTGTGGGCAAAATACATGGGATCGCAGGTCTTTCATGAAGTACCTTTGATTGTGGCAAAAAGAAATAAAACAATGGGTAATAGACTAGTACACACAAAGATAACATTCCAGATAACAGACCACAAAATGTCCTCTCTACAGTAGATGTGAAAGGCAACTATCAATGTGCCATTGTGTCCATTGCAATAATACATATAAAATAAAAGAAAAATCAGAAATACAGCAAAGAATGCGGATGTAGAAATAGGACAATTTATTAATTATCAGACATTGGGGTGGTTTGTTTACTTAGATATCCCTGTGATAAAATATACACTGGAAAGAAAGAAAGACAACTAAACATGTGGAAGGAGAACAGAAGAGCAAGGTTAGTAGAGAGGATGCTACATCTCCTGTTTCTAGACACGTTTTAGAATCAAGGCACTAGTTACCATATCTAAGATTTTTTTGGATTAGAGAAAGTGGAACCCAGTCCCAGAAGAGGAGACTATAGAACAAAATGACTGTTGAGGGAAGCCTATTATATAGACATATTTCAATCTACAAACCTTAGATATGGACTTAATGACTGTATAGGCTGGCAACCCATATTGTAAAGCAATACTGGATGTTTTGCCTGCAGTTTACCCAGTCCATTCTCTCCAGTATGATGTATTAACAGCCTCCCCTTTAATTGTGCATGTGACCTCCCATGTCTAGGAATGACATTAATTGCATCCAGCAAACCAACAAATGGTATAATCTGATAGTTAGATGTCATTACCTAAGGAAATGTTCATATAAAGTTTTGTACCCCACCAATCTATTGAAGGTGTACATGACCTTTGTGACCTCCCACATCATATTACTAATTTTCATGAAACAAATAAGAATTTATTATTTGGAGGACAAATATAACATCTAAGAGGGATTGCATAAAAAAAGAATCAAGTTGATTTAAAGCTCATAGCCACAATAGGTATGAAGCAACTAGTAAGGAGGAACAAGATATAAGATAGGAAATTAAATCCAAAGGAATAATACTATGCAGAAATACAATTTAATAAGTGTAAAATACATATAAAATTTGAAAATAGTTTTAGATTGGATAAAATTTACAAACTAGGGACACCTGGCAGGATTTGTTTTCTGTTCCTAGGTGTTGCAGTTCAGCAGGTCAGGTGTACAGGTTGACAATGCTTATCACAAGATTTTTTGGTCATGTGCTGGAGTGCGTTGTTGTGGGCAAGATTCCCCTCCCCAAACCCACAGTATAAAAGGCCTTCCATGTTTCCAACATGCTGCCTCCTTTATTAAGAGAGCTGCGGCCATGCTACTTTGACACTTAAGAATGTAAGTAGAAACTTTTAAACATTGAAGAGAGGTCTATATTAGGATGAAATGATAATGAAAATAAAACATGTATTTCTGGTTACTCCTAGATACTAACACAGTGAAATCTATAAGAAACATTAGAAGACACTAAAAAATGAATAAGAAACTGTTAAGCTACTAAATAATAAGGCCCAGATATTCAAAGGGGTTGTACATGGTGGCGCAACCCCACATTGTACCCTAGTGGGATATTGAAGACATAGAAACATAGACTTTGATGGCAGATAAGGACTGCTTGGCCCACCTAGTCTGTCCATTTCCCTCCCTACAGGATAAGCTGAAGCTTCTAGTTAACCAACAGCCTATTTCTTCTTACCCCCCACAAGAATTTCCTTATGTCTATCCCATGTATTCTTGAATTCTCCCACAGTTTTAGACCCCACAACCTCCTCAGGAAGGCTGTTCCATGTATCCATCAACCTCTCTGTGAAAAATACTTCCTCACATTGTCCTGAACTGCCTCATCTTTAAATTGTGTCCCCTTGTTCTTGCCAATCTCTTTTTGAAAGATGCTACCCTCTTGGACTTTGTTAATTCCAGGAGGTACTTAAAAGTTTCTATCATGTCCCTCCCCGCCTTCCCCTTCCCCTCCTTTCCTCAAGGGTATACATATTAAGCTTCTTTAGTCTCTCCTCATATGGCTTCTTGCAGACCCTGCACCATTTTAGTTGTCCTTCTGGACTGCCTCTATCCTGTCTATGTCCTTGCAGAGATGGGGTCTCTAGAACTGGACACAGTACTCCAGATGGGGTCTCACCAACTGTCTGTACAGAGGGATAACAACTTCCTGTTTTCTGCTGGTGATGCCTCTCCCTATACATCCCAGTATACCCCCAGCCCTCCATACTGCCTTCTCACATTGTTTGCTAACCTTAAGGTTTTCTGATATGATTACCCCCAGGTCCCTTTCCATTTTTGTTGTTGTTACTATCCCCCACATTGGGTAATCTTCCCCTGGGTTTTTGTTTTCCAGGTGCATTATTTTGCACTTCTTTGCATTGAATCCAAGTTGCCATACTTCTGACCATTCCTCCAACCTTGCCAAGTCCCTTCTCATCCTTTCCACATCTCCTTGTGTATCAACCCTGTTACAGATCTTTCTGTCATCTGCAAAGAGGCATATTTTTTCTTCCAGTCCCTCTGCAATGTTACTTATGAGGACATTAAAAAATACTGGACCCAGTACTGAAGCCTGTGGTACCCCACTAGTAACCTCTCTTTCTTCAGAGTGGACTCCATTTACAATGACCTTCTGTGTCCTGTTGTCCAGTCAATGTTTTACCCAGGCTACTACCCTGGGATCCACTCCGAGGCTGGTTCATTTGACAATTAATATTTTGTGTGGGACTGTGTCAAATGCCTTGCTAAAATCTAGGTAGGCCATGTCCACAGCCCCTCCCTGGTCTACTAGTTTGGTCACCCAGCCAAAGAAATCAATTAGATTCATCTGAAATGACCTTCCCGCTGTAAACCGATGCTGCCTTCAGTCCTGTGCCCCACTGGCCTCTAGGTACTCAACAATTCATTCCTTCAGAAGTGATCCCATCACTTTCCCTACCACAGAAGTCAAACTGACAGGTCTGTAGATTCCTGACTCTGTCTTGATCCCACTTTTGTGCAGGGGAATCACATCTGCCTTCCTCCAGTCCACAGGTACCACACCATCCTCCCATGGTTTGTTAAAAAGGGTAGTCAGTGGTTTCACTAGTTCTCCCCTTAATTATTTTAGAATTCTGGGGTGAATTTCATCAGGCCCCATTGCTTTGTCCACCTTCAGTTTTAGGAGTTCTTTCAGAACCCTTTCTTCTGTGAAAGAAACATAGAAACATAGAATTTGGCGGCAGATAAGGACCGCTTGGCCCACCTAGTCTGCCCATTTCCATACCTAACGGATAAGCTGCAGATCCTAGTTAACCAACAGCCTACTTCCTCCCCATAGCATAATCAAAACATCCTTGTAGAGGGAGCCACCTCAGGGACTGGTAGGGTGTACAGTGGTGGGTACGGTGGGGGGCTTACAAGATGAATTGACAGATGGAGTTGTATATTGTAGTCAGCCATGCTTGCAGGGTAGAGGATATGAGGGCGTACGCATGGCAGCAGTAGTCCAGGAGGGGCAGTAGGTTACCATGATCAATGACAAGGCAAGCTTCAGCAGGCAGGAGGTGTTTAGTCAGAAAGCAGCACCCAGTCTCTGATGAATTCTCTGCACAGTGTTGCTGACATGCTCAGAGAATGAAAAGGAAGGGTCAAGAGTGACACCTAACTATTTGAAGGACACAACATTTTCTTGGGGGGACCTGCTTGGGTGAGTACTAGGAGGGAGGAGTTGGATTTGACGTCTTTGGCGAGGTAAGGTTTAGAGCTGAAGAGCATGGATTTAGTCTTTTTTTCATTGACTAGGAGCTTGTTGCAGAGGAACCACTAGTGGGCAGAGCCATAGTTCTGTGTAAGGGTGGAGGAGATGAGTTCAGTTGATTTATCACCATGATAGATAACCAGGTTGTCTGCATAGAGAAGCACTTTACAGTAGAGACTATCCATGGAAAGGGCATTAACAAACATTAAGAAAAGTAGGGTCAGAATATGGAGCCCTGTGGGACACCAGTGTGTACGGGGAGGGCAGCAGAGGATGCTTTATCAATAATGATGGACTGAGACCTGTTGGAGACATAGTTGTGGCACCATGCAGCAGTTCTTGTGGAGCAACCTGAGAGAAGCAGAGTTAAGTGGAAGAGGTGATGGTCAATCAAGTCAAATGCTTTTAACAGATCTACAAAGACAGCACCCGTGGCTTTGCCCTGGTCCATACATTTTAGCACATCATCAGAAAAAAAGGCCAAGGCAGAGGAGGTACCGTGGTACTTGCAGAAGTCATGTTGAGGGGACATAGGAGGTTGTATTTTCTAGATGCTCCAATAGTTGGAATTGTATGATATTTTCAAGCAGTTTACTTAGGTGGGGGAGGAGATGGGCCTGTAGATGTCAGAGGTGTGTGGGTCACCAGCCCTGAAGATTGGTACCACATTTCCATGTTTCCATGAATCAGGAACAGCAGATGTGAGGGAGAGCGAGATTGAAAATGAAAGTGATAGGTTTAACAATGGTGGGGGAGTTAAGTTTTAGGAAAGCAGGGTACAGTCGATCACTGCCAGGGCTTCCTTTGACTAACAGAGACTTCAGTAGTTTGGCGGTGACTTTGTGACTGATGGCTCTGAAGTAGAAGGGTGGGGGCAGAGTGATGGTTGAGACAGGGGATGGTTGATTGTCTGGGGGTTTAGGTCTGGAGAAGTCTTGGGGTAGTTTGCTGAGATAGCGGGGAAAAGTTTGTGAATTTAGCATTAAAACATTGGCAATCTTGGCAGGGTCAGATATATTGCCAGAGAGGTATGTAAGCTGAGATATATTCCTGTTGGTTTGGGGGTTTAGGAGATACTCAATGGAGGCCCAGAATTTGTGTGGGTTGCTGAGGTTGTTTTTTTGTTAATTACTGGTAGTATTTACACTTGAGTGATTTTCAGTCTGTTTACAGGTGTTGCACAGTTGCCTATAAACATTCCAGAGTTGGGAGGAGGGTGATGCTTTGCATGCCTTCCACTTGTTTTCCCTGTCTTTTATTAGCACCAGAAGTTCCTAGGACATCCAGAGGGTACAGCCTCCTCTTACCCTTCTGGTTGTGATGGGGAAGTGGGTGTCCTATAGGCGGGAGAGTATGGAGGTGAAGAAAGTGACAGCATCAGAGATGTCAGTGAGATGGTAGAGGGCAGATCAGTTAATTTTCCAGACATCATTGAGGACAGGTGTGGGGTCTGAGCAATCAGATCTTCTGAAGGACAGGAGTTTGTGAAGGGCACAGCTTGACTTGGTGCACAGTATAGCGTAGGTTGGGGTGTGGTCACTGATAGAGTCAGACACAGTGTATGCCTGGAGGATCCAGTCAACCCTGTTTGTGGCAAACCCAGTCAATAAGGTAGTGGTTACATGTGCAAGCATTGTAACTGGTAGGGGAGGAGATTATTAGCTCCAGGTTGTGCTCTTCAGCAGGTTTACATACTGTAGTCTGGTGCAGCAGCATCCAGTCAGTTGAGATTGAAGTCTGAAGCACAATTGTGTCTCTTGAGGGTGTAGTGCTCTCTATACCATCTAAGAAGTTCAATAGGCCCATAACACCTCCTGTGGGCAGGTTGTACAGTAGCCTTGGTAAAGTTTCTTGAACTCTCCTAGTGTTATTTCAAGTGAGGAGCCACTTGCTCGGGAGGCGGCAGTACAATTGGTGGTGGCAGTGATGTGCCTGCACATACAGTGCCATGCCCCAACCCTTTTTCTTCCTGATCTCCAGGCATAGAAGTGAGTAGCCATACAGTTTAAAAGAGGAATTAGTGTGATAGGTTTTTAACCAGGTCTCAGAGAGATCTAACACCTGTGACTTCAATAGGGATACCAATCCCTTCAGTTCGGGAACTTTAAGTGGAGGCTTCAGATGTTCATGTGGGCAAGTTTTAGGCTGAGATGTCTTGCCCAGTTAGAATTTGTTGAGTCTATGTGTGTGTTTAGGCCAGGGCTACCTCTCTACATCACCAGTAAGGATGATAAGTTTGAGTAGCGGGCAGACTGGAGGGAGCCAGTAGGGTGACTGGAGGGTGAGGGAGTGTGCAAATAGGCAGAGCAGATGGTGTTCATGACTTGAGAGTAGTGCAAGATGATGTCACTCGTGAGAGTGAGTTCACACCCAGCCACAAAGACCTGGGTATCTGAGGCTTCAGGTGGATTTGAGAAGGAGTATAGAGTTTTCTGGTTGGCAACAAGTATTGATGCACAGGTATCAGTTGACAGCAGCAGGGTGGTCATAGAGGCTAGCATAAAGAAAGCCACATGTGGATTCATTTTCAGGGTAATTATGGTCCCTGGTGGTATCCCTAAGACATGAGGCTAAAATAAGTATGGTAGATGAGAACAGATAGACTGTGGTAGAGGAGCCTTGGCCAGGGGTCACTTTAAACTGGCTACTTTAATTGATCGGGCCAGCAGTGCAAGAGATAATACCACTGCTGTATTGCAGATCCAAAACCAGGGACCTTGTTTCAGAGGGATGACTGAGTACTTGAGGTAGCTAGGTATGCTGGCAATAGGACTATATCAGCCTGATGCAGTGACCTATGGGAGCAGGGGAGGTGGATGAGGGAGGAGCTTTTGACTTATTTACTAGAGGTTAGGCATGGGGAGGGTGGGCAGGACAAAATACTGGGGGTTAGGGATTCAAAACGGCCTGGGATCTGGACCCATGCTTGGAATAGCAACAGTGACTGAGTTACCCAAGCTAGAGTTTGAGCTAGCAGGATAGAAGACTCTGCCATTCACAGCCCAGAGTCCCGTGATCACACCAATTGAGAGTTCCCTTTCTGACCATTTGGCCAATCAGGGATGAAGCTACAGGGCTAAGGCCAGTGCTGTGGAGAGTGAGCGTGTACCTGGCTTGGTGAGGTGGTGGTCCAGCGAAGAGGGACAGCAGCAGCAGTAGGAAGTGCTGCATCCTGTATGGAAGGGTACAGCCACTTCTGGCCGCAGTGCTCACCTGGGGATCTGAAAGATAACACAGGGGAGAAAAGAGGAGTTAAGTAGGCAAGATCGGTGGGTGGAGTGAGACAGGGAGTGTAGATAGGCTGGCAGTAGGGGCCCTGCAGAACAAAAGGTGGTCAGAAAGCATGGGGGGGCAGGTAACAATGCGAGGGTGGGGGTGAGAGGCAAAGTGAGTGAGACAGAGAACAGAGAGATTTTCAGGCAGAAGTCAGGTGGGGGGGCAGCAGCGAGTGTCAGGGTAGGAGACAGAAGGCACAACTCGTGCACAGAGCCCTGGAGAGAGGTGAGCTAAGGGGGATTTGAAAAGACAGACTAATGTAGAAAAAAAATCCACAAAAGAGCTGTAATCACTTAAGGGCATAGCTCAGCATTTCTCAACATTCTAGCAGCTAACAACTAAATCACATTACAAATGATTAGGCTAGAAAATACAGCATTTAGTGATTTAAGTGTATCAGGGTTAAGTAAAATGAAACATTTCAAGAGCAAAAGAATTTACAACATTTAGGCAGTTGAAAATTCACAAAATACAGGGAGGTTAGACATTCAAAAAGGCCGAGCAGCTGGACTCATGCTTGGAATAGCAGCAGGGACCAAGTTACCTGAGCTCGAAGTCGAACTAGCAGGCTAGAGGACATGGCCAATCACAGCACAGAATCCTCCGATTGGACCAATTGGAGAGTTCCCAGTCTGACTGTTTGACCAATCAGGGATGGATCCGGTACTGGTGCTCAGGTCAGCACTGTGGAGAGTGAGTGCATACCTGGCTCGGCGAGAAGGCGATCTGGCGAAGAGGGGTCAGTGGCAGTAGGAAGCGCTATGTCCCATATGGAAAGGTACAGCTGCTTCTTGCTGCAGCACTTGCTTGGGACTCTGGGATCTGGTTTGGTGAGGAGATGGGCTGATGAAGAAGGGATTGTGGTAGTAGGAAGCATTACATCCCATATGGAAGGGTACAGATGCTTCTGGCTGCAACGCCTGCTTGGGGGTCAGGGATCTGGCTTGGCAAGGAGGTGGTCTGGTGAAAAGGGGATGGTGGCAGTGGGAAGAGCTGTGTCCCCTTTGGAAGGGTACGGCTGCTTCTGGCTGCATTGCTTGCTCAGGGCTCAGGAATCTGGCTTGGCGAGGAGGCTGTCTGGTGAAGAGGGGATGGTGGCAGTAGAAAGAGATACGTCCCATACAGATGGGTGCAGCCACTTCTGGCTGCAATGCCCACTTGGGGCTTGGGGATTTTACAGAAATTGGCATCCACAGAGATAGTTACAAGATATTTATTTATTTATTTATTTCAATCTAGGATTACAATACCTTTGAGTTGAGGCTCTTTTACAAAGGTTCCACGTCAGCGTGTGTAACAGTCATCATTTTTAGTTACACACACATAGTCCTTGACTTACAGACATCTGATAACCAGTACAAAGACTTGAGTTATGAGTAAGACAAGGGAAGGGGGGTGGGTGGGGGAAGTGAGTGTAGGAGATCGAGGGGAAGGAGGTGCAGGGGTAAGGGGAGTATGGGAGGTGGTTGGGGCTGTGGCAGGAGTGGACATAGAGGGGAGGTGGGAGGGCAGGAGACAGTGCAGCCAGGGGGCCTTGTTGATGGAATATGATAGGTAAGGTGCTAGGAGTGCAAAGACTGATTGTGAGTACTGGGTGCTGGGGCATGTGCAGCTGGAATGGTGGAAATGTTAAGATGGACAATTGCAGGATACAAGCAGTGAGAGGCACAGCTTGGACTTGAAGAGGCCGAGTGTTGGTGCAGTCACTATGTCGCTGCCAAGAGAGTTGAGCCAGTTGGATGCCCGATAGGTGAATGATCTTTGTCCTTGGGTTGTGTGACATCATGGGATATGTAGTAGATGGGAATTGGATCTCCTTGTAGTTAAATTCCTATGTCTATGCTTAAGGAGGGCACAGACACCAGGTGGGGCAAGCCCCATTATAATTTTCTTGGCCATGATGCAGGTTTGGTATTTTATGTGTTTGAACTGTTGAAGCCATCCAGATTGGGAATAAAGGTCACATGTGTGGGTATGGCGATGTGAGCCAGTGATGAGACAACAGGCCTTATTCAGGGAGGTCGCGATATGTTTGAGAGCAGTGGTAGTTGCAGACCCATATATAAGACCATAGTCTATGATGCTGACGATGGAGCTTTGACCGCCACTGACAGTGCTTCTGGGTTAGGTGTTTCCTGTGCCAGAATAATATGCCTAACTCGCATTGGCAGACTTTGCAACATTGTTGATACAGACAGCGATGAGAGGTGGGGATCAACGGTGATGCCAAGGTACTTGAACGATTGTGTTTGTTTCCAGGATGGCTCCTGTTAGGTTGCAATGGAGAGGTGGGGTTGTTTGTTTTGTTATGGGTGGTGCAGAAGACCATAGACTTGTTTTTTTTTTCTGATTTAAAAGCAGTTTGTGATTTAGAAACCAGGTTTCGATGGAGGAGAAGGCCCGCTGAAGTTTATTTTGTAATTGGATTGGATTAGGGTCCGCGGTGAGGATCACAGCATCGTCGGCGTAGAGAATTATTTGTTCTGGGCAGCTGTCCAGTAGTGAGTTTAAGAACAGGCTGAAGAGGAGGGGTCCCAGAATGGAGCCCTGGGGGACTCCCAAGTGGACCGATCTAGGGTCCAAGAGTGTATCAGCAATTCTTACTGTTTGGGACCATTCTTCAAGGTAGTTCTTAAACCAGCCAATGGAGTCAGTTGACAGCCCAGTGTTCTGATGCTGGACAAGTAGGAGGCGATGATTGACGATGTCGAAGGCTTTAGTTAAGTCAATGTAGATTGAGCCTAGTAGTTCAGCAGAGTCAAGTGTATTGTGGATTGCGCCAGTGAATTCAAGTAGGGCTGTGGAGGTGCTGTGACCTTTGTGGAACCCGTGCTGTTGCTTGCACAGGATGTTGTACATATTCAGGTATTCTGTGAGCTGGTCTGAGATGATGCATTCTAGTGCCTTGGAGAGTGAGGGTAGTAGGGAGATAGGTCTGTAGTTATAGTGGGCAGTTTTATCACCACTTTTAAGGATTGGGGTGACAGTGGCAGATTTCCATCTGTCCAGGAACTGGCTAAGGCTAAGGGAGACGTTGAAAATTCTGGTCAGAGGATGAAGCACTTTGTCAAGTGTGAGAGACAGGATTTTGAGATCAAGGGAGACATTACTGAATCTTGATTTACCAAGGGCTTTGGTAACATATTTGTGTACTTGGTGAGCCTTGACTGCTTTGAAGTAGAAGGGGAGCTGGTGGGAGTAGTGTTCATCGTGGACAGAGGGGCTTCACCATCTTTGAAGTAGTCTTGGGGTAGGACAGCGCTGAGGTCGGTAAAGGCTTTGTTAAAGGTATCCTCAATGGTTTTGGGTTGAGGGTTGTGGTTCCGTTGATGTTGAGTATTGATGGGGAGGTTTGGTGGATTCCCGTTAATTCCTTTATGTTTTTCCAGAATTCGACCATTGCCCCAGGAGTTTGTGAGGGCATGCTTATAGTAGGCTGACTTCATTTGCCAGATGGTTTTGTGCTCTCATTGAGGGCATGTTTGTAGTTTTGGATGTCGGTTTGCCTGCCAGAGTTTATGGCCAGCTCTCTTAGGTGGTCCCTTGTTTTAGCATCCTGAGTAGGTCACCTGTGAGCCAAGGGTTACTGAGTGATTTGACTTTGAATTTCTAATAGGAGCATAAATCACAGGCCACAGTGAAGATGTTTGATGAAGTGGTCAAGGGGTGTTTACGTTGGTTTATTGAAGCTAGGGACCAGTCTTGATGGAGGAGGTGGGATTTGAATCAAGGAAGGTGACCACAGGGTAGAACCCTGCTGGTGATAGTTTTGGTGGTTGTTTTATGAATTTATTTGGCCAGGTGCAGCTAACAGGGAGTGGTCGCTGAGATAGTCAGGAGGACATTAGTGTTAGATATCTGCGATGGGTGACTGGTGAGAATCCAGTCCAAGAGTTCACTGGTGCCGGTCCTGTAATTTTTCCTGGTTGGTGAGTCAACCATTTGTGTGAGGTTCACTGCAGCAATGGTATCCCTTGTGCACCAGCATCAGCTGCAGGCCAGTTGATGTTGAAGTTGCCTAGGAGGATGGATTCAGTGTCAGGTGGGAGTGACTTTACAAAGTCAAGAACAGCTGTTAGACCAGTTCCCTGTTCTTTGGGAGGGATGTAGACTGTGGCAACAGTGAGGGTTTTGTTTTAGGCTCCAAGGAGGATTCTCACTGGCAGTATTTGAGCAGTTGTGGGTTGGAGTGAGGTAATCATGTGATGCCCCTGTATAGAGTCTTTTAGGTAGAGAGTGCAGCCCCCTGCCTCTTTTGGAGAGGTGATCCAGCCTAAAGACATTGTAGCTATGAAGGCTGATTGCATGGTTAGGTTTCGACAACTGCCAGGATATCAGGGCAGTGTTGCCTGGTGAAGGCCTGTAGGGCATCCATTTTAGGAAGGAGGCTGCAGATGTTGATTGATATGAATGAGAGGGCACCCGAAGGCTTGCTCAGATTAGTGGCTTTAGCCCAGAATTGGCCAGGGTTTGGGTGCATGTTGCCTGACAGCATTAGGAGGGGGAGGACTAGCATCAAGAAGCTGCGGTATTTCTTTAAGGGAATGCTTTCACCTGCTAGCATCTTGGGAAGTTGCCAAGCATCGACGATAGTGGGTGAGGATTTTAAGAGAAAAAGTATGATGATGATATAGCTACTGTACTTAAGTGTATGAATACTATTATTCAAATTGTGTCTTTTATTATTTTATTCAATATACTTTATTCGATTTCTATAATATAGATAAAAATACAAAAACAAGAGAAATGAAACAAACCCAATTCTAACAATGACAATGTGATAATATTAGAACAAACAACTCCCCACCCAACCAGCCCACCTTCATCCAACCATACCCAGTGTCCCAGCTACTCCAAGGGGAACAGGAATCTCTGATAACCAGATGTGTAGTAGGTAAGAGCAAACAAACCCCATAAAAGACAAGGTTGCCCAGATTAGGATTTTGCTGTGGTCAGGGACAACAGTACATAAAGTGTCCCATCTATCATGGAACAGCTGTGGATTTCTATACAAAGCTGCAATTTGTTTATCTAACATTAGTGCAGTTAGCATCTCCCAATGCCATTCTACATAGGTGGGGATAACTTCATCAGCAGTGATCGCAGTTAAGGCAATATGTGCCTCGCAAGTACTTATTAGGTCATCAAGGTACCTACCCACTAACAAACCTTCTACTTTAAGAAAGTACCAATTTCTGTGGTTAGAAGACTCATGCACAGAGTCCTGGGTAAGTCAAGGAACAGTGGTGACTCCCTTGACCTAAAACTTATCACATTTACCCTTGATGAAGTAATAGTTCCTATCACAAGGATTTTCAAACTCTCATTACATCTATCTCAATTCCCCCTCATTTGGAAATCAGCACTAGTAACCCCTGTACACAGATCAAATAATCATACTCTACATTCTGACTATAGACCAATTTCAATCCTCCCCCTATCAAAATTACTGGAGCATATAGTTGCAGACCAATTAATTGACTACCTTGATAAAGTCTCCATCCAATGAGCACAGAAGCGTGATTTCAAGAAGGGGCACAGTACCACCACTACCTTCCTGGAATTTATTCACCAATCACTCGATCAAGAGAACCTTGTTAGTGCAGCCTTCATAGATTTAACTAAGGCTTTAGATATGGTGAACCACACACTTCTGCTTCAACAATTGACCTCTATTGGACTTTCAAATGATGCAATGCTCTGGTTCAAAAACTAACTGGAGGATCACTATCAAAGGTTGAAAATCTCCAATATCACCTCAGAACAACAGATCGTCCATTCTGGAGTGCCATAAGGATCTATCCTTGGCCCTCTCCTTTTCTGTGTCTTCATAAACAACCTTCCATATTGCTGCCACCAATGGATCCTTTTGTATGCTGACAATGCCATCTTATTTACAAGCCAACCTAACCTCACTCTTCTTGAATATCACCTTCAGTACAGTTTTGAGGAAGTTTAAAAATGGTTCAGTGCCCAGAAACTGGTCATGAACTACAAAGAAACTAAGGTAGTGATGTATAGCACCTTACACAGCAAGTGTAAAACCCATACCCTCACAATAAGAAACTGATTAGGAGCCTCACTTGAACTGGTTCAGGATTTCAAATATCTTGGGGTTACTTTGGATAGCCACCTCTCCTATGCTCAACACATTGAGAAATTCACTAAGGTCATTAACATAAAGATTGGGCTCTTCTACCATCATAAGCATAATTTAACACCTGAAGTACTCAGATTGGCTTTCTAAAGCTCCATTCTAGCAATCATCAATTATGGGCTCGTTATTTATGGCTCAGCCCCCAGAAGGATTACTGTTGCACTTAATAAGGCCTGCAGGCTTCTTACAGGCTCCGTTCACTTCACCCACCATGTAACTATATGTACAGATGGGCTGACTCCAGCTTAGTAGCAGGATTAAATATCAAACATGTCTGCTAGCCAAAAAAAGTGCTCCTTGGCCTACTTCCTCCTGGGACTGCTACCCTACTGACCCCATCTTTCAGCACTAAGCACACCAATGCATCTGTCAACCAAGTCCTTCTTGTCCCCAGATACTGGACTACACAAAGACAATAATACTTCTGTTACAGAGCTCCACTTTAGTTCAATACTCTGGATTCTGAAGTATCATCTACACCAATCCTCAGCCAATTCAAGCTCCTGCTCAGACAGCACCTTGTATCCAACAGCTCCTGTGACTGCTTCATCTAATGGCATACCCTTATTGCTGCCTATTTGAATCCTGTGCCTGCCCTCTTCTTGGTTGGACAAACCTTACCTCAATCCCCACACCACACCTTTTTTCCTTTCACACTTTCCTCTCCTGTGACTCTCCCTTCCTACCTTGCATGTTACTCTCATCATCACTCCTCCCCCTGTTGACCCTCCTTTTACTCCAGTCCCAGTCCCAGTGCACCTCCTTGCCTGCCCTCCATTACTTGTACTCTCCCTTGCTAAGTATGACAAGGCCTATGGTTGCTCCACTTACCCCTGTAGCTGCCTCTACCCCTTCTTACCCCCTTTACCTTCCTGCTCCTCCTACACTTTTACCTTATTTTTATTATGTTAGCGTATACATGATTGTTTTTATCTTGCTATTTTCTTATTTACAAAATTGTTTATTTGCTGTCTTAGATTACCTCTGTTAGTATTCCTTTGTTTGTGTGTAACCCTCCCCACTGACATGGAACCTTTGTCAAAGAGCTGCTTTGCACTCAAAGGTATTTTTAATCCTAGACTGAAATAAATAAATAAATTATGACAGTCTGAAAAGATCCTCCAACCTCAAAAGGTGTTTGAGTGATTCTTGAATTGCTGATCAAAAGGGCACCACTTTGATGCAGTCTTATAATATATGTTTTAGATGTCCCTCCTCTACACCTCAGCAAGAACATGATGGAGTCAATACTTTGCCTATTTTATTCGGCTTAGAAGGTGTGTAGTACATATTGTGGAGTTTCTGAAATTGAGTAAGACATAGCCTATCCTGCTTGACATACTTGTAAATATTTCATCAAATGGTACACCATACAGAAGTATCGTCTGATAGATTCAGGATTTGTGTCCAGTGATAGCAAACTCCTGATGGAGTATTGTTATCTAGGGACTGGAACAATTTGTAAAACCCAGACATCAGATGTGGTTGTGAGACAACAGAAAAAAAGCACTCAGAAATAGATGGGTCCATAAATACCCATGATCAGGGACCCAAAGGAGAGGAGTCCCCATGAAGCAGTTGAAACAATTTAAAACTGAGTGTTGTGGGAAGCTGATAGTGTTCCATAAAGGTGGGTACGGGGACTAACTTATCTCCCTCTAGAAGGGAATCAAGGGACTCATCCCAGAGCTGGGAACAGAAAGAAACTGGAATAGGATGAACATCAATACAGATATTGGGATTACCCAGTAAGGGTTGGGTCACACATCATGGCAACTGTAGGTCTACAATATATACAGGATTAGCTGGCAATGAGACTTCAGGGACCAGCCAATAGGGGTTGAATGAAGGGTTCTGGGAAGTTGATCAGGCTTTGTACATAGCAAACTGGAGAGGCGAATACCAGCTCATTGACACAGGACATATCAAATTCAAGCCAGAGGAGATAGTAAGATGATTCAATATGGTGAGTGTTGGGATGCCTCAATTGATAAACTTTACTGCTGTGAAAAGCACAACAATAGAAAAAGAAATTTGGGAGATGTAGCCCCCCATGCAACTTTGGTGCAGTGAGTTTAAAATAGGAATAGTGGACGGCTCGGCCTTTCCAGAAAAAATTAGTAAGTAGACTCTATACTTGAAAAAACACAACTTGGGCAAAAACATACTGATCATACCTAAGGGGTATAATAAACAGGTTAAAATTTTACTTTTAATTATGCTAACCCTTCCCCATAAGGAAAGGGGTAAGACAGAAAATCTATGTAAATTCACCTTTATGGAGTACAGTAAAGAAGAGAATTTCTCCATAATTAGCAATGTTGGGGCTCTGTGAATGTTCATACCTAAATATTTTAATGACATGGGCTCCCAGGACAGGCCCTTACTGATAATTTCTTGTTTACTAACTAGGATGTTCAAGTGAAATACTTGAGTCTTGTCCAAATTAAACTTGTATGTGGAGATGGAGGAGAATCAGGTGAGTTCCTCAAGGGCAACTGGGATAGAGGTGGAGGGGTCAATGACATGTAATAAATCATTGGCATATGTGGACAGCTTGTAGCTAGTCCCCCCTACCATAATGCCTTCAGACTTGTTTTTATTCTGGAGATTAAATATCAATGGCTCTAAGAATAGATTAAACAAGAAGGGTGAACGTGGACAGCTCTGCTTAGTCTCTCTGCAGAAGGGGAAGGGTTCCCAACAAAACACCGGTACACCATATACAAGCAATTTGTGTTCTATATAAGAGTTGTGTCCAGGTTATGAATGCTGATGAAAAAACAAATTTGCTTAATGCACAAGAAAGGAAGAGCCAGGAAACACAATTGAATGCTTTTTCCATGTCGAGGGAGGCCAGAGCCTCGGGACATTGGCTGTCCCCAGACGTGGAAATAAGATGGAGTTACTTCCTCAGATGATCACTAGAAAGATGCCCACTCAAAATCTACTTGCATAGGACTAATAATAGTGTCCCAAACAAAAATTTTTGCAAGAATTTTAAAATCAGAGTTAAGCAATGAGATGGGCCTATAGTTGTTGGGATGTGTGTCATCCTTGCCTGTTTTTTTAAGAAGCGTAATCCACGCCTCTGAAAAAGAAGAATTAGAAAAACCAGAGGAGTACCAAAAATTATATAATCTGGCAAGGAAGGGGGCTAATTCAGCAGAAAAGACTTAATAAAAATTATTGGTGAAGCCATCCGGCCCAGGAGCCCTATCAAGAGGAAGTTGTTTAATAGCCTCCATGGCTTCCGAGACAGAAATAGGGCAGCTGGTCAGTCTGAAGGGGTAAGAGTTGAGAGATGCAAGTGCCAAGGTAGGTGGTAATACAGGTCTCTAAAGAGGGATCTAAAGAAAAATCATTTGAATAAAGCAAAGAATAGTAAGTACAGAAAACAGCAGCAGCATCTCTTGGGCAAGTCACCACTTCAGTGTGAGGATGGTGCCTAACTCCAGAGATAAATTTTGATGTATCCAACTGGTGCAAATGTAAAGCTTGGAGCTTACTGGCCTGCTCTCCCTAGTCCAAATAACACATCCTAGTATGCTCAATAGCTAGCTCCATTTTCTGAGTCATCATATCACTGTATTGAGCTCATAGGGCATTTAAGTTGGTCCAGACATCGGCCAGAGTATCTCATCACAAAGAGTGATCCAAACACCTAATCTCTTGTAACAATTGTTCTAAATAAAAGGCCCAAACTTTAAATCGTTTTGAGGCCAGGCAGATATGTTCCCATGAATTTGGCATTTTGCCACACCCCAGAGAATATCCCCAGCCTGAGCCGTCCCTTCATTCTCCTGGAAAAAAAAAATTGAAATACAGGTGTTTATGGAAGAAAGGATATTAGGGTCTTGAAGCAATTGTGCATTCAGCATCCATAATGAGTCCTGCTCTACCATTTCATCAACGGAGAATCTAAGACTTACCGGGGTGTGATCAGAAATTATGGTTTGATGAATAGATGAGGAAAAAAGTCTGGAAAGGCTCTCCTGATTCACTAAAAAATAGTCAGTACTGGAGAAAGTGTGATGTGGGGGCAGTAAAATGTGTATTGTCTGGCAGTAGGGTGGTGCACATGCCAAGGGTCGATTAAACCCATATCATCCATGAGCTCCCTAAGACCCCTCTGCCCAAGGGTTAAACCTCTCTCAGTATGGTCAGACATATTCAAGTCAGGCTGGCAGATCAAATTCCAATCTCCCCCCAAGAGAATATGACACCGGGTGAAAGAGGTGAAAGTGGTGAAGAACCCCAGAGTGTCAGTATTGGGATCAGATATAGAGCCTACCACCACATCAAAGATGCCCACTTTAGCATGCAGTAGGATATACTGCCCCTTTGGGTTCCAGTAGTCCTGTATTAGTTGGAATGAAACATGTCATGCAATAATAACTATGAACCGACCCCATCTGGAGATATTACCAGCCCTGTATACCTGGAATACCCATTCTTGGTGGAAATAATAAATATCCTCTCTTTTGAGGTGAGTTTCCTGAAATCATGCAAACCCAACCAGTAACGTTTTAAGGTGCCATAGTACAGTCTTGAGCACCTCTGATACTCCATGTAGTCAAAGTATAAGGACCAGCCATGGCTCTGCACACTCAAGAGTACAGTGAAGGTGATTCCTATAACCCACAACAGTCAGTATTGCTTCTCAATGGGCTGCTTAGCCATTTTTTTGATCTTTTATATGTACCTGAAATATTTTGTTTGGTTAAAAAAATGATTAAAGAAAGGTTGAGATTTTAGGCTTGTGAATATAGAGAGAGAACAACAGGACTGATAAAGTATTAATGGAGCTAACCAGATATTGCTTATGGCATTATGTGAGTATGAGTTAGCCTGATTATCCAGGTGTTAAATATAGATTTCATGAATTGATCATTATATAAAAGAATGATATGACTATAAATATCTGTTTACTTTAATTTTAAAGTAACTAACAGTGTATCCCCGAAGAAGGAATGATCCGAATCATAGGACAAGGACAGATTCACTTCTATACCTATACACTGTTCTTTCTACATAATAATGTAAATTGTGAAAAAGCAGCCAACTTGTGATTTGTTTAACTGATTACACTGGGTGAGTGGGTCTACACTGTCTAATCTGATTTTTATTTATTAAATGTAAGCATGCAAAATGGTTAAACGTATAGTCAGAGAAAAAATGGGCAGACTGGGTGTGCCAAATGGTCTTTAACTGCCAAAAAATTATGTCTCTAATGCAATAAGGAGAATGACAGTACAAAAAATCTAACAGATTCTGTTGGCTAAAATTAGAAATCTGAAACAGCAGTAAAAGTACAGAGAAAGAGGAAAGTGTAGTGCGATAAATACTGTACTACAGTATATAGTGGAAAACACAATCAAACAAGAAACATTTAGTAGTCCATTGAAATGCAGTCACCATGGTACAGATCAAGGTTGCAGATTGCATAAGGATGTTACAGAGTGTCTGAGGGCAAACCTTCTTTTAAAAATAAGGGCAAGCCTGTTTTAAAAAATGAATAGAGAGAGGAAACCAGTATAGGGCTTTTCAGAATAGGTGTGAGGCACACAGTTCCTGGTATGCATAAAAGCTCCATTTGCAGATATTGACATTTTGTGTATGTGTTATGTCAGTGCACTATTGGCATAATTTTTTTATGGGACCTGTAGTGGGGTCCCATTAAGTGAAAGACAGACAGGCAGATTTAGAAGTAAAAATGCCTTGGCTGTGCAAACTAAAATAACTAAGATCCGACAATAAATCAGATATACCCTGAATGTCTTTAAGAAAGGACCATTTGGACCAAAAATTTAACTGACCAATACCCTCAGGACAAGCACTCTTCAGGGATAATGCTGACGTTACTTTATCCCTGGAACACCTTGGAGCAAGATCAGTTTGGGCTGGGATGCTGATATTAATTTACATAAAGTAGCTTTGTGGCTACCAGTAATCCTAAAGCTCTGTCTGCAAGGCAGAACTTTAGAGTATAATGATGAGTGCTTCCCTCTCCCTGGTTGCCTGCAGTACAGAACAGAACAGGAGAAGGCAAGGAGGATCCCATATTTATTTTTACATGGCTCCTATTCTTAAAAGCAACCCAAATGTTTATATTTCCTAGAGTACAACTCATGTGCATTTAGAAAGTTTCCTAATCATGAGTCAGCCTTCTGGCTGGCTTTACATATTGTACCACTGTTACTTTTATATCTCTGCTGGACACCTATCAAGCATGTTGGCTATGGTCCATACATGGAAGGGGAGGAGAAGAAGAATTTGTTTCCAGCACAAAGTGAACATTCAGTAAATAACATAAAGGGCATAGGGGCCCTAATGTGTTATCCACTCCCTCCTCCTGCTGCTGCTGCTGCAAAAAAAACTCTGGTCAGAGTCACTACGGCTGCTAATACATTAACTTGATAAGGGTGTTTCATGGCCTTAAATGTAAAGATGAATTGCCATAATAAGCTGTGTGTGTAAATTTCATTTTCGGTAAAGGTAGATTATTTATCTGGTTGATCCTGTGTTACCCATGTATTTAATATGAGTAGAGAGTGTGTTGTACTGTATGTAGAAGGAGAGGGAACTCTGCACTAAGGCCTTCAAGTAATGGTAGAAGGAATGGTGTAGGGAGGAGAGGTATCTTTACATTGGGGAATGTGGGCCAAGCTAGAAGCATAAGAACCTATAATGATGTAATGGCCTACTTTCATCCTGGAGGCAACCACAGTCCTCAGTGTATGATTCAAATGTTACTTTGATACACATTTAAAGTAGCTGAGGGGGTGATGGAAGAAATATGGGAGGCAGAAAGTGGGCCACTACAATCTGAGCTAGAGAGTAGTTAGATCCCAACGATAGAGAGTCCCACCAGGTTGCAAGTTATTCAAGGAAGCAGGGGGTTAGCTAAGGAAGAAGGGAGAAAAGGAACAGTCAAATGAGAAAAGTGTGGAAGAGGAACAATCGGAAAAAGGAAAAAATGGCAAGAAGAGAGGTGAGGGCTGTCAAAATGGTGCAAGATCTGCATCAGAAGCTCTATGGATAGAGACTGAAAGAGTTCAATATGTACACCTTGGAGGAAAGGAGGTAGAGTGTGGATGTTATGAAGACCTTTAAATACCTCTTTGTGGTTAATAATGTACAGGAGGGAGATATGTTTCAGAGAAAATGGTGCTGTAGAACAAGGGTCATGATATGAAGCTGGAAGGAGGTAGATTCAAAAGAGATGTGAGAAAGTAGTTCTTCACAGAAAGGGTGGTGGATTCCTGAAACAACCTTCCATGGGAGGCAATGGGGGTGAAACCAGTTGTGGGTTCCAAAAATGCCTGCAACAGTCACAAAAGAATCCTAAGGGGAAGAAAGGGGGTGTAAGGTGGGAGGGACAGTGCTTTAGGGCAAGTTGAGTCTGCAACAAAAGTGATCACAACTACAAATAGGCAGATTAGATGGTCCCAGTGGACATTATCTGCCATCAGTTTCCATGTTTATGTAACCCTTCCCCTTGGGAGATTACTAGTTTATTCACCCTTCTCTGGATTTTTGTGGCCTAATTCTGCCCAGTAGGGAAAAGGGTTCATTCTTCTCAGCACTCTGGCAGAGCCTCCAGGAGGTTGGGTGGTCATCACAGGTGCATGGGGGATAAAGCCCAGCAGTTTAGGTGGGAGGGGCAGTTCCGGTTAGAGGAGTGAGCAGCAAGGGAATGAGAATGAGTCGGTCTGCGTGGGGGCGATTGCTCACTCTGGACCTTGGCCAGTGGCGCTTGGGGGGACACAGAGGACAAAGTGGGAGCCAGTAGCCACAAGCTGCATAGTATCTTGGTGGGTCACTAAAGTCAAGAGGGGAGCCAGCAGCTGCAAGTCACAGAGTGCCCTGGCAGTCTATGCCAATTTGTTTAGGGATCCAGTGGGCAAGAATGCGGCAGGGAGTATAGTGTCAAGAGGGCGAGTTGCCTTGGAACTCCACAGGCCGTGTGCCCCTTATCAATTTGGGGACAGCTGCTGCCAGTTTTGGGAAAGGATGCAGGGGTCATGAGGGAACCCACAAATCCCCAAGCTGCAAGATTGAATTTTCTGAGGGGGACCTGCTGCTCCAGTGCAGAAAGAGATGGTTATCATTGAAAGCTTGGGTGCCTGTGAAGAATAATGGGCTGTCAGGCACTGTGACCTGTTTTGGGGACTTATGCTGCCTTCAAACTTTTGTGACCACAGCAGTCCTGAGTTAATGCTGCCCTAAAGATTGTACAACCTTCTCGGTCCAGGTAAAAGCAGCTATTATGGCCAGACCTTCTGTCTGAAAGCTGAATCTGTTCCTCACCAATTAAGTGATGCTTTCTGGAGCTATGTGTGAATATGTTTAATGAATCTGGGATCCCTGTTGTTTCTTCAAGTTCTGTGTGGACATTCCATTATTGAAAGGAACTGTTTAATATGAATTAACCTGTTGATTTCATCCAGCACCAGTGAGGAAAAGGGACTCTGTGTGTAACATTGGGCCTGGGTAATGTGGCCTCTGGAAGTGTTTCTGCTGCTGTGGGCACCCCCTTCCAACTGATATATTCCATCCATACCCCTAGACATGGAGACAGAGGGCTACCTTTCTATAAATGTCAGGTTATGTCATTCAAATGAATAAGGCACACAGCTATTACAGTTTTGCAGTCGTGCAATTGGTTTACAGAACAAGTTTAGATACAAATGTGTATGGTGGTTGTTGGGGGGAAGGGTAAGGAGATGCAGACTTAAAGATTAAATGTAACTAAAAACAAAACACATTACAGTAAATACCTTTGCCATATATTACTATGCCCTCCATCAAGCCCAACAGTGATGAACATTACATTCATATTCTATAGGTTACAGTCAGTGATTTCAGAATTACATCATTTTTTATCCAAGCCATCAGCCTCCCTTCAGTGCACATAGTAAGCTTTATTTGTGAAAGGCTGGGAAATAATTTAAAAGTTTAATTTGACAGAAAAGTCAAGTCAATTATCATGTTTGGTCAGCTTCACATTCAGCATTACACTGTATAAGTGTATAAGTCTGGTTCCTAGAGAGAGAGAGAGAGAGAGAGAGAGAGAGAGAGAGAGAGGAAGTGGGGGGAGGAGGGTGGAGCTCTGTTTATCATTTAGTACCAGATCTGTCCTGAACAGGTTAACAAACCCTAGAGACAGCAGTACAACATTGTACACTGCCAGATCTCTGCTGCAGCAATGCAGTCTCATGACATACTTAGTTTTGACCAACAGAAAGTGGTATAGTGCTAAATACAGAAGTGTGGAGTCTCCATGAAGTACAATGTCCCCAACCTCCCCTAATGCCAGGGATTTGGAGGCCACCTAGTCACCCAGAAGCTGTCACAGTTTAGATGCATTCTAGTGCATTTTGATGGTCATTTTGAGACTATTTGGCTGCTTTCAAAGCCTTATTTGACTTGTTACAAACAACCAATATCACTATCTCATAACTACTTTTTATTTTCTGTAAAATAAATTGTCAAAACTAAAGCAAAAAATCCCATTCCAGCCACCCTTCAAACATCTGACTATACCACTTACTTGAGTACGTAAGTTGCACTTGTTACCTTGCAACCTGAACAGAAGAATCTGCCCCACAGAGCACCATACAGTCAGACATACAAGGCAGCAAGAAGGGCTCACAAAACCCCAGCCTGGAGGTGCATGTGTCTGTCACACAGAAGACAAATACACAGACCATCCATGCCAGGGAATTGAACTGATACACAGGACCCACTGGAGGGTCCTTCAAGGCCCAACATTGACACAGGATGTATACCAGGTCATATATGCTTTATCTGCATGTAACCTGAACTCAGACACTAGAAGTAAGGAGGGTAAGACTCAGCAGGGACAGCTGCATGAATTACAGAGCATATACAGTGACATCACAGCCCAAAGACTTGACATGCAGCAAAGATTCCACAACCTGCATGAGACCTCGGACAATGGCATGACCATAATTATCACTGCTCTACAGCAGGATGATTTTTTCCATTCATATCCAATACATGGCAGCCAACCCACAAATCTCCATATGTCATACACTGGAACCACAACACCATCAAACACTCCAGTAAATCTCAAACATGACAGCCAACTGCAGGATTGCACAGCCAATAGTAAAAGATGATGACTTAATGCCAAACAAGTCCTGTGGCATGTAAACAGCCCAGTCACATGGCAAGGGCAGGGGCAATGCCAGTGACAGGCTCAACTCACCTTAAACACCCACTCAGAAGTCATCAACGACACCAAAGCCAAAAAAGCACACACATGACCTAATGCCTCATCTGAATGCAGCACAAGCTTAAAATGGTGATGAATTGCCATCCACCATCAGATGCATGTGGACTTCACTTTATGGGTTCCATGCTTACTCACAGTAGGGGGATGACAGGCTGGTGGCAAGGGACAAGCTTGTGGGATACAGAGATCAATCAAGTCACTGGATGCAGCCCAGACAAGATCAGCCCCTTATCGTCAGATAAGGCCATTTAATACAAACAAAATTATTAATACAAAACAGCACACTTACATCACTGCTCATTTTATGATAAAACTGGCTGGTGATTTATTCATATTGTTTTTTTGGCCCCGATTATCTAACCCACTCTGTCCCAGTCAAGTCCCGACTCCTGACTTTTGAGAATTATTCCCTCACAGGTTCATACGGCTCAACTAGTTGGCTGCTCCAAACTCGCACTCCACATATTGCCAACCACTCCTCTAGTCACGCAGATACAGCTAGCCACTCGTTGAGTTAGAGGATTTCTTCAGGCATTCCCTGAATTGCAGATCTGTCTTTCACATGAACAAAAACTACCAGCTTCAAGACGAGAACAACGTTATCACTGCCAGGTTATTAAGTTACAACTCCTTCATGGGGAAGGCATTTAAACTTGCGTAGGCCCCCAATTTTGTTGGGCGTACTGTGTGTGGCCTTGTTTCTCCACAGTGCCGCCATCCTGAATCCCCGCTTGCTTTCAAGGTGGCGGTCCAGACAGGCAAGTTTCATGCTTTTGTTTTTTGGCCATTGCTGCAGTGAGTGAGGTACCTCTCTGGTGTTCCCAAACCCTGTATTCAAGGAAAAGGGATCCAGACACCTGGGGGAGGCTGAGGAAAAGCCTCAAAAGCTTTAGTTTAGGAGCACCAGTGAGTGTTATTGTTGCTCCAGATGAATATTAATGACATGCTCATGAATATATATGAATCGGGCTGCTACCATAAGGTGGCAGTATTTTGGCAGCAACAACAAGCTGCCATGTAAACAAAAGTATTAAACTATGCATGTGTGTAAGAGGGCACGGGACCTACTAACTATCAGTGGGGAAATAAATGTATAGAATGTTTATAAGTGGCTGCAAAAACTTGTAAATAGTGGGACTGTGTTGGAACTGGAAAAATAAGCAGCCTTGATATTCCATTTTAACCCTTGTTTCAGCCAGTTGACCACCAAGATTATCCTGATAACTTCTGAGACTGCTAAAAAGACTTCTGGGAATAAAAACAGAGACATTTCTAGGCCCCATTTCGAGGGACCACTGGGGCATTGAAGGAGATTAAAGAATATTAATTTTTCAGAGAGACAAGCATGTGGATCAATCAGGACCTGGAGAGATCTCCCAAAAACTGAGATACTTGTTCTGGAGTCAGTTCATTGGGATTCCCTCCTGTAGGAGGGGGCTCAACTACCAGGGAGGAAGATTTTGTTTCCAAGATTGGAAAGGGCCTTTCTGGGGGTTGCCAGTCTCTTGTCTCCCAGGGACCATGGAAGTTTATGAAACCTTCAGCTGTGAGAGAGCTGTGAAGCCCACTTTTATCCAGCTGTGAGAAAGCTGTAAGTGACTGAGACCACAGTGGCAGCACTGTGGTTGACTGTGACTTTAAGGGACTAAGGTGTCATGTGAAGAAAAAAGTTTGAGAATGTTCAAGGACTGTGTGTTTGCTGCTCGGTCTTGTTTGGCCATGAAAAAGGACAATCTGCACTGAGCCTTTGTGAAGTTTGTGGAAAAGTCATCTGGTGAGCCTCTGCTCAAGTGGAATCTCTACCTGATTGCTGCTGCATGACAGGAACTTCAGTTTTGCTCCAGAGAGGGGGCCAGACACTTGAGACATGTTTAACCTCAGCTGGGAGAGAAGGAAACTTGCTGTAGTGAGAAGGATTGAGAAGAGAATCTGTGCCGGATTGCTGATGCATAAAGGAAACTTCAGTTTTGTTTCAGAGAGGGGGCCAGAGGTATGAGAAGTGAACTGAGATTTGAGAAAGAGATTTGAGAAGAGCTTTCACTTCAGCGAGAGAGACTGAGATTTAAGAACAGAGTTTGTTCCAGAGATGAAGGCTGTGAATTGAGAAAAGATGGCTCTCCAGAGAGGAAGCTGGTGAGATTTGAACTTGTGATTGGGGAAAGAAGCACCACTGTTCAAAAAGATAGACTTGTGAAACTGTTCCAGAATGAATGGGACTTTTCTGCAGTGTGGAAACTGCATTGAATAGTTTGGACATCAGAGACTGTATAGGTCAATACCTAACAAATCACAGTGCTCTGCCGAGTTTAAAAATGTGAGTTTAAATTTATTTCTCCTAGCTTGAGATGGAGAATTTGGACCTTGATACAGAGAAGTTGTATGTGGATAAGTGTGAGAAAATGTGCACCCAGACAATGAGGAAGATTCTGGAAAAATAAAGTGTGAGATTAAGTGCACCTAGACAAAGAGAAAGCTCTGGAAAATATAGAGTCTGAGAGACCTGCCTAGTGAAGACTGCCTACAAAAGCCCACCTAAGAATGTAGATGGGAAAGGCTTGGGAGGTGAAGACTGGCTTTCTTATTGCTTCAGCCTGTGACATTGAGTTTCACAAACTACTCCTCATACCAGCAAAGTATAATGACTTCAAACATCCTCAAAACCCCTTGAGAATCTACAGAACTGTAAGTACCCTTGGCTGCGTCTTTGGGGAAGCCTTCATCAATTATCCAACTAGTCAGAATCAAAGGGGTTAATTCCAGTGCAGGACTGTGCAAGATCAAATGTTCGTCCAATTTAAAGTTTAAAAAGTTTTGCCTTTGATTACAATTATTTGGGCCTCAATGAAAGATCCCTAGCATTTTCTGCATCAGCTATTGGAATTTAGAGACTTTTGGGCAGTTGCCAAAAGGGATTTGGGTGCACCCATAGGTGGGAGGCAGAGATATGTGTGGGGTAAAAGTGATGTAACAATGAATAATGTGTTATGCTAATTTTCTCCTTTTCCCCCTTCCCCACAATTAAACCTGTTAATTGTTAATGTTACATAATGGTTGAGTGAGGTATTGCAAAAGGGGGAAATTGTTATTGTATAGGGAAGGTACTCAGCGACAGCTATTATAATTTCCTGGGGGTGTATACCTGTATTTTATTTTCAGGTATTTCCAAAACACTACCCCAGGTGGAGGCACCAAGTGCACTTATGGTTCCAGTATCTCTGGTGCCCCCAGAAAATAGGCCATCCCCCTCATGGTGTGTCCAGTGAGGATCTGAGATTCCCAGAATGATGGCCAAAGGGGATTGGTTTAAAAAAGTCAAGCCGTTACATGGAGACACTGCTGGGATTAACGCTCGCTGGTGGCCATGCCCCCAAAAGTGTATCTGCTTTATAATGTGGATTGTGGTTCAGTCAGTTATTTGCTATCTAGATTAGGGACTAAGGCTGTGACCGTAATAATGCTATTGACTGTGAGAAATGCTATGATAGTCAGGAAACAGGTGACTAGTAAATAATGAATGAAAATGTGGTGTACCTGAAATGTCTGCATAGTGAGGAACTGATTTGTCTAGCTAGAAATGTGTATAAAGTCGAATTGCATTGAACTTGAATGGCTTGGCAAGGATACCAAGGATTTAGGGGGGAGGATATAAGCCCCCAAACTTTGGCTTACAGCGTGTGGCCCCGTTCCTCCACAGTGCTGCCGTCCTGAATACCTGTTTCCTTTTGGCGGTGCGGTCCGTGCATGCTCGCTTCGCACATTTGTTTTCTGGCCATTGCTGCAGTAAGTGAGGTGCCTCTCCAGTGTTTCCAAACCCTGTATTCAGTCAAAAGGTTTCCAAACACCTGTGGGAGTCCAAAGAAAAGCCTCAAATGACTTTAGTTTAGGAGCGCCAGTGAGTGCTATCAGGGCTCCCAATGAATATTAATGATAGGATCATGAATATTTATGAGCCAGGCTGCTACTATGCAAGAACAGTGTTTTGGCAGCAGCGACAGGCTGCCATGTAAATAAAGGTATTAAACTATCAATGTCTCTAAGGGTTCAATGTCATAACAGTGAACACGAAATGGCGATTGCTATTATGCGAATTTTTATCGCTGAAAAGCAAATCGATATACACACCTGCACCCTTCCCATGAGGGGGGGCATTGCCCCTTATGCCTCCCTTACTAAGGATTCCTAACTCCAGGAGGGTGGGTGCATGTAAACCAGAAAATGCTCTTAAATGCAAAAAAAAAACCAAACAAAGCAATGTTCCTCTCGACCCTTCACAATGCAATAAATCCTACAATTGCTGGGACACTCCTACAGATCACTACCATTCTAGGTCAGCAGTTGGACTACATACCAGAGTTTAAGTACCTGGGATCTGGTTAGACCATAGACTTACTTTCACAGATCACTTAGAAGAACTGGCAAAGAAACTTAGACAAAGACTTGGTCTGTTCTTTAGGATTAATAATCTCCTCACAAGAGACGCTAAACTGAAACTGGTTCAAACTACCTTTCTTTCCCTATTGGATTACGCAGATTTTCTATATAGTCAGGGACCTGCAGGTACCCTAGCCAAACTCGATACGCTTTATCACAGAGCCATAAGATTTACCATGGGTCTTCCTTACTCAACCCACCACTGTGCATTGTACACGGCAGTGGGATGGTCATCCCTTGCTTACAGATGGCAAAAAAATGCTGCGGTTTGGACATACAAATCTATCTCAAATAAACTGCCCCAGTATATCTCTGTCATTTTACCTTTTTGCACTCTGGGGAAGTATTCCCTGAGAAGCACCTCATATATCTTTTTACTTTTTATTGAATACATCTGCTTCCCACTGCCAGTCAAACTTGTAGTCAACCGACTACACCGGGACTGGGCTAGGCGAACTTTATATTTGTTTGTGAAATTCTGGTGGAATTCCAGTTTTATTTCCATGAAATTCCATGAAATTTCTGCAAAAATATTGCAATATTTTGCCAAAATTCTGATGTTGGTTTCTTCTGCTAATATGAAAAAGTATTTGTCCAAAGTGCAGCAGATTTGGTATAATGACTGTAGCAAGGTACATACAGAAGAACAACTGAGTTTTAGATTTCTATTTTTAAAGCTGACTGAATTACAAGCCTCCTCACTTATGGAAACTTTAAAATTACATCTTGCATAGAGATATTGTGAAATTTAATGTCGGCGGTGAAATCTCGGCAAAATCACCAATTTCGCCCAGCAAAATATTTCACGTAATTATGTGCGTATGGCAAAATTTCATTGCAAATTTTGCCTTGCATTAATATTAGACAAAATTAGGTGAAATTGGGCTTGTCACATGATTTACTCTCTTCAGGTCACATGGGTGACTGTTTACAGGCAGGAAGTGAGTGATTCATTTCCTTTGAAGGAGTGTAGACCTGGAGGAGAGAAGCAGGCAGCCAGCAGCAGACTAGTGTTTGCAAATACTGTACTGTACTTGTGTGCTACTGTATGTGTCTTTACCCACTTTATTTAGTTTATAGTTAGAATGTGTATTTGTGTCTTTCTTTTTCTCTTTTTTTTAAAAAAGCAGGATGGATGGGAAAGGTAGGGACAAGGGGACTGGGAAAAAGGCAGCAGGACCTCCACCCAGTGTTCGGCTTGACAGGCAAGCCTTTAGGTCTGAGTCCCTCCCACCAGCAGGAGCATGTGCCCCTCCACCCCCACCAGGAGAATGTGGCCCCACTCCCAAGAGCAGCATAAGCCCATTGCCCCCCGCAGCAGTGTGATACTCAGCAGCAGCAGCAGCAGGATCCTGTTGTCCCCAAAAGCAACAGCAGAAGGAACATGTGTCCCCACCCCCAGCCAGCAGCGGCAGCCAAATACCAATGCTCCCCAGCCAGAGCATGTGCCCCACATCCCCCCAGCAGGAGCATGATGTGGCCCCCGGCCATGGGACATCAGCTGGTGGTGCACCCCCAGAAAGTGTCAGCTGTGTGGTGTTTTTTCACCAAAAAACACCAACGATGATAGTGTTGTGATCTGTAACCTGTGTAGCAGATCTGTGAGATGGAGCAAGAAAGTAAGGCATTTTGGTACTGGTGGCCAATGGAGCAATCTGCAGCACCAGCACCCTGCCGGGTGGCTTCAAAAACAAAAAGATGTGGCAGCAACAGGTACAGGAGCCTGGGATAAACAGTCAGAAGGGGAAAGGGGCCAGCAGGAGGAAGGGGCTGGGGGGTCAGTGTCAGCAGAGGTGCCACATGAGAAGGCAGCAGCAGCACCCCCATCACACTCACCCCACAGACACTGGCAATGCTGAGTTCATGCTGGTGATCCAGCATAGCCTGCATCAGCCCCAGCCACTCATGTTCTAGCAGTGAGCCAAGAAGACCTGGCAGCTGTGCACAGAGAGGTGGGAGCTCTGCGCTGTGAGTTGAATGAGTTCCTCCAGGAACTTGGGGGGGGGGACCTCAGGAAACTCCTTGAGGACCAACAGTGAATTTTGGAACTACTGATGAAGCCATGTCATGGGAGGGGGCTGGTGGTGGTGTCAGGGCAGAATTGTGGCCTGGCACTGGCGTCATGTAATTACAGTCTGGAAATTATAATGGGCAGTGCAGCACTGGCAGCCATTTTTTTTCTTTTCTTTTCCTGTCTTTCCTTTCTTACTGTCACTCTTCTCTCACCTGTACCCCTCTAAAAGTAAAAAAAAAAAAAATGAAAGAAATAGAAAAAAAAATCTTTTCTGTCCTCTCCTTCTTCTATGTCCTCTTGCTTTTTTTCTTGTCCAGCATTTTGTGTGTTATGTAATGTTTATGCTCCCTCCCTTTCCCCTCTCATATGAATACCCTTGTCCTGACCCTGCATGTCCCCTGTCATGTGTTACTGTCAGTCACTTTTAGTCTGTACCCATAAACGCTGTAGCTTTCGTCCTGCTTTCTGTTAGTCCTTTTGTATATATTTTCTCCTACTATCCACAAATGTCAAGTAGTGTAATTTGTTCCTATGAACAACATTTTTTTACTAAAACTATGTGATGGTGTGGCAGATGTTTTGGCTGTGTGCAGGATCAGTATGATTAGGTACACAGCAGTCATAGAAACATAAGTACTTTCACTGCAAAGTTAGACATAATTTAAATATTTTTTTTGTGCTTAACAACACGTGTCCTCTGGCTTGCCACAAATGTTAACTTGGTGTCCCCCCACTCCAGTCATGAGGATGTTTTATATTGCCACACCCCACCACCACCAACCTGGTCGAAAATGTACACTTGGGCCACAGTTTAACACAGACTCTTTATTTATTTATTTTTTTGTATTTTAGTTATTTATTTATTGTCACCAGGCTGTGCATAGGAGGCATGATAAGACAATAAATATGATTGTAAAAAGTAGGATGACACTGAGACATGAATCTGCTCTCAGGCTTGATGTTATATAGTGCCCGGCCAACACCCAGACTTAAAATGCTGCTTTCTCAGGGGATTTTAGGTTGAATCTTGTTGCTGCTAGTGCAGAACAGGCCGTATAAGTCCAGAAATGTTACATGAAAAATGCTGGATAAAATTCAGACAGAAATCTGGTCTCAGCCATGATCTTATATGATGACCCCCATCCACCCGGACCAAAACATGCTGTTTGGTTCATTGTTCATAAAGGGTGTTAGGCTGAATTTTGTAACTGTGAGTGCAGAACAGGCTGTACTTGTCCATAAATGTTACATGAAAAATGATGGATAAAATTCAGACAGAAACCTGGTTTCAGTCATGATGATATATGGTGCCCACCATCCACCTGGACCAAAACATGGTGTTTGGTCCCCTGTTTACAAAGTATTTTAGGATGAATCTTGTTGCTGCTAGTGCAAAACAGGCCATACAAGTCCAGAAATGTTATATGAAAAACGTTTGATAAAATTCAAAAAGAAATCTGATCTCAGTCATTATGTTATATGGTGCTCCCCATCCACCCGGACCAAAACGTAGTGTTTGTTCCACTGTTTACAAAGGGTTTTAGGCTGAATCTTGTAGCTGTGAGTGCAGAACAGGCTGTACATGTCCAGAAATGTTACACTAAAAGTTTTACATAAAAGTCAGACATTAATTTAGTCTCAGTCATGATGTCACACCTCCCAGACCAAAAAATGGTGTTTGGGCCACTGTTTACCAAGGATTTTAGGCTGAATCTTGTTGCTGCTAGTGCAGAACAGGCCATACATGTCTAGAAATGTTACATGAAAAATGTGACATAAAATTCAGATAGAAATCTGATCTCAGTCATGATGTTATCTGGTGCACCCCCACCTCCCGGACCAAAAAATGGTGTTTGGGCCACTGTTTACAAAAGATTTCAGGCTGAATCTTGGTGCTGCAAGAACAGAACAGGCCATAAAGGTCCACAAATGTTACATGAAAAATGTTGCATAAAATTCAGACAGAAAAGTGCTCTCAGTCATGATGTTATATAGTGCCCTGCCACCCCCCCGGACTTAAAATGCTGTTTTGTCTAGTGTTTATAAAGGATTTCAGGCTGAATATTGTTGCTGCTGGCTGCCGTGGTGTGCAGAACAGACCTTATTCAGTAAGTCCAGAACAACATCAAGGTGAAAATGTGAGAGAAGGGAGATACAATTATTGTGGAGATTATGAAATAGCCAAAATGGGTGCCATACTGATCAAATTAATTCCTCCTGCAAAATAGTGCTGCTTCTTGCACTTGCTTCCTCCTGCTGTTGGTTTCTCAGTTGATTGAGAAAAAATGTTGAATTATCATTTCCCAGTGCTGCTGTCTTGTTTGACTGTGTTGACTCTGTGGTTGTGACTTGTACCATGTGGAGGGAATGAGATGTTGTGGTGTTGCTGTAACTTGCTGCCTGCTACTCTGATTAGTTGCCAACTTGCCATGAGATTGAAGTAATGTTATAGCTGGTTGATGGTCTTGATCATTGTCACAGAGTCCATACTGCTGCACACGTACACAACAGTCTGTATTTTGTTTTTTATTTTCTGTTCCAGAGAAGGGGGCTAGTGGGTGTATACTGTGGTGTCTTGAGTTCTAATATGTTTGTACTGCTTTTGTATTATTTTTCAGTTTGCTGAGGATAACATCATCATTGCCAGGCTGGAAGGGATTTGGATCTGGGATGTTGGAATGCACAACATTTCCAAACACACATGGTAAGTATTTATTTTTTCATTACCAGGGTAGGTTACTACAGTCTGGATGTTTGAGTTTGATAGTAATTGTGTTCTTTTTGCTTTTGTCAACATTCAGGAATTCCAGTGATGTACTTCACACTCCTGCTGCTGCTGCTCAAGATGTGGACAATCTATTAACCTGTGTAATTGTTCCAGTTTCACAGACAGTCCCTGAGGTAAGCACTTCTTCATTTTTATGATTTTCTGTGGGAAGGAAGGGGAGTTTCAGGGGGAGTAGGGGGTGGACGTGGGTCGGGGGTTGGGGTGACTTTTAACAAACAATCCTCAACATGTGTTCTTCTTCTCTGTTGATGAATATGATGATGATGTAATTGACCCCAGTTGGGAACCGGAGAAAAAGAAATTCAAGGTGGCTGTGTCTGGGTATGTTTGCATTATCCCCCCCCCCCCGGTAAAAACTTGTGATTTACCAATTTCAGTTGATGGTGATGATGATGATGATGACCCAGTAATAATGATAGGTAGTCATGGTGGTCAGTTGCAGTTCAAGTGTGTCCTGCCCAAAAAAATCACATAGCACACCCCCCTCTTCATGGCTTAAAAGAGCGGCGTCCAATAAGCAGCATCACGGACATATTAAAAGTAGAGCATCACAATCCTTTTTTGGGGATTTTTTTGTGCAAGATGCAAATGATGAGTCAATTGCAATCTGCCAGGTTTGCCATGTGCGTGTGAGTTGAGGTAAAAAGGGAAGCCATCTGGGCACAGGAGGACAGGATACGCATCTTAAGAACAGACACATGGCATTGTGGACCCAGCACAAGATGGCAGCTAATACACAGTGGGGCGCTTACCCTCATCATCAGCCATAATGAGCATGTAATCCCATTCCATGACTGTTAAACAAGTAGGAAATTAAATGTGTGTAGTAGTGATGAAATAAGAGCAGAGGATTACTACAGCACACCGAAATCTGGCCAATGGAAAATCATGTACACGAATGCTCACAGTCTGGGAAACAAGATCCCATACCTGCAGGCAATAATGACAGAGGCCAAACAGGACATAGTAGCAATTAGTGAGATGTGGTTTACCAGTAACCACACTTGGGAGACTTCAGTACCCGGCTATGTACTGTTCAGAGGAGACTGAGGTGCAAAAAGGGGTGGTGGAGTGGCCCTGTATGTCAATGAAAATATCAAAGCTACAGAAATTCAGAATACACATAAGGAGCCAGAAGAACTGTGGGTCATCCTGGAAACAGGAAATGGGACAGCCATAAGAACTGGGGTTGTCTACAGGCCTCCAAAACCAGGGGGAGGACATAGACACATTACTGTTAGAAGATATACAAAACATGACAGCTAAAGGGGAGCTTCTGATAATGGGAGACTTCAACATGCCAGATGCAGATTGGTCAATACCAGCAGGAACATCTGCCAGAACTAGACACATGGTGGAGGGCCTCAAACAACTGGTATAATAACCCACAAGAGACAGGGGTATCCTAGATCTAGTACTGACTAACAGGGAAAGGATCACAGATCTCCAGGTAGAAGGTCACCTGGAGGCCAGTGATCATCACATGGTATGGTTCAGTTTGGCAACTACAACTAAATCATCCCATTCCAAGGCAAAAATATGGGACTTCAGAGGAACTGACTTTGATAAGATGGCCAAAAGAGTTAAGCTAGCTCTGGCCAAAATAAATAAATGTGAGGGGGTACAGGCAAATTGGGCAAGCACTAAGGATGCAACACTTGAAGCAACATCCCATTGTGTTAGAGAGAAAAGGAAGTGCAAAAGAAGAAGGAAACCACCGTGGTTCTCAAAAACAGTAGCAGAAGATATCAGAGCCAAAAGACTGACCTTCAGGAAATATAAGGGAACGCAGCGGGATGAAGATAGGGAGGCATACCAAACTTCCCTAAGGGAAGCAGGGAAGGCAGTAAGGCAGTCAAAGGCCCAAATCAAGGAAACACTAGCACAGACAGTAGAAGAAGTTGACAAGACTTTCTATAGATACATTAGTGAAAGGAGAAAGTCCAGAGGTGGTATTGTTAAGATCAAAGGAGATAAGGGTGTGTGTGAGGAGGAGAGCCATGTAAAAGCATTGAGAAGGTAGGGCAGGGCCCACAGCTTAGCACCACAGACACAGGGGGGAGGGAGGTGAGCACTAGTCCCTTCACAAAAGAAAGGGTCCTACAAGAGCTCGATAAGTTCAGGGTGGACAAGACAATAGGACCTGATGGCATACATCCCAGGGTACTAAAGGAGCAAAGGGTGGAACTAGCAGAGCCATTATCAGAACTGTTTAGTGAGTCTCTGAGGACAGAAGAGGTCCCAGAAGACTGGAGAAGGGCTCATGTGATCCTGCTCCACAAGAGTGGTAGCAGGGAGGAGGCAGGGAACTATAGACCAGTCAGTCTTACCTCAGTAGTGGGCAAGATTATGGAGGCACTCCTTAAGGAAAGGATAGTGCAATACCTGGAATCCATAGGAGAACAGAATCCAAGACAGCATGGGTTTACAAAAGGAAGGTCCTGTTAAACTAATCTCATAGATTTCTTTGACTGAGTAACTAGAGTGGTGGACCAAGGGGGAGCAGTTGATGTTGCCTACCTTGATTTCAGCAAAGCTTTCGATACTGTTCCATATAGAAGATTGATTAATAAGCTGGGTAGGCTCAGGGTGGGTCAGAAGTTGGTCGACTGGGTGGCAAACTGGTTGACGGGCAGCAACAGAGAGTGGTAGTAAACGGCTTACAGTCAGAAGAGATGCAAGTCACATGTGGGGTGCCTCAGGGATCAGTCCTGAGGCCGGTCCTCTTCAAAATCTTCATCAGTGACATTGCAGATGGACTGGAGGGTAAGGTTTGTCTGTTTGCAGATGACACCAAGATCTGCAACAGAGTAGATGATCCAGATGGGGTGGGCAAAATTAGAAGAGATTTGGATAAACTAACAAAATGGTCAGAAGAGTGGCAACTGGGGTTTAATGCAAAGAAGTGCAAGATCATGCACATAGGGAAAAGAACCCCTGAAGCCACCTATAGGCTGGGAGGGGAGTTGCTGACAGTCACCGGGGAAGCAAGAGACTTGGGCATCATCATCACAGATGATCTGAAATCATCCAAGCAGACCATTAAAGCAGCTGGTAAGACTAGGGGGATGTTAGGGTGTATTAGTAGGGGTGTCGCAAGTCGGAAGAGGGAGGTAACAATCCCTCTTTACAAGACACTGGTTAGGCCCCATCTGAAGTACTGCATGCATTATTGGAGGCCACACCTTCACAAGGACATTAACCAAATTGAGGCAGTCCAGAGAAGGGCAACCAAAATGGTGCAGGGACTGCATCAGAAAACATACGAGGTCAGATTAACGGAGCTCAATATGTATACCCTAGAGCAAAGGAGGGAGAGAGGTGATATGATCGAAACATTCAAACACCTTAAGGGCATTAACAAGGTGAAAGAGTCTTAACATGTTTCAATATAAGAAAAATAGCAGGACAAGAAGACACAGCATGAAATTAAAGGGAAGTTGATTAAGGGGTAATGTGAGAAAGTTCTTTTTCACAGAAAGGGTGGTGGATGCATCCAACGGCCTCCCTCAGTAAGTGGTGGATATGAATACAGTGCAGGGATACAAACAGACATGGGATAGGCATAAGGGAACAATACAGATGAGTATAAATAGATAGGCCATTGACAGAGCAAATGCCGATGCCACATTTATAAGGTAGAAAAAGAAATGGGCAGACTGGAAGGCCTTGTGGTACTTATCTGCCATCATCTTCTTCTATGTTTCTATGATGAGGTGGGGGAGCATAATGATTTTGAAATGTTGTCCAGTGCTGGTGAGAATAGTAGTTTTGGTGGTGCCGGTGGTGAATGCAATATGTCTAGTGCAAGTGATACATTAACCCCGGTTGGTAAATGTGGCAATATAACTGCATTTGTAGGTTTGTCATCATCACCTGTGCAACCATCTTCATCAAATGTCCACACTCCACCCCCTGCCATTCACAGAGCAGAACCATTTGTCATCACACCCTATGTAAAACATTTAAGTCAGCCCACATTACACAGTGTTTTTGTTCATAAGCTGAAGTACCCATCCAATCATACAGTGTCACGTGAACTTAATGATGCTGTAGCTGAAATGCTGGCAATTGATCTTTTGCCCTTCTACTTTGTGGAGAATTTGGGCTTCTGGCAGTTTTCTGCACATGCCTGTCCAAAATGGAAAGTCCCATCCAGGGCATACTTTTCAACCCGTGCTGTCCCCGAGTTGTACCGTACTGCGTCCAGCTCAATAAGACATGCCATTCAACACTCCTCCTCTCCATTCATCCATTTAAGTATGGATATGTGGACAAGTGGCAAAACAGCTGGGAGTTCCTATTTGTGTATAACTGCACACCGGGCGCAGGTGCCGGGGGTTGTTTGTTCTGTTGGTAGTGTGAATAATTAGTACAGTAAGGTGGAGTGTCGTGGTAGCAATCTTCCAGGAATTCGACAGCATGCCACAATTGCTATGCACAATGTGACCTGTTCACACACTGGTGAAAACATGCTGGATGTGGTACTGACTGAAATTGACAAGTGGCTGGAGAGCTGGGTTCATAGCAAGTGACAATGAGTCAAATGTGGTGAAATGCATCATGAATGGTGGCATTTTTCATGTTCCATGCATGGCCCACTGTTTAAATCTTGTGGTGCAGGAGTTTCTGCAGCACCCTGATGTAAAGGAAATGCTGACAGTTGCAAGCCGTATCTGTTCTCACTTTTCACGATCTGCAAATTCCTGTGACCTGCTTCATCAGTTGCAGACGTGAAACAGCCTCCCTCAGCAGTGCTTGAAGCTGGAAGTTGTCACCTGTTTGAACTCCACTTTATACATGGCAGAGAGGTTGTATGAACAATACAAAGGCATCTCAAAATATCTTGTCATGCACACTAGCCGTGACAGTTCCGGGGCCTCCATGTCTATGATGACTGAACAGTGGCGCCTCATGGACTCTGTAATAACAATTTTGCAGCCCTTTGAACATGCCACACAGGCAGTGAGTGGCGAGTCTGCCTCCATTAGCCAATCAATTCCACTGCTGCAGGTTCTGAGGCAGACTTTGGTGAATGTACAGCATAGCCTTGATGTTGCTGGAGACGGTGCTAGCAGTATGTTGCTGAAACACATGCTGACAGTAGTCAACCAGAATTGTCACATCTTCAGCATTCAGAGTAGTAACAGCTTTGCAGTAGAGACAATGCTGGACCCACAATACAAACGTGGACTTTCCTCAGTACTGGAAGAAGGGCCTGAACAGGTAAAAAATGTCAGTGGGCAACAGTTGCACTTGGTTCATGGGGCACAGACCTCACATGCCAAGGTCAGCAAACCTCAGCAGCATAATCAGGCTGAAGTTGCACCTGGAGGAGTATCAGGCATATCCTGTAAGGGGAAGGGACTTCAGTTCCAGGTGGTCTGTCACCCAAAGTGGTTTGCAGCACCTGAATTAGGTCCCTGTATTTTCTCCCATTAAGTACAATGCAAAATCCCACAAGTCTCTGGCATTGTCCCAGCATCCTTGCTTGAATTCCTGGCTTTCTGACTGGCTGGCGCTGCACAAATATGGCTGCTAACACACACACTCCTTTTGCAGATTACCACAGTCCCATATATAAAGTTCTGGTGCAGCCAGGATAATTACTTAATTTGTTGGCTTGCTCCCCAGTTTTGTAGCCACATCTGTGTCCTTTTAAACACTGCTCTGATCAAACATTTTCTCTCAGTCCTTAGCCTGTCACTGCTGCCGTAATCAAGTGCCCCTATGCAGCAGACAGGTTTTTCATCTGAGTCCCATCATTCACAATCTGAGCAGCCAGTCTAAGCATTTTATTTTGATTATTTTCCACTTTAAGTAGTTTCCATAAAGTCATCCTTCATACTAGTACTTTACATTTATTTACATGCTGACCTGTCACTAGCACCAAATTTTAAGCTGGCCATTGTGCTGGGACATGTGGGTCATAAATATTAATTATGCCTCATTAATATTCACAAGTCCGTTTTCTTAGGCACTAGCAGCACTTCAATTTTTGCAAAGAAGAGGGCTCTCTTTGCCCTTGCTGAGGTTCCCAGCCCAAATTAGGTGAAAGGTGCACTGGGACTGCTATACTGTCTCCCAAAAGACCACTAAAGTTGATGGTCGGAGATCAAAGGTTTAGTTCACACATGCATGAGTGCTGCCTGCTCCAAGGAGCATTTATAACATCGGTGGCTCATGACCTAGCCTCTGAGTCTGAAATGGGTCAAAGCCACACTAGGGCTGCTTGTGGAAAACCTGGGTTACAGTCAGGAATGCAGGCATAAGGAAGCAGAGAGAAACAAATGGGAGGTGCTCCAAGGAATGGGAGCATGGGAGGCAAATGGACCATTAAGGCAAATCCCCATCGGGGAAGGTTGCACTCTCCCCTGTCTGTAAATCTTGGTGTCCGCGCTACACATACCAAACTTGGCACCCAATAAGTAGCAATTAATCACTTTACCCATTATAATAAAACATTTAACAAGTCTAAACAAGACACATGGCATCCTATCTAGAATTGGTCCCACACATCCTGTCTGGAGAAATGTGATCTATCTTAACAACAATAGACATGTTTAAACAATTGTGAGCATTCTCAGTTGATGTATTTTCACTGGGGACCCTTACAATAAAGATTTTAAGCTGGAATAAATATTTGGTTTGATTCCACTTTTGGCCACTAGGGGAGTACGCACACCTTACTAACATTCACTGACCAGCAGCAAACAGGCTTACAGCAGTTTTGGTGTCAAAATACATTACCATTACTTTACACAGGCGGCAACCATTTTAAGGGTCCCAATACTTAGGAGCTGGGGGGGTTAATGCTGGACATGACACGGAATACAGGAGATCCTAGCGGTGCCTCCATCTGGTGTAGCCCTGGCACTAGGTATCTGAAGGGCTACACTACTCCTGCCTTGTCTGGCCAGACCAAGGTAGAGGGGCCTGGATCCTTAAGTTAACTTTAGACTGGTTCTTTCACAAGGTATAGCATTAATTGTGCAGTGCCTCCACCCAGAGTATACTTTAAGTGGGCTAGATTAATTCCTGATACAATCCTCTGGGATGCTGTACCCACCCTCAATACCCTGATGCCACCCCAGACATGACCCAATAAACATTTCCCCACATTTCAACACTTTTTGAATTATTGACTCTCTACTAATAATGTGCTTACGAGACCGGATTATGCAAAAAAAAAAAAAAAAAAACAGCAGCAGTTTATTTACATTGGAAGTGATAGGAAGGGTAAATTGGAATAGTTGTCAGGCTATTTACAATATTTATATTTGGTAATTAGTTTGAGCTTGGAATAAAATCACATTAATCTTTTGCATTTTGCACTTTACCTCTAATCATCGATCATAGTGGCCATCCACCAACCTCTGAGGTAGTCAGATCCCTGGCTATCTATCTGGCTAGCTGCATAAATCAGTTTACACATTTTCCATTAATGCCCACATTGGTACCAGTCCCCAAAAATTCATAAAGACCCTGCAATCCTACACTTTTAACCTGGGTACCCCACAATTTAAGTTCTTAAGGAACAGGCCTGTTGTTTGCTGCAGCTGTAATTGGCCAGCTCGATGGGGGCCTTAAATAAAGTGAGTAAAGAGGCAATATTTTTGTTTGCTTTGGAAACACATCCTGATTGAGGTGATTTAAACTTGGAGACTATTACTTAAGCTATGATTACTGAACATGGCAACTTTTAACTATTTACTAGACCCTCCATCACAGGGATTGGTCCCTGTGCACTCACAGTTGGACATCTTTATTGGCAAGTCAGGTTTGAGCTGTACAAGGCAGAATTAGGTGCTTTCAGCAGACTGGCTCTGACTCTGGAGGTCAAGATGCAGACAAAGGTTAACAGCCAGCCCCCTATACTGACTGCAGGATCTTACAGCTTTTGAGATGGAAACTCACACCTTTACTTCTTTTGGCAGTGCCCCTCTCTGGGATGAAATCATTTCACTGGATAGACCAGGCTGGGACCTGTGCCAGCATGTCTCAACCCCATGTCTAGGCTATACCACTCAAGGGAAACACATGTGGCGTTTCGGCGGCACACCACCAGGATGTCCCAAAGCCAATCTGATTTGAATATGTTGCAGTCAGTACATTTATGAAACATCACGCTTATACTTTTAGTTCGCAGTCACTGCAACCATGGGCCAGCATGGCCACCACGGTCCTTTAGCTTTAGAAACAGACTTTCACACTGATGGGTGCTGTCCTCCCTAAGGCTAGTGTGACCTGACTGCATACATTCCATGTTAGACAAATCTGGTTTCTTTAGCATACTTTAACCAGACAGAGCATGAGGCAAGGCTCACTACCACGTGAGACAACTTAAGCTAGTCAAAGCTTGAGACTCGACTTTCTACCCTTTTAGTAGACTTCACTTGGTTGCAAAGCTGTAACTGTAACTTTCTTACACCTGAGACACTTTTATGTTTTGGCAAACTGATCTCTGTAGCTCTCTCAGACTCACAACATTATTACAGTCCTTGTGGCATTGCTGGCATTAGCAGCTCCAACTGAACAATTACTAGCCCTCATAGGCAAAGTCAGGAAGGCCACATGCTCCAGGTACTGCCATTCCAGTCCTGTAGGCATTCTCACAACAGTCACATTAACAGTTTTCAAATCTGGACCTTATCTGGTCCCTTAGCAGATGTCCACCCTTTCTGTGCCCTGGTTAAATGCAGGGTGCAGACAGACAGTCACTGATCATTAATCTCTTGGCTTTGCTGCCCTCAAATATCTCTCAAATTTGCCTTTTAAGTAGAAGTTTACTCATTTAGATCATTAGCAGAATGGCTTTCTTTTCTCTGAGGTTTCAGGCTTCATCAGCACTCTTACTGTTGAGGCAGAACGAGTGTGCAGCTCCTCCACAGCTGAAGGTTCAGGTTCACTCATGTTTTCCCAAAATGTGGAAGGTGCTTGCCAGCCCTTCAGGACAATGTCTGGCAACCTCCAGGCTAGCGACTTCTGCTTCCTGCAACCACTTACCTCTCTTGGCAGAGGAAGGCCCCTTCCCTGTGGAGGGCTTGCACTGATTGCTAGGCCCATTCTGTTTGCTGGGAGCTGACCCCCTCCCCTGTGAGGCTCCCACTCAAACTCCTTCTCTAGGCCTATTTTCTGATGCAAAGGGCCTGACCCCCACCCTGTAGGGGGAGCCCACACTGTAACTGAGCTCAGCCTGGAAAACACTGTCTTTATAGAGTCCCTCTGAGGCTCCTGATTGGCTGAGGCTACTTGTTGCTCCCACAATAATTGGCTGAACCTGCTTTTCAGTCAATAAAATGAATATTCATTAACCTCACTCAATGCACAATAGGCTTCCTATTTTGGCACCTGAATTAGGTCCCTGTATTTTTCTCCACACACTAGGCAAAGTCACACAAGTCTCTGGCATTGTCCCAGCACTCCTTGTTTGAAATCCTGGTTTTCTGATTAGTTGGTGCTGTACAAATATGGCTGCTAACACACAAAGTCCTTTGCAGATTACCCCAGTCCCAATTATAAAGTTCTGGTGTAGCCAGGCTAATTACTTAATTGTTTGCTTGCCCTACAGTTTTGTAGCCACAACTGTATCTTTTAAACACTGCCTGATCAAACATTTTCACAGTTCTTAGCCTGTCACTGCTGCTGTAATTACATGACCCTATGCAGCAGACAGGCTTTTCATCAGAGTCCCATCGTTCACACTCTGAGCAGCCATGCTAAGCATTTTATTTTTATTATTTTCCCTTTTAAGGAGTGGTTTCCCCAAGGTCCTCCGTCATACTGGCACTTTATATTTATTTACATGCTAGCCTGTCACTAGCACAGATTTTTAATCTGGCCAATGTGCTAGGAAAGGCAGGTCTTGAATATTAATGATACCCTCATTAATATTCACAAACCCTTTTTCTTAAGCTCTAGCAGTGCTTTGATATTTACAAGAAAGAGGACTCTCTTGGCCCTTGCTGAGGTCCCAGCCCCTAATTATGTGAAGAAGTGCAGTGGGACTGCTAAACTGTCTCCCAAAAGACTGAAAAGTCAGTGGTCGGGATATCAAAGGTGGGGTTTCTTGCATGCGTGAGCGCCGCTTGCTCCAAGGATCATTTACAACAGTGGCAGCTCACGATCCAGCCTCTGAGCCTCAAATGGGCCAAAACTACACTGAGGCTGCTCAGGGGAAAACCTGGGCACTGTCGGGAAATGCAGGCATAAGGGAGCAGAGAGAAACAAACAGGAGGTGCTCCAAGGAACAGGACCACGGGAGGCAAATGGACCATTAAGGTAAGCCCCCATTTGGGGGGGGTAGTTACATGAGGATGTACTTCTTCATAGAAAGAGTGGCAGATTCTGAAACAGCCTCCTGTAGGAGGTGGGGAGGCAGAAATTGTAATGTGATTCAAGAAGGCATGGGATAGGCATAAGAGATCCTTAGTGGTAGGGAAAGGGGGGGGCCAAACTGAAAATCAAATAGGGTCTGAGGTGTTACAGTAGGTAGGGTAAATGGGCAAACCAGGTGGGCCAAGCAGTCTATCAAATTCTATGTTTCTACTCATAAGCATAAAGGATTATCTGTTATTATATCTTTCACTGTAGCTTTTAAGGTATGTTGGCAACAAAATACATATACTGTATCTCTGCATTGTGTTATTGTTGCCACTACTGCTTTGTGAAATGGTGAGATTCTACTTCCACTGGAATTCTACCCTAAGGGTGAATAGGCTTTTTATACTACACAAAATTGCAAACATGTGGACTCTTGTGGCTGATGTCAAATTCTGAAGTTTCCATTTTTTTCACTGAACTTGTTTCTGTGATTTGACAAATAACAGCAGTTCACATTAAAAACCTGTGGTTTACTTTTAAAAATGTTCAGTTCACTTAGTGAATTTCAATAGGAGTCACCACAAAATTCCACCAAGCATTTGGAAAGTGGAACAGGAGATTCTGGTAGAATAAATCTGTCAGAAGTTTGTGTTCTGCACAGCTGTTGCTGCCACTAACAATAAATGCACTCGATAAAAGAACATATAGAATTATTGCCAATGCCCTTTAGGGAAACCCTTGACTCAATGCTTCTGCACTGAGGTTCTTTGTCTTTTAGCTTGTTTTTTTGGTGCTCACCATGACACTAACCTGTAAGACCAACTTAGGGCTGGTTCATTTCCCCTGTGGTGTGATACAAACGAGGCACACTGATGAGTCCTGGTTGGACAAAACCGTGTCTGTGTCTTTCTGTTTACACCCTTTGCAAATTGTGTGAGAGGCCTTTTGGCACCAAGCATTCTTCCTTAAAGCTGAACCAGACTAAAATGTCATGGTGATTTGCATATACATCCCATGTGTAATTTTGAAGTTCTTTGAAACTTGGCTATATTGCCAGTGCCTTTAGGGTAACCCTTGCCTCAGTCCTTCTGCACTGGGTTTCCTTATCTCATAGAGAACTTATTTGCGTTGCAAAAAATTAAAACAAAACCAACTACACTTTGTGATTGAAAATGCAATTATCTGTGCAGCAGGTTGTGCATCAGAGGAAAAATAATGTGGTTCAGGAAGTCCCAGTTCTCTTGATGGCTCAGATGGTAGCGCACCTGGAATGGTATTCTGGGCAGCATGGGTTCAGATCCCAGTTGAGGCACTTACTTCTTTCTCTCATCTGTTTGTATGATATAATTATAGTAGCTTTATTGCTGTTTATTTCCTGGCCTCCCTGGTCCTGGCAGTATCTATCCGACCCCAGCAGCAACACATCTCGTGAACTTATGAGTTAACCACCACTTACTCAGGACCATGTTTTTGCAGATGGCCAGCCATGTAGGACATTGTGGAGCATATTGGGGGATGGCAGGTGAGACATGGCAGTTTCCTGCTTTTTAACCCACCTGTAACTGCTTTTGACACAACCGCGTGTGTGCATCATTATTGATGCACATGCAGGTTGAGCCATTCTGCCTTCTGCCCATGTCTCTTGGTCCAACTGTGCTGCTGCCCAGCCTCTGCTGATTTACAGGGAAGAAGAGGTACTCAATGTCTCTCTTGATGTAGGAGAGATGTCCTCATGACACTCAATCCTCCCTCTCCTGGCCTGGCCGAGTGACCCTGTTCAGTTCCCTATCCTAGGTTACTGGTATGGGTGGAGGTAAGATGTCCAGTGCCCCAGTCCTCCATGCAACTGTGCCAGCCTGCTTCTTTTTTTTTGTTTGGTAAGTTTTCAAAATGGATGTGGGTACAAATAATTGGGCAATGATTATTCAATTAAAATGTTCAGAATGTTAAGGGCATGAGAAATTAAGGAAGCAGGTGCAATGGCAAAATGCACATTAGTAATGTAATCTAAAACATCTCAACAAAAATGTATTTTTATTTTTAAGGCAGCAGCAAATGCTGAATGTGGACATTTTGACCTACTGTATATATTTTTTTCTTATCTTAGATGCCCGTTGTCTTGAACAATACCCTTTTTTTCACCATTTTGCATCTACTTTAGCAGTTTTGTATATTTAAAATAATAAAAAGGTGCCCCTTTTAACATGGCCATACCCACATTCTCTTCATTATTCTCATCTATTTTTGAACACTCATGGTCCCATGAAGTCAAGAAACAAAGGCCCCCATTTCCAGGAAGTTCGTGTTGTGCTGAAACAAAGGCCCCCATTTCCAGGAAGTTAGTGTTGTGCTAATAGGTGTAGCACCCGCTAACTGGACATATCACTTTCACTAAAGATGGGGGTCATTTTCAGAGGTGCCTTCTGTGCCTTGTACAGTGGATAGTGCATTGTGCTGAATACATCAATGTAACTATGCAAATGAAGGAGCCCTCCTGCTCACAGGGCATAGTGATACATTCAGAGGGTTCAGGAAGCAGTAAACAGCTGCAGAGGCAATGTTATTTAATGCTGCCAGAACCTTGCGCTTATCAACATGAACACTGGTGCATGATCTCCTGCCCACCTGGCAGCAATGGTGCCAGTGGCAACATTTCCTCCCACCCGATTCCCTAGTATAATAAAATTATCCATTGTAGTCAAGTGGTATCCCCCCACACCAGATCCCTGAGTAAAGTGAGGCATCACGGTAATCTGCTACCATGACACACTAGTGGTACCCTCATTCAGCCCTGTAGTTGTTTATAGCAACAAACTGACAGGTCACTGTGTGAAGCTGTAATGGTCACGCTACAGCAGCAAGATCCCCAGCACAGCTTTTCTGGGTCTTTCACCTCCTTCCTGAATCACTTCCACCATGGAGATGATCATAATAAAATCTGGGGGGGGGGGCTGCAGGGGGGCAATGCGGTCAACATTTGTACTGTCACTGTAAAGCTGGTCAGCAGGTTTTCTGTCAAACTGGCTTGGGGGAGCCATCCAGTCCAATCCCTAAGTATACTATGTAGTTTGTCATTCTCAGGTAAATTACTGGTCTACTATGTTAATCTAGTGATGCCCCCCTGCCTGGTTCCAGTATGATATTCAGACCCCCCCTGTGTCTCTCCGGCCTACTTGCTCTGCATCCACCACCCTTCACCCCCTGTTCAACCAAAGCTCATGCATCCCTACTGTGAATCACCATTATCAGATTAGCTAAGGCAGAGATCAACATAGGTTCTCTGCTCAAACCTTAGTCATCTGCCAAATGAATGACAGGGAATGACTGCATGTGTAGTGTAGATACACCTTCTTTTCAGTACTCATGCACTCATTCCTGTCATTCTAATAGTGCTTTTCTAGGTGCTGAGTGGATTGCCTGTACCAGTCATCTTCTCTGCTGATCTGATGGTGGCAATTTGCAGTATAGATTGGTGAACCTGGGTGGATCGGGCGGAGGATGATGGGTGCTGTGGTGGGCAGGGGAGGGTGCTATACCAGGAACTGGGTGTTGGAGCCACTAGACTATGAGAATAATCCATATACAGTATTACATGGGGATCAGAGGGAGCACTACTAAACAAACAGGGAATGACAGATTGTATTATGTGCTTGGGGATTGTGTGGTACTGTAGCTTGGCACTAATAGAATGCTACAGAAGCAGAATACAGAAAGTCATTTCTTTAATAAGGGTTGAGAGAGAAGAGATATCACTTGATTATCAGAGAAGGGCCTGTCATGTAATTTAGGGACTGGGCAGGAGTGGGTACCATTAGATAACCAAAGAAGCAGATTACAGAAACTCCTCATGTTATTCATAGATTTGGTGAGAGGTGGTAACACTAGACTGCCATGAACAGTCTTGATATGGATTAGGTGAGGATGAGGAGAACAGATGAGGCTCTGTACAATGCCTCATTGCATTAGTAGTGTGTAGAGGTATTGTAGAGAGTTGTTAACGGCCACCTAATGACATGCAAATATCCTCTTAGCGCTCTGCATGCCATATGTGGTCATTAGCATGCAGGCTATTGCATATGACTAGCAAATACAGAATTATCACACCATCCACCAACTATAACAAATGGCAGTCACACACCAAAATAATTAAGATGCATTAAATCTTTTTATTGCAGTAGCCACAGTAAAGGAATACTTCCTACCAGAGATGACAGCAGGAGCCCCTTACTTCAAAACCTCCAACTGGTTTTGCTTAGCATATCATCCATCCTGGGGTGGCTTTGTTTTGTATCTGCATTGAATATGACTCCCAGGATCAAAGACACTATCCTATTTGGCATAAGTGCCTCCTTTGCTACTGAGTCTCTTTGCAAGCAGTGGGCTATGCCTGCTTTGGTTGCTTCCATCCCTGCCCTTTAGTTATATGCTACAATCTATACCCTGCCCCCCCATCCATTCACGTTCTCCCCTTCCATCACCTCCTCTTATCCTCCCATCACCTCCTCTTATCCTCCCATTTGTTTATCACACATTTGCTACCTTTCTGACAATGCCTACTGGCTGCTACTTATGAACTGTTTATATTCTAATATTGTTAACTTATTTTGATTTATTTGCCTGCCAGTATTGTTTAAGCTTGATACTTTGTGTATGTGCGTCTCCATTGTATACTGTTTATCTTTTGTTAGTCTCATCCTATATGTTAACCTGCTTGATGTGGAGGAGTTTGTAGCTCATACGTATTAATTTCCAAGATGACAATAAATAAATAAAAAATAAATAAAAACGATGGCGTCTTGCATATGCACCTTGAATGGAGTTTACACAACTCAATATTCATAAAGGCAATATATGACTGAGAAAGCACACAGCCCATTGCTCTGTGATGCTGCACGGTACATTTTGCACTATATTGTTTTTGCATGATGAAAATGTCTATGGCTTTATATGAGATACCATGTCTATTGCATCCTAGTTCATTTTTGTCATGAGAAAAATGATGTTAAACAATAAAGGAATAATGCATGATACAGTACCTAAGAAGCAACGTTATCCCAGCATGACACACATCCTAGAATGAATTATTCCTATTATACCATGGCTCATCTGTTACAGAAAAGGAAAAAAAAGTTGAAAAATTTGTTTACAATATAAAATACTTTTTTCCCTACGTTTTGCAAGATCAGGAGTAAAAAAAGTCCACAATTTGTGTGTTGTCCAGTAGGTGGTGCTGTTGCTGGTGTTTTATGTGCCTTTGGGTTTCTGAGCCTGCTATGTCTCTCTCTGTCTTTTTCTCTGGTACTGCTCTCTCTGCCTTTCCTCTCTCCATCTTTTGTCCCCCCCGACACTGACTGTCATGACTAATTGAAATGTTCATCTGCCTGCTGACGTTTCAATGCAAAAATGATTACTGAAGGGCGGTACTATAGTTGCATCTGTGGCAAAAATGATAACTGAAGCATGGTATTGTACATGCACTCATTCCAGCGGCAAATGTGACGAGTCCTGGAGGACTCGTACTAATTGCATTCACGTAATTGAAGTGCGCTGCTGTTATACATACACACAATTAGTTTATGGTTGTTTGCCAGTCGAGATGCAGTGAGGTTTTAATTCACCGGTGAAGTTCTGGCAGAGTTATGAAATTTGCCTCCATGGAGGAATCCGCATATTTGTCCATCTAATTTCTCAATTTCATGTGTGAATGTTTGCCTCAAAATGCAGAATTTCGCATGAAAAATTAGGTATTTTACCTGCAAAGTGAGAAATTTCGCCCTTGAGTGGTGAAATTCTACCATTTGGGGTAGAATTCCACCATTCTCAGGTGAAATTCTGCACTTTCACAGGAGAAATTCCGCACTTCGTGGGTTGAACTTTGCAATTTGCACCTGCAGATTATTTAATGAATTGCGTGAAATTCGTGGATTGATTCATGTAGCAAATTTTGTGGATTTCACCCATCTCTATTTTGCAGCAGGGACTGTGAGGAATCTTGGAAGGTGTGCCATGAAGCCAATTGTTCTGATGGCTTTCACGTTTGTCTGAGAGGGAGATTGCTAGGTTCTGAAGCTGATCTGTTGGCGTTGAGGTAAATGATTTCTTTTGATTTAAAAAAAGGAAAAGAATGCTTACAGCGAGGAGTGCAAGTATAATGCAGGACTGATGAGAAGCCAATCAGAAACACAGCTTCAACTTTGCTTTTTTTTTGTTTTTTAATAAGCAATGGAAAGTGATGACAGTGATTAGGGGAAATGTGCAAGGGTTCTGGGTTTGATTTTTGGTGATTATCTGCTGTGGAAGGGAGGCACTTATATTTCTAAAAGTTTGAAAACTACTGCCAAAATCCACTGTGACCATACCAAGAGTTGACAACTTGGACAGGTCATGTGCAATGATTTTTTTACTCATGTGATGTGGTCATGTGTGTGCTGGGACTAGATCTGTGATGTTGTTTTTTAACTGGATAGCAGTAGGATACTCTCCTCCCAAGGATGGCAGAGTGCTGCATTGCTCAGAGAGTGATTCCTGGTGGTGACATGGTGTGATGCCAAGAGTGTTGTGGGTGACCACATGCCATCTGGCATGTAGGGTAAGCTACAAAACAACCTCATTTGTATTGCCATAGAGTGATTGAGATACATGGTTTAAATCTTCAAGGGAAGGTCCCCTCAGCTTTTTTTTTCTGTTTACTTGTGTAGTTGCCAGCATGAATAATAATTGTATCAATTTCACCTCCTAATTTTATCAGGATTTAAATGTAAGTGTAACCCCTGTGTAAATTCATGGTTACTAAGCTAGATGCCCAGTCAGCATTGGGGAGGTGCACATGCATGCTGGGCACTGCCCAGGCAGCATGAGTGCATTTGTTTTTTACGTTCGCTTGCGCGCATGTGCAAGGAACGTCTTGGGAGAATGGGACACTTTGGAGGTGTGCCCCTTCCCTGCAATCCCCTGCTCTATTGAGCAGGCGTGGCAGTCCTGCACCAATCAGACATGGTGCTGTGTATGACAGCGATGGTCTTCTCTTCAAACAAAACTACCGCTGTCATACACAGCACCGCGTTACGCCACCCCCCTCAAATCTTTGCTGCCATGCTGGGAGCCCACCCCAGCATGGCCAACGTCCCTGGTTGTCTGCCGACGGGGGTGCCCAACTCTCCGTCGGCTCCAGGACCCCACAGCCATCCTTCTGCCATGCTGGGAGCCCACCCCAGCGTGGCAAATGTCCCATGCCATCTTGTTTTTTTTTTTAACACCTGTAAATTGAAAACAGTCCCATGACGCTTCTCCCAGGCCCCCCACAACCCGCACCACCCACTGCGCACCCCGCCTCCCCATACCCCGCCTCACCCCATACTTACCTCCGGAGCTCAGCGCGATGATCTTCAGTGGACCGGGAACACGTCTGCACTCTTCAAAGTGGACCGCGAACTGAGGAAATGCCGGTAAGCTGCATAATGGGCTAGATAGGGGGTTTTCAACTTTATTGCATATCTCAGGCATTTTGGGGAATTTTTGCACCAAATTTTCAACATGGGGTTTTTGGGACCCCTTCACATGAATGATGCCACTATCATGGCGTTACTCAGGCATGAAGGGTGATTTCATGATCACTGTGTGAAATCACCTTTTGGGCCTGAATAATGCCATGACAGTGTTATCATTCTGAATGAGTCTATGATGCAAAAATAAACTGTTTTGATATTCTGGTCGTTGCGCAGTTCGCGCGAGCTCGTGTTCTTCAATATTTTCACTCCAGATTCTCAACATTTGCCATTTTACCACACCTCCTCATGAGCAGTACAGCTGACATTTTCACATCTCACCCAAAGCGTGTTTCCGCCCATGTAGCGCAACAATGGCGCAGTCGGTGTGCAAAATCAATGTATGGGACACGTAAGAAAATCACAGTGACACTGTTCATAAGCAGAGGTCTTAAAATGGCTGTGTTGAAAATGTGGTGAAAAATTCCTAAAATGACTGTTTTACGAGTGTGCATTGCACAGTTCCTATGCACGCTCGTAAGTTTGTGAATTTTCAATATTTTACCCAGATTTTCAACATTGCCATTTTACCACACCTCCTTATGAGCAGTACAGCTGTCATTTTTCACATCCTGCCCAAAACGTGTTTCCACCCATGTAGGCATACAATGGCTAGTCGGTGTGTGAAATCAATGTATGGGACACATTAAGAAAATCACAGTGACACTGTTCATGAGCAGAGGTCTTAAAATGGCTATTTTAAAATTTGTGAAAAATTCCTAAATGACTGTTTCTGTTGCAGTTATATAGGTTCTCACAAGACGCCTAAGTTCATGAATTTTCAATATTTGCACTCCAATAACTTCCAAATACCTAAACAGCACATAGAAGCAAGCAACATTCGGCATTGACAAATGCTTGTACTTCTTTGTCACTGATTTTTTTAAGTCATGTCCAAGTGCCAAATACCACTGCAAATAACTGCAAGCGAACGTTCGGCATTGACAAATGCTTGTTAAAATTGCCAGCTGGTGTTGGAATCAGGGACAGTCAGCAGTTAGAGAGTTCAAGGAAGATTGAGTGCCTGCTTGCAGTCCCACAGGGAGGTTTCAGTCAGGGCCAGAGGGCCCGTGACCAGGGTGGGAGATTGCCCCCAGTCCCAAAAGATCCAGCTGGATCCCACGAGCATTGGGTGAGGCACCAGACTGAAGAATGCAGCAGCACAATGCAGCGGGTCACAAAGAACCTGATTGCCTCTAAAATCTGAAGGAGAGAGTGGCTGCCATGGAAAGCCCGTCGATGACTGGGGTGGCAGTGATGTCTCTGGTGGGGAAGGTGGCAGAGCTACTCCCTGAGCTTGAAGTGCCCACTTGAGGTAAAGTGCTGCTGGAATTTGGGACTGTTGTTTGGGAAGAATTTGGCCCTGCCCTGTGAGAACCCTGCCAGAGGATCTACAGGTGCAGAGGCCACTAGAGGAAAGGACTGGAAGTGCCTTTAATTTTAACATCATACTCATCTCCCTCTGTTGTGAGGAAAGCTTGCCTGAATTAAAGAAATTGTACCTCTGCTTCCACAGGCAGGGTTTCAAGGAAAAAGTTAGATGGGACAGAGAAAGGTTCCTAATAGGTTGGAGTCCACGGTCTTCAATTGGGAAATTGTGAAGTGTAGGGCCCAGGTTCAAACCCTGATCCCTGCGTGTGCCGTGGCCAAGTGCCACAGAAGCTGTGATAGAATTTAAGTGAGGATCCTCACAATTGTTGTGCTCATAGGTTAAGCCGCTTGAAAGAAAAATAAATAATGCCTGATTGCATTTTAATCTCATTTGGAAATGAACCATTTTAAAGCTTTGATATGTGTTGCTGTGCTTCCTGCTTAACTAAATGTTTTACAGAGAATCCTGTCAACTCCTGAGGTACCACCAGTCATGTTGGGGGAGGAAGAATGTCATGCTAGTTAGAGCTTAGATGGAGTTTGTGCTATCACCTGTGGAACCCAAATCTGCATTTTTAAAAGTACTGTGTTTTGTTCACTCCCTTGTGCTGACAGCTGAGATGATACCCCTTCTCTTTCCCAGGGACTGAAATTCCATCTACAACCCCTAGACAGGGAGGGAAAGGGGTAGTTTCTGGAAGTGAGACTTGAGCCTGGACTGAAGCTGCTGCCTGCTTGAGATAAGCCACAGAAGTGCTCAAGCAGAAGCAAATAAAATAAATATTAAATCTGCAAAAGAAATTTAAAGTGTCGTCTGTAAAGTAAAGTGAGGAGGAGTTACATAAGTGAAGTTACTTAAGTCTGGTGAGAAAACCTGCATGAGTTATGTTGTAAGTTATATTGTCCTTTGAAACATTTCGTAAAGTGTTGTAATGTTTTTTATTAATGTCAGACATGGCTGAAAAAGGGCTATGCCCAGTCTACTTCCTGGTAAACACATAAATAACAAAAAACATTGTAAAGGTCATAAGCTGACTCATATAAGTCATTCTGAATGTTTATGATGTTTTAGAGCTAAAACCTACAGCAGCTATATTGAATTAGTCAGTGCAGTTGCTGTCCTCTGCAGTCCCTATGTTATTGTCTCATGCTGCCCATAAAACTTGTCAAGGTATAGAAAGTGCCCTGCTGTTTTCTGTCGTATACTGTAAAGTGCATCTGAGTGAAAAAAATCCTTTTAGAGAATTCAGGGACTTCACGAAACATGTAACAGAACAGTCTGAGAGCACTTCTGCTGGCTTGTGCAGATATGCATCATCAACTCCCATGATGCTTTGCATGAATGAGATTCATGACCTTTTCAAAGAAGTCAGACAGGTTTTCACACTTGGGCAGCACACAGTGAAGTAACTCCATTTATACTTAAATTAGAATGAGATTAGTGGGTGTAAGAGGAATCATTGATTGTGATTACAAACTACAGAAGCACACAGAAAAAAAGTTGAGAGACTTTCCTTTTAACAGTGGGCAGGGATTTTATACTGCCATGGAAGAAAACAATAATTGTGATTTACTTGTTAACAATAGGCAAGATTCTGTATTGAGAGTCAGTGAGAGGCACAATAATATAATCGATAATGGTCTGAATTTAACATATTGGTCATATAAATCATAAAACAAACAAAAAAGAAAAATAATCTGTTACTTCCAAGGGAATAATCTAATCTTTGGGTCCATGCAATAAGTAAACCACTCAAGCTTCAAGTTCATGGTTTGTCATGTTCAATAAAAACCTCAATTGAGTTATTTCCTTGAATTATAGAGTGTGCTATATTTTTATCTATATTTATAAAATGAATCATTATGACCACTGCAGATACAGCTCTTGAACTAGATAATGCTTGTCACCTGTTACACACGGTGCTGCATTTCCTACGTTATAATTTGTTAATACTGTGCAAGGTCCTTTTGTAAATACGATACATAAAAATGTACATAGAAATATAAAAAGATGATGCCTGACAACAACACAGCAAAATCAAGCAAGCAAATATTCAGTGTTGACAAATACTTGTTGACGTGATGTCTCAAGCATGTCATTTTATTAACCCCTTGTCAGAAATCTCTGTGTTTTTTCTAACATGTAGCATCCAGTGAACAATTTCTGTATAAATATAAACACTGTCCAAACTCTATAGCTCAATGAGATTATGATGGCAGACTTGAGTAGAATAAAGAATTGGGTTGCCTGTAGCTTATTTATGAAAGTTATGAGTGACCACAGGTGTGTGTGGGGGCTGGGAGTGCCAGTGAGACTGTGTTTGTCTTATTGTTAGACTTTGTTTTGATATTAGACTTTTCCTTCCTATTTATTTAGTTTCTTTAGTGTTCCAGCCAAATCTCCTGCATTTTTAACACACCAGAATATCTGAGTAGCTCACTATCAGTTGGTTTACAACTGGCCACAGAAAGTTGGTGAGCTGTTGGGCAGTGGGCTGGTAATGACTGCCATGCCAAGTCCCTTGCCCATGTTGACTTTACATCTGTATCACTTAGCACGAGTTGTGAGTGTAAACTGTAAAACATTTAGAAATGCTTGTCTTGAAGCTGCAATACAAAATGCAAAACTGTTGCCTTGACTGAGACAGAGCACATTATTGTGAAGTTCACTTAGTTGTCTTTGTGGCTTGTTTGCTTTAGCATTTTCTAAGTTGATTTTTACTTAAAACCAGTATTCGCTAGCTAAGAAAAGATGAGGCTATATTACTTTTACTGCTTTTGGAAATGTTAGCTGGGCATTTTCAATGTTTGTCTTTATGGGATGCAATAACAGTTTTTGGATGAATAATGAGTGTTCTATATCTGTACGCGTGTGATTTGTGTAAAATGTTAAATTGGACATTGTTGTCTACAAGAAGAGATATACATATTAGCCTTTTTGTATACAAGGCAGGGTTGGGACTAGTCCCGAAGTATTTGAGTAATAGGCTTACATTTAGGGAACTGGCTCCATTGCTGGGGAATTCTGAATTTTTACTAATGGATATACCAAAGAATTTTTCCAAGAAGTCCCATCAGTGTTTTAGCTATCAGGTTCCAACATCTTGGAATGCATTACCCAGGCATTTCAGGGTACCTTAGATTAAACCTCGGACAACACGTTTTAAAAACTTTAAATCATTTGCTATCAAATGTTGATGTCTGTAGATGTTTCAGTTAATGATGTCTACTTATTTTTGTAATATTGTATGAAATGAAATGATGTTATTTGTAATTTTGCACACAAAAGACTGGCATTGTAAATTAGCTCTTGCTCAATGGTTATTCCTAATTAAACAAACAAACAAACAAAAACAAAAAGAACATGACTGAGAGAGCAGAGCATGAATTCTGTGTGCTGCTCATGTAGTTCCCTACTGTGGTTTGTTTGCCTCATCATTTGTTACGTCAAATTCTACTTTTACACATTTTGCCTGTTGTGAAGAGATAAGTTCATTGCTGTTTTGTTTTGTATTTAAAGAACCATGGTTTGAAATCTGAATTTTCCTGCTATGTTTTAAAACAACATTGTCTTATTATCTGGTGGGAGGTGTAATATACTGTGGCAGCCATTCTAATCTTCTGCTTTAACACAGAACAGTTTATCACATTAAGGTACTGCAATACAGTGCTTTCCCCTCATGGTAGAAATTATTCAGAGTACCACACAAGCTGAAGTGTTACCTTTTTGTAGTTGTTTAGCATAATAAAGTAACACTTCAGCTAATGTGGTAATTTGAATATTATCGCTGTAAGGGGGAAATACTGTATTGCAACACCATAATGTGGTAAAGTGAAAGTTTAGAATGGTTACCTTGTCTTTCATTGTTCACTTGGGAACATAAGCAGGAGGCTGGTAAGGACAGAGATCTGGGGTTATATTCTGTTTTAACTGAAATATTTGAAAAGTTTTGTACGTGAAATTAGTTCTATGTGTTAAAATTACTACTTTGAGTTAGAACTGTTACTGGGCTGTGATATTGTAACTTTGAGGCTTGGGAACACTTGTTTGGCAGTGATAATTAGAGTGAAATTTAAATGTGATGTTTGCCTGGTGTTGGTAAGATCCCTCCCAACCACCCTGTTTTGTAGAGCTTTCTTAAATACTGAAAAGCCACTGGGGTTGGGATTGAAGAACTTCATGTATTTCTGTTTGGGACTGAAATTTGAAGCAACAGGAACTGGTGGGCCTGTGACATCATACGGTACCTGATGTCTGCATACACACACTGTTAGTGGGACTGGACACACACTGGACTGTATGTGTTTGTGAGACTTGGGAACTTTATTGGTGGGGTTGAAATTGGGTTTGTAAATAACTGCAGTCAGTATGAGAGAAACTGTATTCCAGGGGAAGCTGAGAAAGGGGTGTGCCATTATAAACAGAGGGGACAAACAGGGTGGGCCATATTCCACCATGGCAGGCATCTTCAGAAGGGTTGTAGGCTGGACAGCCTGTGGGATGGAAAATTCCCAATTGGGCCTGGAGAGGGAGGCTGCCCACTCTGTAGACAGATATCTTGTATCAGGAGTGAGGTATATTGGTTAAGGAGTAAGCTGGGGGGTATCCAAAGATAAGGGGTGTGGATACAGGCAGCAGAAGGGTGGGGCTGAGGGGAGGCTGGGGCAATGCTCTGAAATTACAGGACGTTATGTTACAGCAAGCAGGAGTGGGGATATTAGGGACAGAGGACCCTTAGATAGGGATGTTGACGCTAAGGGGAAAGCATATGGGGTGAACATTCCGAATACAAAGAGAGTGGAGGGGGAAGAGTCAGGAGGGTCTGTTGTGGGGAAGCCTAGTAGACCAGACATTGAGAAGGGAGGGGCTGTTGTGGGGAAGCCTAAAACTGCAGACTGTGGGAAGGGAGCTCCTAAGGAGAACAGAGCAAGAGGGGAAGAAGAGGGGCAGTTTAGAGGTGCAGTCAGGGGAAACTCGGGTTACTTGATGGAGGCTGACATAGAGTGTCACAATAAATTTGAGCTACTAAGCAACCTAGAGGGGGAGGAAGGGGTTGGTGGGAATGAGGAAATTGATACAGATGCCGGGAGGAGGGAGTCGGATACCCTTAGGGCATCACAGACCGGCAATGGAAAGGATAGAAATAGTCCCAGAGGGAGAAGAGGAAACATAAATGTTAACCAGATGGGGAGATGCAACATATTGTAGACATGGGGGCGAGCATGACTGGAGAGAAACTGGGAGACAAGGAGGTGGGAGAGAGCCCTTAGCAGTGGGGTCAGTACCAAGGATGTTGAAGAGAGTGTGTTTGGGGTGTTAGGGAACTGGAAAAGAGTTTGGGAGGATAAGGGACTGCATGCCAAGGACAGGCTTCATCTTGCCCCATTAGGGAAGGAAGTCCTAAACAGGGATGGCTGACTACATTCAAGGAAGGTGGGGTTTAAACTTGTGGGGGAAGGGATAGGGAGGGCTGACCAGAAGCCCTGTCCTCCAGATGAGGGATAGCCTTCAAACCCATGGGGGGGAAGGGGAAACAGACTGGGGGTTGAGGTTTCAGGAGGAGCAGAGGGAGGATGGAAGTATAAGGAACCTGGGTGGGGTTCGACAAAGGAGATCAGGGATAAGAGGTGGGGGTTGGTGTTAGTAAATGCCAGGAGCTTGGGAAACAAGTTGCCAGAGTTCCAGACCATGCTGTTGGAAGGGGGGGTGGATGTGGTGGTGCTCACGGAGACGTGGGCCAACAAAAACCATGACTGGGACCTAAACGTGTGGGGGTACACTATGCTTAGGAAGGATAGAAAGGAGGGCAGAGGGGATGGAGTGGCTATGTTCATTAGAGATGACATAGAAATTGCTAGGGTAAAAGAGGCAGAGGGAAACGTGGAGGTCTTATGGGTCACCTTACGATCCCCAGCAGGAGATAAGGTTAAGCTGGGTGTAGTATATAGGCTCCCCGGGATGAGTGATGTTCTAGAGGATGGTTTTCTGGACAACATCAATGCCCAGTGTGGACCAAAAGGGGAAGGAGTGTTGTTGATGGGGGAACTTAATATGCCAGGTACAACTGGGGAACCATGTCCTCTAAGGTGGCCAAGGAGCAGAGGCTGCTGGACGGCTTCCAGGATATGTTCTTAACACAGCATGTGATGGAGCCCACAAGGAGGGCATGTCCTGGATGTGGTTCTGCAGATGGGGATCTGGTAAGGGACCTGGTTGTAGAGGACCCCCTGACTGGGAGTGACCACAATACTGTCTGGTTTCAAATAAGCATGGGGGGAGGGGGGGAGATCTAGGACACTGGCAGTGGACTTCAGGGGTGCAGACTTTGTGGGCATGGGAAATATTCTCAAGGATCACTTGAAGGGGATTACATCAATGACAAGTGCGGTAAGGGGATGGGAGATCATAAAACGGGGACTTCATGAGGCAGTCAGGATCTGCGCTAAGTTGAAATGTCAGGGAGCAAGGTCACATAAACCATGCTGGTGGTCCAGTGAGGTACAGGTAGCAGTCAGAGAAAAGAAGGCGGTCTACAAAAAATATAAAACAACAAGAGGGGATCGGGATAAGGAAATGTACCATCTTGCATCTAGAAAAGTCACCCGGGTGGTGAGGGGAGCAAAGTCCAGTAAAGAGCAGCGGCTGGCACAGGGGATACATGGAGGGGAAAAGGGGTTCTACTGGTACATTGGGGAGCGGAGAAAAACTAAGGGCCATCTCAGCAGATTGAGATCAGAAGGAGGGTTGGTGGAAGAGGCGAGGGACCAGGCAGAGGTATTTAACGAGTACTTTGCCTCTGTGTTCACTAGGGAGGGGGATGGGATATCTACAAAGCAAGGCATTATGGGGATAGAAGTGGCAGTTAGTGGGATCAGGGGAGCAACATAAATGGAGCAAGAGGGAGGGAGAGGTACCCCAGGGGTGTCACATCTGGATAAGGATAAAAAGGCCAGTAAGGTGGAGGGGACAGATGATGCTATCTCCGCCAAAAGGGTGTGGTTAGCCCTCAAGGCCCTAAAGAAAGACAAATCTCCTGGGCCGGATGACATTCATCCAAGAGTACTATGGGAATTGGTGGACATACTGGCTGCACCCCTGGTGGAGCTCTTCAACAGGTCACTTGAGACAGGGAGGGTACCTAGGGATTGGCGAGAGGCACATGTGGTGCCAATCCATAAAGGGGGGTTGAGGGAAGTACCAGGTAACTATAGACCAATCAGTTTGACCTCAGTGGTGGGAAAATTATTGGAGAGTATACTAGAGGAACGATTGGGGGTATACTTGGAGGAGGTGGGAGGTCTGGATAGTCGGCAACATGGGTTTGTGCCAGGTAGATCATGTCAAACCAATCTTGTGGAGTTCTACGAATGGGTAACATCAGAACTGGACAGGGGAAAGCCTGTGGATGTATTATTCTTGGACTTCAGCAAGGTGTTTGACTCTGTCCTCCACAATGGTCTGGTGGAGAAACTGATGGGGTTAGGAGTAGGCCCTTTGATGGTCAGATGGATTGAAAACTGGCTAGCTGGATGCACCCAGAGAGTAGTGGTCTGTGGGGAGCTCTCGAACCCTAGAGAGGTTGGTAGTGGGGTACCGCAGGGCTCGGTCCTGGGTCCGATCCTGTTTAATGCATACATATTGGACATCAGGGAGGGTATAGGGTGTGAAATGAGTCTCTTCGCTGATGACTCCAAGATGGGAGCAGTAGTTGAGGGAGATGAGGGGAGTTTGGCCCTGCAAGGGGACCTGGACACCCTGGAAAGCTGGGCTCACACATAAAAATTAAATTTCAATATCACCAAGTGCAAGGTGTTGCATCTTGGGCGGGGAAACCCTAAACACAGGTACACCCTGGGAGGGGAGGTGCTGGAGGCCTCAATAGGGGAAAAAGACCTAGGGGTCATGGTGGACGCATGTGTGAATAACTCTGAGCAGTGCAGGAGAGTGGCTAGCAAGGCAAACAGGATGTTGGGATGCATCGTAAGGGGGATCACCTCTAGGAGCAAGGAAGTGATTCTGCCGCTGTACAATGGACTGGTTAGACCACAGCTTGAGTACCGTGTACAGTACTGGAGACCACACTTGAAGAGGGACATACAGCTCCTGGAGAGGGTACAGAGGAGGGCAACTAAGATGATAAGAGGGCTAGGGGACTTGACGTATGAGGACAGACTTGAGGAGCTCTGCCTGTTTTCATTGGAGGAGAGGAGAGACAGGAGGGACATGATTGAGGTCTTCAAGTACCTCAAGGGAATAAATAGGGTAAACATGGAGGGATCTTTAGACTTAAGCAGGAGGTATCACCAGAGGGCATGGTTTGAAGTTGGAAGGGAAGAGTGAGAGGGGAAAAGAGGAGGAGGTTTTCACTGAGAGGGTGGTGGACCCTTGGAATGCACTGCCTGCAGCTGGTTCTGAGATCCACAGTGGAGGGCTTCAAGAGAGGGAGGGACAGACACAGAAAGTGGATGTATCAGATGATGGCCTGTCCCAGGGGGGTGGGGATGGATGATAGGGGTTTCTGGAACACAAGGGAGGGGAGGGCCTCGGCAACCAGCTAGGAATCTGAGGTTCGAGCAGACTCGATAGACCGTAAGGCCTAACCTGCTGGTAAATAGTATGTTAGTACCACTGTGACATGAAAAAAAAATGCATCTTTACCAGTGTGGCTTTGAGATTAAGCAAGGAATTTAAAAAAAAAGTTGTGTTTTGATCCTTTTTCTTAAAGGAATGAGTCTCAGGGATAGATGAGGAAGGTGTTTTCATTAACATAAGTGAGCAATAAGACACAACAGGTGTGCCACAAATGCACATCCAGGGGCATAGTAAGGAGTGAGGTTGCAGGCTGGGTGCCTTCAGTCCCTGGAAGTGTGGTTGTGGCAGCACAACCAGCACACTAGTGTGGCTTATTGCACTTATAAATAGGTTAATTTACAACAAAAATATACTGTAGTAAATGTAAAATAAAAGAAAATTAAAAAAATATATATTTAAAGTAGATGTAAATATTTTCTTCACCATTGTATGCACATGTGGGGAACTGAAGAGCTACTGGGCCATTAGTTCATGTGGTTCTGCAGTCATCTGCTGCATGCCCCTTCCCACTGTAGGTATTTTAACTTGTTTAATAGTGAGGGTGAAGTAGTTAGAGCTGGGTGCAAGCTGATGGATAGAGCAACAGTATCTGAAGCAAGCGGGTTGATGTGACTGCACACTGGCTGCAAATTTCCATCTGCTGAAGCCACACTAAGGAAATACTGCTGTTGACATGTGCAGTTCAGGTGACCGTGACAGTTATTGATCAGGGGAGGGATGGTAGGGGTGTTGTTTGTTTTGACAGCTGATGTAAAGATCCATGTATTGTACATGGCTGTTGGAAGTGTTTAATTATTGTTAGAAAATGGAGTTGAATATTCCCAGCCTCTGACTGGCTGAACCCCGTGACAAGGGGAATATTTATGTGCTAATAGAAACAGAGAAATAGTAAGTCCCAGTGCCAACTGACTGTTCACCTAAAATAAATCACACAGCACTTAGTATTTCCTTGGTAACTGAGAAAGCACTCCCACCAAGTGCACACACATGAGAACAGTCACATGAAACACCAAGGCAGCCTCCATTTTGAGGTGTCACACACTCTGCCAGCATTATTAGTGTTCCCCAGTACAACAGAAAAAAATGCTTGCTTTTACTTTAAATTAAGTACAGTATTCTGAAGCACAGATGGTGCCTACCACTGTCAGCACCATACACGCCAAACCATACCACATCATCTACTGTTGCTCCACAGTCACCAATTAATTCCCTGCTCACCAGGGCCACCACCGCTACATCAGAAGTTGCCAAGAAAAGGAGCAGTTGGACCAAGGTGGCTCAGGGAGGGAGAGGGTGGAGGAACAGAGGTGCATCCCTCGAGTTGTACCTCTCCACAATTCTTATGCTGTTCTGGCAAAGAGTGGTTCCTCTATGGAGGCACCTGCAGTGGAGACCAAGGAGGATGCTGGGAACCTCCACAAAGGAGACCCACTGGAGGGTGGCACGAGATCCCACAGGGGAAGGAAACAACTCCTGGTGGGGACCTCGATCATTAAGGGGGTAGAAGTAGGGGAGGAAGGGGGGGATAGGGAGGTAAGTTGCCTGCCTGGTACCATGGCTCAGAGGAACAGGAAGTGAATTCTCAGGATCACAGGAGCAGCTGCACAAGGGAGGGAGTTGGATGTCATTGTCCACCTAGGGACAAATGACCTGGCTATGAATGGGATCAGTGCAGTGTAAGAGGAGTTTGTGGAGTTGAGGAGGGGCCATGGACAAGTAGCATGTACGGTAACCTTCTCGGAAGTGCTGCCTGTCTATGGCAAGGATGATGCTAGGATATTCTGCACCATGGGATTCAATGAATGGTTTGAAAAACTGGTGTGGAGCTCAGGGATTTGACTTCATTGGGGACTGGGGAACCATCTTGAGGGATGCAGGCTTATACTGGCACGATGGTCTGCATCTGTTCAGGGGGGAACCAGGATCCTAGGTGACAGGTTTAAATGCTTCATTAGCAAGCATTTAAACTAGCCAAGGGGGGAGGCACTGAAAAGGAGCAGGGAAATCCCAGACTCCCCCCACAAAATACAGTAGTTAGAGAGGTAAACAGCAAGGTAGAAAAGTCAGTAGGGAGCAGGACAGGGATAAAAGCAGAAAAAGGCAGTAAGGACAGGGATGGTGCTAAAAGGGGTAAGGCCATAAAAAATAAATGCAAGGTGATAATTACCAATGCCCACAGTCTGTGCAACAAGCCCCCTGAACTAGTGGCCTTGATGGAAGAGGGATGCCTGGATATTGTGGCAGTCACTGAAACATAGTACACAGAGAACCATGACTGGGATGTCAACATACCAGAATACACTGTCTACAGGAGGAACAGGGTGGGTAAAAGAGGAGGAGGAGTAGCTCTCTGTATAAGGGAAGGGATTAAAGCAACAGAACTAAAGAGTAAACAGGAAGTTGATGAGTCACCATGGGTCACCCTGGAGACAGGAAATAGCCCCACAATCCTCATGGTGGTTGTGTACAGACCCCCATCTCGGGGGGGGGAATGGACAAAGAAATGATAGAAGGTATCCTTAAAATGGCAGAAAAAGGGGAGATATTGTTAATGGGGGACCTGAATATGCTCGATGTTAACTGGAGTACCTTTGTTGTAGGCACATCCAAGAGCAGGGTCATTCTTGATGCCCTACAGGGGCATGCCTCAGACAGCTAGTATTGGAACCCACTGTGAGAGAGCAATCTAGACCTAGTACTTCAAATGGGAAGGAGAAATGATCTCAGATTTAGAAGTGGGTAGCCATCTGGGAACAAGTGACCACCAAACAGTGTGGTTCACAATAAACACAGCCATAGAGTCAAACCATACAAAAACAAGAGTATTGGACTTTAGGAAGGCTGACTTTGGGAAAATGAGAGAGTGCCTCAGAAAAGCACTAGCAAACGGGCAAGAAGGAGGGGGTGGAGGAACAATAGGGAATAATCAAAACAGCAATCGCAGAGGCAACAATCATTTGTGTGAAGCAAATCAACAAATCAAAATGAAGGAAAAAAACACTATGGTTCTCAAAAGAGGTAGCAGGGATGGTTAAGAAGAAAAGGATAGCATTCAGGAACTATAAGGAAACATAGAACGGGCAGGACAGAGAACTTTATCAGTTAAAGCAGAAGGAGGCATGGAAGGCAGTCAGAATAGCAAAGGCACAAACTGAGGAAAAGATAGCTAACTCTGTTAAGAAGGGGGATAAAACCTTTTATAGGTACATTAGGGAGCGAAGAAAGACCAAGGGAGGGATACAGAGACTTAATAAAGGGGAGAGAATGTGGGCAGAGGGTGACAGTGAAAAAGCAGGGATACTGAACAAATATTTCTGCTCAGTATTCACAACAGAAGAGGAGGGGGAGGTACCTAAACCAAACAAGGGAGAAACTCTGAATTGGGGGGGTCAATACCAGTCCATTCACAGAAGAAAGGGTTTTGAAAGAACTCTCGAAACTGAGGGTGGACAAAGCAATGGGGCCAGATGGAATTCACCCAAGAATTCTAAAAGAACTAAGGGTAGAACTAGTAACACCACTGACTACTCTCTTTAGCAAATCATGGGAAGATGGGGTGGTACCTGGGGACTGGAGGAGGGCAAATGTGATTCCACTACACAAAAGTGGGAGCAGGGCAGAGGCAGAAAACTACAAACCAGTTAGTTTGACTTCAGTGGTAGGGAAAATGATGGAATCACTTTCTGAAGGAAAGAATTGTTGAGTACCTAGAGGACAGTGGGGCACAGGACCCAAGGCAGCACGGTTTCACAGCAGGAAGGTCATGTCAGATGAACCTAATAAATTTCATTGACTGGGTGACCAAAGTAGTAGACCAGGGAGGGGCTGTGGATATGGCCTACCTAGATTTTAGCAAGGCATTTGACACAGTCTCACACAAAAGATTAATATACAAGTTAGTCAGCCATGTATTGGGTCCCAGGGTGGTAGCCTGGATAAAAAACTGACTGGACAGCAGGATGCAAAGGGTAATAGTAAACGGAGTCCACCGTGAAGAAAGGAGGGTAACTAACGGGGTACCACAGGGTTCGGTACTGGGACTGGTTCTCTTTAATGTCTTTATAAGTGACATTGGGGAGCACCTGGAAGGAAAGGTATGTCTCTTTGCAGATGACACAAAGATCTGCAACAGGGTTGATACACAAGGTGGGGTGGAAAGAATGAAAAGGGACTTGGCAAGGTTGGAGAAATGGTCAAATATGTGGCAGCTCAGATTCAGTGCAGAGACGTGCAAGGTAATGCATCTGGGAAACAAAAACCCAGGGGAAGAGTACACAATATGGGATGAGTTAATAACAACAACAAAAATCGGATAAGACCTAGGAGTAATTGTATCAGATGACCAAAAGGTGGGCAAGCAATATGAGAAGGCAGTAAGGAGGGCTGGGGGGGGATACTGGGATGCATAGGAAGAGGCATCAACAGTAGAAAACAGGAAATTGTTATCCCTCTGTAGAGACAGTTAGTGAGACCCCATCTGCAGTACTGCGTGCAATTCTGGAGACCCCATCTCCACAAAGACATAGACAGAGTGGAAACTGTTCAGAGGAGAGCAACCAAATGGTGCAGGGTCTGCGCCAGAAGACATAGGAGGAGAGACTAAAGCAGCTTAATATGTATACCCTTGAGGAAAGGAGGGAGAGGGGGGACATGATAGAAACTTTCAAGTATCTCAAGGGAATTAACAAAGTACAAGAGGATAGTATCTTTCAGAAGAAGAGATGTTCAAGAACAAGGGGGCACAATTTGAAGATAGAGGGGATGGCTCAGAGGTAATGTTAGAAAGTATTTTTTCACAGAGAGGGTTGTGGATGCATGGAACAGCCTTCCTGAGGAGGTTGTGGAGTCAGGAACAGTGGGAGAATTCAAGAATACATGGGACAGGCGAACGTAATTCTAGTGGGGGGTAGGAGGAAGTAAGCTGTTGATTAACTAGAATCTGCAGCTTATCCATCTGGTAGAGAAATGGCCAGACTAGGTGAGCCAAGCAGTCCTTATCTGCCGTCAAATTCTATGTTTCTATGTTTAAAAGAAAAGAAAATCCATGCAGAAGTCCTCTTGTGTTTTAGTGGCAGCACTCCAAAGGGGGTTCAAACAGAAACTGCAGCTCAGGCCACAGCTTCAAACTCCCTCCTACCCTTCTCCAGCAGTAGGCTCCTATCTCACTCCACATCTCAGGAGGTTGCAGTCTCAATTCAGTCAAAATTGGTTTATGGCAGTGGTGGGCAGTGGGGTGCGAGCACCCTCTGAAGAAAACATACTAGACACTGGCCAAACAACAATACTGTTTCCTGGGTGATAATAGAAGAAAAATAAATACAGTCCTACCACACTACAGTGCCCTCTACTGCCAGATGAGGCAATGGAGGAGCTATTTTACAGCAATGCTATTTATAATGTTTTATTGCATTTTCCTTTCTTTTACACATTTGTGCACATTTTATTTATAGTGTTACAAAACCCTCATCTTCTAAGTGCAATTATACTCTCCATAGTGGGTTTTATGGGCAATAGTGGACCTTCCAGGGGCTGCAGTGCAACACCCTCCACATGTGGCGTCGGGCCTCATTATGCCACTAGGGCTGTCTGGTATATCCGATACTACTCATCCTGTCAGGTATTTCTGCTTGCTTTTGGGAATAAACCTTTTAGAGTAGTGGGTAAAAAAACAATGGCAGCTATTTTTAGTTTGTAAATAGTGCACAAGGATTTCATTGATGTACTGTGTCCTAATTGCCAGAACTTGTTAATACCTATTGGTTGTACTGTCCAAATCCAGTGGGTCTGAATACATTTTGGTCAGTCAGAATGCAGGATTTTACTTGCCCATTTTACAGAGTTTTTTTTTTAGCCACTGATCATGTGTCAGTTGGTGTTAGTTTGATAAAATTTCCATTAAGTATAGCACTTTTTTAAAAACGTTTGATTAGAGTGAATATGTCATAATTATTATTTAGCAGTGATACTAGAATAAGAAGGATGCTTGATATGATGAGGGAGGTGCCCCATGTTTTAGAGCACTTGAGCATGGACAACTTGGCAAGTCATGGTCTGGAGGTTACCAAGTCCAGCTTCCAATGATGCGGGAGGGTACTGAGGGGAAGGCAGTCATGTTTACCTTTTTGGAGGTGCTGCCTCTATAGACTAGAAAAGGGGTAGGTTAAGGCAAAAGTAAGCCAAGACATTTAATGCCTGTTTGACTGAATGGTGTATGGAGGAGGGATATAGATTTGTGAGGGACTATGGAAGATTCTGAGATAGAAGTCATTTTAAGTGGGATGGACTTCATCTCATGAGGGAGGAGCTTGCACTCTGGGGATAAATTAGACATATGTGGCAGTCTTTTAAACCAAGAAAGGGGTATCTGATGTTGGAACCCCATTCTTTTTGGTGGGTGTGTAATGAACCCAGCAGATGCAACCCCAACATGAAAATATGGCCAGGGGAAGCAAGCAGTGGCAGAAGCAATGGACAAATGAAGATTACATGTGAGGGACTGGGTAGCAAATATACACTTATTGGAGTGGACATTGGAAGGGGGGAATGGGAAGAGGGGAAATTGTTTAACCAGCAAAGGCACACTAAGCCGAAGCTTGTTTCCAGCTGCAACCTGGGAGCACAAGGAAGTTAGGTGACTTCCTCTGGGTCACACAGTATGCAAGTGGGAGCTGTGAGATTCAAACCCAGGTCTCCAAGTTTGCAGGTCAGAGCCCTAAACCACTGCACTATACTGCACTGTATGCCATGCAGAGTATTATTGCACTGGAAGGGATAGGGATGTAGTGCACAACATTAGGAAGGGATCAAGTAGGAAGAGAGAGACAGAGAGAGTAAGATGATGGCATGGAGGTTGGTTTGCTTATATGTTAGAAGTTTAAAAAAGAAAATCTTTGAATTGCAGGTGAAAGTGGCAGAGACTATATAAGATCTAGTGGCTATCATGGAGACTTAATGGCGACAACAATGACTGGGATGTAGCAGTTTTGTCATAAACCCTTGCATGTGATAGACATAAAACAGAGACAATGATGGCAGAGAAAGACCAAAGGTCCATTTGGTCTCCCCAAGTTCCCTGCTTAGCTCTGGGTCCTACGTTTTCTTAGGTCCTAGTCCTCCCAATCTATCGATTCTCCTACCCCTTTCTGACACCCTGAGCTATTCTGTCCCAGCCATGCTAAAACTGTTAATAGTTTCTGCACCCACCACCTCTACTGGCAGCCTGTTCCATTGTTCCACCACCTTCTGTGAGACAGTATTTCCTGATCTCCCTCCTCAACCTCCTCCTGTTAGCTTCCACTCATGACCACATGACCATGAGCTGTTTTGGTTAAATAGTTCCCACCATTCACCCTGTTAATTCCTTCTCAGAATTTTAAGTTGACTATAATCTCCCCTCTCCTTCTGGTCTCCAACAGTACATGTTCAGTGCCTTTAGGCACTCTACATAGGCATGCCCTGCTAGCTCTAAATCTTTTTGTTACCCTTTGCTGCACCATTATGAGCCTATCCTATCCTTTCTGAGGTGAGGACAGCAGAACTGGGAGCAGTACGCTAGGTGTGGCCTCAGAAAGGATCTAAGAAAGAGATGTATTGCCTCCCTGTTACTGCTATCAATACTCCTCCCGATACATGCAGGCATCCTATTTGCCTTACTGTAAGCCTTGTTACACTGACTTGATTGTTTTAGGGAGTTGCTGATGATAACTACAAGGTCTCATTCCTCAGCCATTATACTTAGTTTCACCTCTCACGTCCAGTACTCTGTCCATGAGATCTAGTTCCTTCGGTGCATAACCCTGCACTTTTTGGCATTTAATTTCAGCTGCCAAACCCTTGACCACCCCTTCATCTTTCTCAAGTCTTCTTTATTGTCTCCTCACTATCCACCCTTCCACAAGGCTTAGTATCATCTGTTAAGAGACACAGCTTGCTCTGGATACTCTCAGCAATTTCGCTGATGAACATGTTGATGAAAATTGGCCTCAGGACAGATCCCCATGGAACCCCACTTGTGACATCCCACTCTTCTGATTTAACCCCATTAATCACTACCCTCTGCTGTCTCCCCTTTAACCAGTTATGTATCCAATCTACTATTACATTAGCCACAGCAAGATCCTCCATTTTCTTCAGCAAGCATCTGTGGGATATCGAGTTGAAAGAATTACTGAATTCCACAGTGTGGCTCCTATTCAATTCCATCATACATCACCCAATCAAAGAAAACTATCAGGTTATTCTTTTTTTTTTTTTTTGTAGGGTTCTCCTCCAAGTATCCGCTCTAGTCATGGCCCCCGAGCCTCCACCATCTGTTTCTGCTGTGATCTCCGGTCACCCCGTTTTCCCAGGAGGCGGGGCCGCAGAACTGGGCCCCTGTCCAGCCTGTGGAACCAATATCTGGTTGGGGGATCTGGCTACAGAGGTAACTGAAGCTCAGGGAGGCGTCTAGAGGAGGGAGACACCTTGAGTTTTTCTAGTTTCTACCCGCTGAAGAGTCAGATGTGCAGTGACATCAGCGCACAACGTGCAGATGTCCGCCAGCTCTCCCCCAATGTTAATGCCTGCAGCCTGCTGAACACCCAGCCTCTGCTGGGTGCCACTGCAATCGGTGCACATCCCTCACCCACCCTGAAGGAAGGAAACTGTCATGGATGCTAATCCATTCTTCTCCCCGCCAGCTCCCCGTGGCCCAAGTCCATTCCCAAACCCGGGTCTCCGGCGTGGCGCGAGGTGTGGCGTCCAGTGCCTCAACCCTCAGAACCACCAGGCCACTATCAGGTTATTCTGACATGACCTACCTGCCATGAATCTGTGTTGCTTACTACCCCGGAGACTGTTGCTCTCCAGGTAGTCGACAAGATCTTCTTTGAACAGTGACTCCACCAATTTTCCTTTAATCGAGGTAAAACTGACTGATCTGTTGTTCCTGCTTGTTCCTTGTCTCCCTTCCCCTTTATGGAGTGGACCTCTAATCCTTCAGAACCACTCCAGCCCTTAGACAGTTGTTGAATAGACCAACCGGAGGATCAGCCAGTTCCACTGCCACTTCCTTGAGTATCCTCAGATGCAACCCATATGGTGCTGTGGTCTTATCAATCTTTAAGGTTTCCAACCCATTCAGGGCCCTTTCACTAATAAATGCTTGCTAGCTAAACTTTGGGACCCCTTAATGGCCACTTTCATGCCACTCCCTGGCAAGGGCCCACCATTCTCCCTAGTGAAAACTGACCAAAGGTAATCATTAAGGATGACAGACTTTAGCCATCTTCTTAAATCACCCTTCCCCCCTCTGTTAGCCTCACACTTCCCTCTACTTTCTTCTTTTTTTAACTAATATACCTGAAGAACTGCATTTCTCCACTCTTTATCCCCATGACAGTATGCAGCTCTGTGTCTGATTTTGCTTCCCTAACCACCCTGTTTGCCTCCTTACTTTTCAGCAAATATTCTTCACATTCTTCATCCCCTGCTTTTCTTTAAATTTATAGAAGGCCTATTTCTTGGCCATCACTGCTTCACTGACCCTTTTCTAGAATCATAGTGGTCTCTTAAATCTGTTCTTTTTGGATAATGTTGCCATGCATACCTTAGGTGCCTGAGAATGACCCCCTAATTACCCCATCTCTCTTCCACCCTCTCTATGTTGTCCACCCCTACTAACTTATCCCTGATCAGCTCCTTCAACCTATTGAAGTCTGCCCTTCTAAAATCAAGAACTTCAGCTCTCAATTGTAGTTTACCAGACCCAAGGGCAAATTCAAACTCAACGAGTTATGGTCCCTGTTTCCTAATGGCCCCCCAAACTCTACAGCTCCTTTGAGTTGGCAATCATCATATTGAGAATTGTGGTGTGCCTAGTGGGTGGCTTAACTAACTGTACTAGCAAACAATCCTGGAATGCATCCAGCAAGACCTGTATTCTAGATGTCCTGGCCACTTCAGCATCCTAACTGATGTCCAGCAGGTTCAGGTCATCTACCACCACTACTTTCCCCTTAGTTGTCCCTCTTTCCAGTTCTTCCCTGAGGTCTCTTTCCCTCTCCTCTGATTGCCCTGATGGTCTACAGATCACCCTCAAGTGCAGTTTCTTGTCTGAGGCTGCTGTGAATTGCACCCAAAGTAACTCAGTCTCCCCATTACTACTCCTGATCCACCCATCCTTGAGATAAAGGGCTACCCCTCCCCCCTTAAATGTTCTTCTATCCATCCAGAACCTCCAGTACCCAGGGACTGTCAGTTCCCAGTCATTATTTTCTGAAGCCCATGTTATGGCCACTATGTCCACCTCAGCATCTGCCATCAGCACCAGGAGCTCAATGATGTTATTACCTAAGATCCCGGCACTGAGGCATATGCCTTCCATCTGACCTATGATCCTGCTTTGCTACTACCCTTGCACTTTGCATGTTCTCTTATCCCTTGCTTTGTTAGACAGGATTAGACAGATTCAAAGGAGAGGAGGGAAGTAGATCTACTGTACACATTAGGAAGCAAGTGAGCTGACAGAGGATGGGTCTATAAAAAGAAAGGGGAGGTCAATGGAACCATCTTGGTGCAGCTGATAACAGCTGTTGGTAAGAGGGTTAGAGTAGGGTGTTTACAGATCACTAGGGCAGAAAAAGGAAGAAAATAGAAAGTCGGTGAGGAAATCAGAAAGGAGCAGCAAAAGAGGATCTGGTGTTATTATGAGTCCCATACCTGCCAGATATCAAATGGGACATCTGGCAGCTTGTAGCACCAGGAGTCAGGCACTGAACACTGTGTGGATCAAATTGACCTCCGTGCATAATAGTCCCCTTCAAAGACGGTGTTACTGGACCACAAGCAGGTTCATTGGTTCATTTTGTGAAGATGCAAGAACTAATTCAGGGAAGGCTGGCATAAGTAGACCAGATAGAAGGTGTAGAAGAACAATGGAGTAGAAACAGGGTGGCACTCTATGGAGGCAACTGAAGCTTGTGCAAAGAATGTTGACAAAAGAAGTAAGCACAAAAGGACAATCTTGTCCTCTCAATGGGGTGGAGAGAGACATGAGGGTAAAAGAAGGTCTCCACTGAGTACAAGAGGAACAAGAGAGAGGAAACTTTGCAGGAGTACTAGGCTAAACTCAAGCAAGCAAGGTTGGAGGCCAGGAGAGCAAAGACTGACAGAGAGTTGTAGATTGCCAAGGGTGTAAAAGATGGGGAAAATATTTTCAGGTACATATATTAAAAAGGAAAACAAGAGGTGGGATTGTTACACTAGCCAAGGGTGGAAAGATAGAGAAGATGACAAGCATAAGGCAAATGTACTAAACAATTAACTTCTGCTTGGTATTCATGGCACAGAACAATTGCCTTCTGCTGAAGAGTAGTGTCAAGGCTGCCACAAAGGGAGCCCGGGAAATGGGCTAAATATAAATCTTAATGGACAGGGTACAAAAGTGAGTAGAAGATCTCATGGTAGATAATGTGCTAGACCCATATAGTTGTACTCGAGAGTGCTAAGAGAAGTTGCTGAGTACTGGCAATACCATTAACCAATCTGTTCAATGATCCACTACAGATCGGAGGTACCAGCAGATTGAGATCTGCCAATGTAGTACCATTCCACAGGGTTGGGAGCAGGGAGAATCCAGGCAACTACAGTCCTATCAGTCTTACCTCCATCCTGGGTAAGCTGATGAAGATCAACACAAAGAAGAGTTTGGTGGCCTACCTAGAGGAAATGGACTGCAGAATTAAAAGTAGGTTGGTCAGTGTCAGGAGGTCTTGCAAGACCAACATGATACTGTTTCTTGATTGGGTCACCATAGGCATAGACAGGCAGGCAGTAGATCTGCTCTGCCTTGATGTCAGCAAGGCTTAGATTTGGTACCACAGGAGGCTGCTGAAAAGGCTGGAGGACTTGGGAGAGGAAGAGGGTATAGTTATGTGGGTAGAAAATTGACCAAGTGGGAGCCAACAGAGAGAGTGGTTAATGGGGCTGAATTGGGGCAGACAGGTCACAAATTGAGCGCTGCAGGAATTGGTGCTGGGACTGTAGTGACTTTGATTTCCTTTGATTTCACTTTGAATTCTAGCGACAGCAGAAGGCAAAACCCATATATAGTAGGCTGTCCCATGTTAGTAGTGGTAATCCACAAGGACTCTTTCAGCTAAATGTCTATCCAGTCCTTCTTTAAAAACATTAACATTTGCACTATCTGCTACTCTCTGATGGCAAGCTATTCTAAATATTTACTATTCTTTGTGTAAAGTCTTCCTTACATTTTTCAGTTTTACATTTATTTAGCTGGATTTGTTTGTTTTGTCTTCTTAAGTTATGTTAAGTTCTGTATTTCAAGTTCATACCCTCCACGAGTTCCTTGTCATTAATAATTTTATACATCAACAATAAATCACCCCAATACATCTGTTGTGAAGTGTGTTTAATCTGAGAATTTCTAGACAGTCATCATATGATTAATCTTTTAGTTCCTTGATCAATCTTCACTTTTCTGTGTATATACTCCAGTTTTAGTCTGTCAGTATTATTTAGTGCACCCAGAATTGTGAACAATAACTAGATGTGGTATCATGTATGAATTAAATAAGGAAGTCTCAGTTACTTAGATTTACTTACAAAGTGTCTTTTGATTGCATTTATCAAGTACTGTAATTTGCTTTTTGAACACTTCTGAACACTGAATATGAAATTTGAGGTCATTAGTTACAATGACCCCCAGATTGCTCTCTCTCTCTCTCTCTTAGGATGTTTCCTCTAATAACTCATTTTGTATATAATATTTGTATCCCCGGATTTACCAAAGTGCATGACCTTACACTTCACATTGTTAAATTACATATGAACATATGAAAACACCAGCAGAAGCAGGCGTTATGGTCTATTGAGTCTGCTTCAGTTGTGCAGCTAGCCCTCAACTTGCAGCTGCCCCACCTTCCCACACCTCTTCATCATAATTCTCCTCACCATATCCCAAACCTCTTAAAGCCACTCACCATTCTACAGGACACCACCCCTGGGCAAAGCATTCCACCTGTCCACCACCCTTTCCATGAATAAATGCCTCCAGATTTCCTCCTGAATTTTCCACTCTCCAACCTCAACTGATGCCCTCTCTTATCCCTCCTCTTTAGCTGGAAACTCTTCTGTGTTAACCTTATTTATCCCCTGTGGTATTTAAATGTTTTGATCATATTCCCCATCCCTCCTTTCCTCCAGGGAGTACATGTTCAGCTCTGCTAATCTCTCCTCATAGGACTTCCCTCAAATCCCTGGATCATCTTTGTCACCATAAGCTGCACCCTCCAGCAACTTGATGTCCTTCTTCATGAATAGGCACCAGTACTGCATGCAGTACTTCAAGTGAGGCCTGACCAGAGATCTATACTGAGAAGGATCACCTCCTATTCCTGGAGGAGATCCTCACTATACACCCTAGCATCTTATTAGTCTTTGCCGCCACCTTCCTGCATTGAGCCGAGTTGTTCATGCTGCCCATTATACATATCCCACTTCTGTGCCCATACTGCCACTGGTTCAGATCTCCCTGTAAGGCCTTATAGATGGCTACAGTATTTACTTTACCTCCCAACTTAGTATTGTCCACAAAGATACTATATCATGACTTCAAATTACTCCCAGTGTCAGAAATGTACAGCGTAAATAAAATGGGACCCAATATCCAACCCTGTGGCAACCCACTAGTCACTTCAATTGGTGTAGATACACTTCCATTTATTTTAACCCTTTGCTCCATTTATTTTAACCCTTTGCTGCCTATTGGACAGCCAGTTATCAATCCAGTTCATCAGGGTTTGGTTGAATTTAAGTTCTATTAATTTATTAATTAACTTTACATGGGGTACCACATCAAAGGCTTTCCTGAAGTCAGTGTATATAGCATCAGCTGGTATCCTGTTTTCCAGGTTCCCACTTACTTTTTTCATAAAAGCACTATAGATTTGTTGTACATGACTTCCCCTTAGTAAATCAGTGTTGATGTGTATCCTTTAAATTTAACTGTTCTATCTGCATATTCAATAAATCCAGAATGCAACTTTCCATAAACTTCCCCAAATCACTAGTCAAGCTTAATAGGTCTGTAAGTCTCCTCTTCAAACCTTTTAAGGCTGCATGGCAAAACCATGCTGTCTTTTGCTATGAAGTAGATTGAAGAGGGGCTCAGGAAAGCTATTGTGTGTAATTACTCAGTGATTAGTCATTGCCACAGCATTAGTTTTCCACTGCCTTCCTCCACCAGACCTCACAACCTCCCTCCTTGCAGAGGCACTGAAGAAATAGTTCTGTAGAGTTTTTAAAACACAGGACGTGATCACCAGTGTCAAAGTTTATTCTGCTGTCAGTTGATTATTTGTCTGGTACTAGAACCCTGGGAACTTAAGCCAAAGGCAGATGTTGATATATTTCAGGTCATAAAGTGAGTGTTACATTACAGTGAAATGCAATGCTGCAGACTGAGGAATAAACTGTTAAACTGCTTGTAGTTTTTTTTATTCAACTCCAGGTAAATTTACAGATTACTGTTTATACATATTGACATAGTTTCTTTTTATGATTCAAAACACATTTGTCTTTCAAATGGTTAGTAATGTAATCCCCTGCTTTCTCAACATTTTTCACAGTAGAGCAGTGCATATATTCCTTTCATGATTCAGAACAAGTTTGTCTTTCTGTTTTCTCAAAATGTTTCACAGTAGAGAACTGCATGAGACAAATGCCTTTCAATACAGTTTACAGTAATAGTTGTTTAAATAGTAGTAGGACAGTGTTGGGGTGGTGATGGTGATTCAGGGATGATGTACTTTTCAGGGAATGCAGAGGGAGATGATGTGTTGTGGGATTAGAAGAAAAAAACTGAGGGTTCCAGCAGTGATCTGTAGGCTGGGACAGATGTTGAGGAACAGGTGTGGGTACTGGAAAGCAAATACACAGGGTGGTCCTACCAGTGGGTGGATCCAGCTATGTATCCAGGTAGCACCCACAACCTCATTAATCCAGCAAAAATCTGTTTAAACTTAATCTTAGCTTTAAATGGTAATATTTTGCATTTTAGGAAGCGTTGCCCCTTGAAAAAATCTAGATGTGCCCCTGGTGATCAGCAGTGCAGAATAGTACCACAATTGTGTGCACACAATCTGCTTTGTGGTGTAGACAATACACAACTGCCCACAACTCAGGTAAGACACCTAACCTGGGAACAGTTGCCCCTTGAAAAATTCTAGATATGCCCCTGGTGATCAGCAGTACAGAAAAGTACCACAATTCTGTGCACAAAATCTGCTTTGTATGGTGCAGAACAATGCACAACTCAGGTGAGACACCTCACCTGGGGAACAGTTGCCCCTTGAAAAATTCTAGATGCACCACTGGTGATCAGCATTGCAGAAAAGTACCAGAAATCTGAGTGCAAAATCTGCTTTATATGGTCAGAACAATTCACAACTGCCCATAACTCAGGTAAGACACCTCACCTCTACTGGTTTCACAGGACTACTGCCTCATCACCCTCCTAAGGACACAGTCATCCTGTAAAACTGGTCGAGGTGTCTTACTATAGCTGCGGTGGTTGTAAATTGTTTTGCTTTATAAAGTTGATTTTGCACACACAATTTGATGCCTAAGACTAAATATTTTACATTGTGCAGTTTATGTGGTGAAGCTTAGAGTGCTGTCCCTTTGAGTGCATAAAAGCAGCCTAGCAGGCTGTTGCCCCATGAAAAATCTAGATGCTCCCTGGTGATCAACAGTGCAGAAAAGTACCACAACTCTGTGTACAAATCTGCTTTTCAGTGGTGCAGAACAATTCATAACTGCCCATAACTCAGGTAAGTCATGTCACCTCTACTGGTTTCACAGGACTGCTGCCTCGTCACCCTCCTGATGATGCAAGTCATCCTGTAAACCTGGTCGAGGTGTTTTACCAGGTCCATAGCTGCACGTGGTTGTAAATTTTTCACTTCTAATGAAGTTGATGTTGCACACAGAATTGTGATGCCTAAGACTTAATATTTTACATTGGGCAGATCACATGGTGAAGCCGAGATTGCTGTCCCTTTGAGTGCGTAAAAGTAGCCTAGCACCTTGATACTCAATTATGTAAACTACAGTAGCTGAATTTTTTAATGCACATTCAGAGTACCCCCCCATGGCATCCACACCAGGATTTATGCCAGCCACTGTGAAGCGATAGGTGGGGCTAATAGCAGACATAATGAATTCCACCATTGGGATTAGTTCTGAAGCCAGAAGACTAGGCGTACAAAACCAGATGGGGGAAAAAGCTGTTTTTAAAAAATAAACTGTTCCAAGTAACCCTGGCTCTTCTGTACTCCAGTTATATTTCAGTCATGCTCCCCTGGTTCAGATTTAGGGAAATCACCTTCTGGCTAACTTCAGTACTGTGTCTCACAGCTTGCTAACTTCTTTAAGGTACTAGAAGCTATAGTGTGGCAGAAGCATGTGCAGAAACTGGAAGGAGGGTGTAGTCTTCCTCACAGCATCATCAGTGTGCAGACTGCTCTGCTCTCCCCTGTCAGGTGCTCCATGCTGCTACTAGTATGCCTTAATGGAGCAGGTGACCACAGGAGAGATAGCTGTACAAAAAAGAAAGGAAGACTAGACGTGCAGAACAGCATGAAGTAGTAACCTACAGAAAATGCCAAGTTGCAAAAATCTGAATAATTCAAGGCAGGTTACACCACAGGCACACACCACTGTGCACAGTGTCTTTGAACTGTAATGGAGCAGGTGCACTAAGGGAGGGTGAAGACTTAAGATAGCAAGGATTTACATACTATTGCTCCCTTCCTAAAATTATAGATCAGAAGTCAGGAGGGGAAGGGACCCACCATTGACATATGGGTCACAAAACTATGGGGGCTTAGGTGGGTTTAGAGGTATCCTTGACTTCTGGCATGCAGTGCCAGGGAACCAAACCTATTGAACAAAAAAAAAAAGATTGTGGTGGAGGGTGAGAAATGATTGCTTTGGAAAGAGGGTGAATGACTTGAAAACTTACCTTAGGCAATCTGGGGAACATTTTGTGTATTTACTTTTTTTTTAGGCCCAAATACGGAGTCCTGAGAATCTGGGCTCGCCAACCCTTCCAGTTGCCTTGTAGTGTTGTGCTGCTGGGGATGTCTGATGTCTCTGAATTTTCAGCCTTCCCCTCTCCTGGCAGCTGTAGTCACCATGAGAGATACTGATATTTCGTGATGCATTCATGCACCGATTTAGTGACTATCTGATCAAGTGTCTGAATTTTTATGGGTGGTGGTGATTGATCAGGACAACAAAACATTGTACTGGGGCCTCTCCATCACTTCTGTGTAACACCACAGTGTCAGAGGTGTTGAGACCTAAGCATCTGGCTAAACCCCAGTCATGTGTTTGGAGGTAGGTGGGGTACCATGAACCAGCACTGAACTGTTAGCAACTGGGAAGCAATGACCACCATGACCTCAGTCTATCACATGGTCTCTGCTTAGAACAGGGATGGGGGAGTGAAGTGCTGCATGCCATAGTGCTGAGTTGTTGCCCCTCACATAGGGATATCCACAATAGGGTGAAAACAAATTGGGCGAAGGTGATCAATGCACAGGAAAACAGGCAACAGCAAGATGAGTGCCCAGCAATTGCATTCTGCACCTTGCTGGTCGAACTGCATGTTGGTCCCATTGCAGGGGGGGCTTCATTCCTGCACCCCCTCAAATAAATAAGAACATCCACAGCCTGCACTTAAGGGGATGGACCTCAGTTGGGGCCCCACTTTCCTGTCCACCATAATTTCTGCTGTATTGAAGTCCCAGCCACCCAAATCGCAGTCTCCCATACTGCCTCACTTACACCCCTTCACGCTACATCCTGTATCCACCTAATGGTATATGCCTTCCATGCAGGATCTTACTCCTTTCATATCTACTCTTAAAAAGCTTTTTTTCATTTCAGGCTCCTTTCCTTTCCTTTCCCATTTCAACTGCTGAACCAGTGAGTGGTACACCCAAAGCCTAAACCTCCCTTTGCCACAGTGTGAATGTGAAAGGTTGACAACAGTAGAACTACACTTACAAGTATGCAGATTGGTCTATTACTGCTTATTACTTTAGTTCTTTTAAAGGTAAATTGCAAATGTTTAAATGGGTTAGTTACAGGCTGCCTCGATAGCTCAGAGGCACTGCATCACGAGATCAACCTGAACTTGAGAGTAAGCCTGAGTCTCCAATTGTTGGCAGCATGGGAGGAGGATTTCCAACTCCCATAGCAACTGCAATAGTTACCTAAAGAGGTCATCAGATGCATGGAGATTTGAAGGTTGCAGGGAGGTAGGTGAAGGGAAGGCTGCAGTGAGTGCTGAATGTGCAGTTTGTGTTTAGGGCTAGTGGGAGAGGATTTTGTGTTGTCAGTGTTGAAAATGGAGGGGGGGTGCTTGATCATTTGGTTGAGGTCTGCTCTGCACAGAGACACATAGGCCAGTGCTCCTGCAAGGCAGCTTTCAGTCAGTCTCTCTGTCCTGAATGGAGTGTGGGACAGTAAGGATATCACGTTTTTGGGATGGGATGGTTTGATCAGCTGATTGGGTCAGAAAACATGACTGGGGGTTATGGGGGGTAACAAAGATTACTGCAGGAAGTTGCTGCTTTTTGTTTGTTCTGTTTTATTTTATCCTCTATCACCATATCTCTGTTGCTCATACCCTGTGTTAAAGAGCAACTCTGCACTTCTGTACATGAGTTATCATAAATAAGACAAAGCGTTTTACAGTGTACTAGAAAGTAATTTTTTGTAATTGTCGATGTTCCTTTCCAAAATTTTCAGTACATCTTGACAGTCCATCTGAAAAGTCTGTATAGAAAACATTTACCTTTCCTGTTAACCTTACAGTGCCTTGAGTTTTTAGTGCTCACCATGACAGAATGTGATATCACAGACAGCGATGATGTGGTTAGCAGGGGAGAGTAAGATACATTTTGAAAGACTAAGTGAAAAAGTGCTGCATTACCTACAATATTTAGTAGACCAATGGCATAGGGAAAAATAACTAGAAAACAAAGTTAAAACACAATTGGTATAAATCTACTGTTTTTTTATATTTTTATTATAGTAGAGAGATTGGGCAGGATTTTCAAACCTGCTGAGATGCCGCAAGCCCCCTGGTGCACTAAACGGAGGGCACATGGAGCTTGCGGCAGTCTCCAGTCAGCAGTCAGAATTTTCTATCCCTTGCACTGACCGCAGGTCCTTAGACCACATATTTGTGCTCTAGCCTGCACCACATCCCAGAGCTTAATACACGGGGCTTGCACCAGACATTTCACGCAAGCCGCCATAAATTGGAAACTGATGCAACTGCACCTGATATTAGAAAATCCAGTGCAGTTGCTGCGAAGGGATTCAGCGTATCACCAATTTCAGAGTCCCCTGTTGCAGGGCTTGTTGTACGCCCTGTGCCGGTATTTGAAAATCCTGCCCATGCTCTTTAACTATCTTTTCAACTTACTCCTATGCTGTAAAGTACCCTTTGTATCTCTCTGCTCCCTATCTCTACTCATGCTACTATAGGTACCTCGTACTTACCTAGTTTTACCTTTACTTCCATAGATCTGGCCAGATGGTGGCTGTCTACTTTTCTGATAAGTATCTTGTTTAATTCTGACCACCACAATCTCTCCTCTAGGATCATAGACCCTTTGCATCTCCAGAACCTTCTCTGTGGTTTTCTTTTAGGTTCTACTAGAGTATCCCAAACCCAAAAGAACCCAACTCTGTGCACTGTGACTTGTACAGAGCAGGTAAGTCATACTAAATGTAGGTGTCAAAACTGAGTTTTGCATCTCTAGCCAGCAAGGCTAGTGACTGGGGAAAATCCCAACAGAATTTTCCACTGTCCCAGTTGATGTACTTACCAAAGTGTTACCCTCTCCAGCACATGCCTGCAGGCTACTTAAAGGAAACTCTTAATAGCTGTATACAAAATCTACTAACATTTGATAGTATGATGGTGACAGTTTTTACCCCAGCAAAGGAGGTGGGGTTAGTATCAGGGGCTGGTTGGCTAGTGTCTGGGGAAGGGATGGGCTAGTGTTTGGGACTTTGGAAGGTGGGTAAGCTGCAGTCAGTGGCTTTGGAGGAATGGAGTGGGCTAGTGTAATGGCACATGAAGGGAAAGTGTAGCAGGAAGGGTGTATGCATGCTTCTGGTGTTTGAGTAGGTGGTGTCCAGGAGGACCTTGCAGAGAAGGTGTGCAACAAGGGTATGGGTGATTCTCAAATGGCTAAGGAGGAAGGGGTGTGGCTTCTGGTAGTCAAGGGACAGGAGAGAGGTGATATCTGCTGAGATTAGAAAGTGGGGTACCTAGAGAGGGATGAGTGTTCAGACGGACTGTGGTGGAAGTGGTGAGGATTGGTGTGGCTGGGTTGTGTCAGGAAGTGGAGGGAGGGGTTATTGTCTGGGGTGATGGGGGGGCTGTAGAACTTTTGGGGACTGTGCAGGTGGGTGTACATTCAAGAGGGCTACTGTCATGGAGGCTGTAAGGGAAACATGCTAGTGTCAGGTGCTGTGGAAGGAAGGGGCTAGTGTCAAAGGGGTCTATGGAGGGAAGGGAGGCTAGTGTCTTCATTAGAGGTAGGAGGTGTGACTAGTGTCTGAGCTGTAGGCTAGTTAACTATACAGATTGGGGGCGCACAAACTTCCATTTATTCTCAAGAAAATGTATCCTGTTGGTAAAGTCCCTAAGGTGTCTTCTCAGTTCTTTTTTTTTTGTATTTATTTATCGAAGTGTATCTGTTTAACAGGCTTTGATACAACAAATTGTCCATATGTGTATATATATATATATATATATATATATATATATATATTAGAGGCAAAAACTCCATTTAATGCATTAGTTAGGGTTGTTCTACAGCGACAAAAGTGAGGAAATTCGGTGTTAGGGTTGAAAACCCCTTGGACCCCATCCCACCCCCAACTGGCATTGGGGTGCACATTAGGGTCATCGGTCCTAACTCTCACCCCATTCTACTATACTTCTGCTGCTTTATACATGTGATGGGTGAGAGTTAGGGCTGATGACCCCACGCACTCTAATGCTGGTTGGGGGGGTGGGCTGAGAATGATAATGAGAAATAGTGAATGTAATGCAGCGGCGGGAGCACGGGGCCCGGACGCCACGTAATGCAGCAGCGGGAGCGCGGGGCCCCTGCCACGTGATGTCTTGTGGCATAGTAACAGGAACAGCAACACAAACAGAAGCACTAACAGTGGCGCACATGGTAATGCAAGCGCGAATGAGAACAGAAAGGGTAACGCACATGGTGGCGTAGACGGGAACGGTCTGCCACGTGATGTATTGTCACATAGTAACATGGTGCCTGCAAATGGAAATGTCAATGGGCATGGTGACGCAAAGTGAAACAGAAAGAGAAACAGTATTGTAGACACAAATGGCAAAAAATAACAGAACGAAGCGCAAAGGAAAATGCAAAGGATAATGCTCATGGTGTGACGCTCAACGGTAAGTGAAACGGTACGTGAAATCGCAAGCGAAAGGGCAACGTAACAGTAATGCAAGCACACAGGCTGGTTTTCCCAAAAGCTGCATAGAGAAAGACAGTGAGTACAAAGAATGTATGCATAATAATGGGTATCGGAGCAGAAAATGAGGACTTGGAATACTAAATAGGTTATATCTCAGGAACCATCTGACGTGAAAAAAAATTTAAAAGTCATATGATTTATACTGTCCTGGCTAGTTTTCTGCTTAGCTCTTATAAGGGGGCTAAGGAATTTTCCTAACGAAAGTCTGTATCTCTGCACCGCTTCCGAGATACGGCCCTGAAAGGCGGCTAACGCCAGAATGTTATCCTATGGGAAAAAGAGAAGTTTGGAGCCATAACTTTGCCTCCTGTAATATTTTTCACCAAACCACTGAAAGGCACATCTGTGGACTGTTGGCTGTGTTCCTCCTTTTTCAGGAAAAAAGACCAAACCGTTATTTTGCAGCAGGGTACCAAAGGATTCTAATGCGTCGGGCGCCGCAATGTTATCCTATGGGAAAAAGCATCAACTTTGGAGTACTGTAACTTTGCCACCATGCAATATTTTTTCAACAAAACATGGAAAGGCACATCTGTGAGAAGTCGGCTACGTTCCCTTCAAATTTCAGCCCCAAACTCCAAACCGTTCTTTTGCAGTGGAGTGCCAAAGAATTGCTGTCATTTTCCCACAGACTAGAAAAGTACTGTCGCAATTTGCGAAAGCTTTCCCAAAAATTTGCAACACTTTCGTGAGCACGAAAGTACTTTGTGAAAGTACTTTTTCCAGAAATTTGAAAAACATATTTTTGGGGTGTTTTACCCCAAAATAAAGACATGGCTAGCATCCTCAGGGTCTGACTAGGTGAATACAAAAAGAATTAGGTTGCTAGAGGGTCCCAAATTTAAATGCCAAGCATTTTTCTGATCACTAACTGAAAACAAGATGGCGGATTTGTGAAAGTAACAGGGCCATTTTGAAAGTAAAATGCATTTGCACACTGTCGAACTCTTCCCATTGACTTATAATGGGAAATTGTTTTTAATAACTTTTGAACTGTTCAATATTTTTCACAACATCTTCAAAAAGGCACATTGGGGACCCCAGCTGCACGCTCCCTGAAGATTTCGGGCCAGTCGCACAAACCGTGCTACCTGTAGGCGCGACCGTAGAATTCCAGAAAAAACGTAAACACACACGCAGATCACGCTTAATAACTCCGCAGCCGTGTATCCAACTGGTACAAAACTTGGCAGATCCCAAGGCATATTGGTCTTGATCATGTATTCTAAATTCCAGGCAAATCCGTCAAACGGTTGCAAAGTTATTAAGGTGCAAAATTTGGGGTTTAACATAGAAATGGCTCCTCAACCCTAACTATGGTAGCACTACCGTGCTACCATAATATATATATATATATATATATATATATATATATACCTGGTTGGGGTTACATCACCTCCATCTTGGGAATGTGTCATTAAATGCTCACTGAAATGATTACCTTTAGCCAGTGCGTCTCTTTGTGAAAAATGGCAGTGGCTTGAGGGTCAACTTGGTCCATTCAGGTCAGTTAAACATTTTATAAACTTGTTAGTGGGTTTCATGCTATCATTCAGTAGTGTAGTGGTCAGAGATACTTGGGATGACATGTATGTTGAGGTCTGACTAGACTACACTCTGTATTAGAAGAAGAAATGGATGGGCATGAAAATAAGGGGACGATAGCAACTGATAGACCAGAATGGCACCCTAATTTCTTCAGGCCCTGCATCACAAAGAAAGTACCATTATACCACCAGCCACCTAGCAACAGCTTCCACCATCCCAGGGACTAAATTCAGACCTTCATAACAGCCACTGATTCCCTCCATGGGGGGGGAGGCAGAAGGGGAAGGTTCATCATCCCCATCCCCCTTCCATAGACTCTCATCAGCCATGGTAATCCTCCAAGACTCTCTACCAGTTTGGTCTAGAGTCCTGTTGATGGTGAAGGAGAGTATAACAGCTGGGGCCTGATATTCAAATGTTTGCCCAGGTGCAGATCCTAGTTTACCCGAGCAAACTGGGTTTTGCACCAATGTCCTATATTTAAAAGACATTATACGGTGCAAAACTAAGTGACTGTTCGGGGAGAGGGAGTCATTCCCAACTGTGTGGGGTGGTCTTCAGTGAAGTGACTGAGGTACAATGTTGTGACTGTTAGGGGTGGGGAATATGGCTGTAACTGCCTCTGGAGAGTGTCATCCATGTGACTTTAGGGTGTACGGGGGCAGTGCTGTTATGGTGGTGTGGTGGGGTGGGGTGCTGTGACCGTTGAGAATAGGGATCTGTTCTGTGACTGTCAGGGGTGGATGCCCAGTGCTTTGATGTACAGTGGAAGGTTTCAGTCATGTGAATCTCAGAGGGGGGTACAGTCCTGTAACAGTAGGGGGCGGAAGGGTCAGTCCTGTGATGGTCAGTGATCAGTGTTGTGGCTATAGTGTAAGCAGTGTAGAGTGGTGTGCACTGAAAAAGGTGATGCATTAGCAAAGCAACCAGCTTGTAATAAGAAAAGAAAAGAAATTCAGCACTCATAGCGGCAGTGCAGGATTTATTTTCTGGCAATATGCTGGAATGTAGCCACTAGCCCCAGTGCTTCAACACTTCAATGGGCCTTCCTCAGGGGGTGGGTCTGAAAAATACAAATGTGCATCTCATTTATACAGATCTCTTGAAGTGTTATACACCACACACTAAAAACAATGTGCAAGTTAAGCTTAAAACACATGAGTAACTTGGTTACAAATATTTCATTACTCTGCTTTTTGTGTTTTGTTTTTGACACTCAGGGTACACAGTTAATGATATTAGTATACTACTTAAATTAAACATGCCCCTATATCTGTTATTTCATTTAATTCTGTAGCTTTCTATTGAAAGCAATATTTTTTTTTACCTTTTACACTATACTATACCCCTTTTGTATCTCTATCCTCTCTATTGTTCCGACTACTGAATTTACTCCATATTAACCTTTTTCTCTTTACTTTCACAGTCTCACAGGATGTGAACTCCTTCCCCGTCAGATAAGTATAACAATATATCTAACCTTTCTTATCCTTCCTAGTAACTGTCTAAGAATTGTGGATCCTTATTCTACAGGTCTAAGAAACCTCATCTCTTTAAGACTCCTCCCTCTGGCTCCATAGTACCCTGGTGTGAAATCCTGTACACATTACCTGTACTTGGTAGCTCTACTGTAACCCCCATTATGGGAGGGTTGTGTATATGTGTTAATATCATACATACTGCAGCATTTCCTCCCCTCCATAAAAAATGTGCTTTGCTATTTGACTCATGCAGGCTGACAGCCCTGTCCCCACCTCCTATGTCTACCACTTCCCTGTCCCAGACCACTGAGTCTGAAGTTCCCCATGGATTGCGCCCCCCCATGATGGGGCTAGGAAGGGGACAGCCATCCTCCCCCCCACCAGTCACTCACATCTAGAATTGAACCAGTCATCGAGGTGGTAGTATGAGATTGAGGTAGGTGGGTAGCCTGTGCTAGCCATTTCCACATCCCCACTCCCATTGGATTACTGCCTTCACCTGGGGGAAGCAAAGGTTGAGTCAGCATGCCTTCCCACCCAGGGACAGGACAGCTATCTGATTTAACACTCAATCTTCTTTCTGACCTTCAGCAACCTGAGCATGTCCCTGAGCTTGGGTCACCGATGTAACGGGAGTCAAGGCACACAGTGCCCCATCCCTGCACACCACTAGACCAGACCGACCTTATACTGCAGCAAGGAAATTATTTATTAACATGGTGGATGATTAGAGAATGAAGGAGCCACTGCACACCAGTGAATGATTTTTATTTATTAATGGCCTGGCAGTCAGAGGGTGGGATGTACCTGTGGACACAGAGAATGTGTTAACTTTACAGGGCAGCAATCACAGGGGACTATTGTTATTGGCAGGCAGTTTAAGAAATATTGAGCTGCTTGAGGTTTCATAGAAAAGCAGTTTCCTGTAGATGGCTCCTAATCCCCATAAAATAGCATTATGCAGCCTTGTTGGCTCTGACCAGAATTTGTTGTATAATGGGACCACAGTCACGCTTTTCCAGTCCTCAGGTTCTTCACACTTCCTCAGTGACATATTGAATACGATAAGTTAAGGGACTGCTAATTCAAACACAATTTCTTTGAGTAATCTTGGTTCTTTATCATCTGGTCCAGGTGATTTGTTTTGCATTTAATGTGAGGAATTTGACAAATACCTCCTTTTTGTCAATTGTCCTTAAAACATTATCCACTCCTTCATCCCTATGCATCTTGTCTTCCATTGCTGAATTGTGGAAAGCACTTCCAAAATAGCTATTGAATACCACTGACATTTCATTTTTATCATTAATTTCTCTACTGTCATGCTTAAAGGACCCCACTGCCAGTAATCTGCTATTGAGGGAGTTTATATAACTATACAGTAACTTTGGATTTGATTTATTATTAGCTAATCTCTCCTTGAGCAATTTATTAGATTTCCTTTTTACAGAATCTTACAGCTTCCTTATATCTACCTGCACTTGTTTCTGTAGAGTTAGCCTTATATCCTTTTTTTCTTGATACTATTTTCATTACTTTAGAAGTAAACCATTGTGGCACCTTTCCTTTCCTATTGTATATTATTTTTTTTTATGGATATAATATCCCTCAATTTATGAATTTTATATAAGGAATAAGACACAATGAGGTGTGGTATATGGGCTGATAAGAGCACAACACAGGTGTGTAATGAGGCTTGAGGCACTTGCACCGAGTGCCTTAGCACCTGAGAAATGCTCTTATTTGTCAAAACCACACCTTGGAGTGTCTTATTCCACTTATAAAATGGATCCCATAAGTAAACATTATGTTTGAAGAAAACAGTCCCTTTTAATGCATTACTGCATGATGTTTTTAACATTTCTGGGAGGTGATGAGTATCTGTCTCTACTCCCCCCCCCAGTACCACAATGAAACAAACTTTTGCAAGTTTTATATATTTTTTTCTGTTTATTTGATGGTGTCTTTCACCCTGAGAGTTTCTTTCATTCCTTGTGTCACTGTTAGCTGTGTGTCTGATGATGTTTTTTAACCCCAGCCCCAAGGTAGACAAAGCATTTTTTGTGTGTCCTTTTAGCTTTTCTTTTTTGGTTTTACCTTTTTGTCATTAATTCAGTACTATGTTATATTTTCATTGAGCAGTTGCAGAGTGATTGGCTTGAGTGGGAGTGAGTGTGTTCCTAGCAGCCACTGTACACAGCTTTTTTCTGCTTCATTGTTCTCAAAGCTCAACAGTTATGGGGGTAAAAAAATGTCTTTTGAGTTTTCTGGTAATATATCAGTTTCAGACAGAGACTTCTTGGTTGCTGCAGTTCACAGTTAAGGAGTTAGAGTAAGGAATCAAGACTGGAGATAGCAGAAATGGTCTGTGTGTAATGGGCAGTTCCGAGCAGTGGGAATGAGAGCTGGACCAGTGAATGAACAAACAGGCAGTGAGTTAAAGGAATTGTAACTTTTTGGGCTGGACAATACTACAGCTGTATTGGTATGTGATTGTAAAAGGATGTAGCCAGGACTGCAGCATGCATTTATGTAGATGGTTGTGGAGGTGGGCGGTGCTACCAGTGTTACTGACTGGAGAGTCTATGCTTGAACTACAGTGGAAAAACCTTGTGGCTGGATCTTTGGCTGCATTCCATTCTGGTAGGGTAAAGAAGTACCAGTTGGTACAATATGCCCTGATATGGACATGCCATCTGGCACCTCTCAGCCAATCAGACGAAGAACTCCTAACCCATTTCATAAAAAGTAATAAATATGCAGAAGATAGAAAAATAGTCCGATCTGTAGTGTACACTTCCAGGCAATATATATCATCCAGGCACTACAGGGCATTGGTGTTTCTCTTGTCCCAAATCTATCTGCCCCATGAGAAAAACACTTCTTTTTATTTTACTTTTGTTTAGGTGTTTTTAGTTGTAGTCATCATGCATCTTGTCCGGGATACACCATGTCCCTTAGAGGGTGTCCTAAACAGTGATTTTAGGGGTGGTGTCTGTCTGTCTACCCTCCCAGTTCTGTATGTCCCAGAACACATTTTTGTATTTATTTACTTATTTACTTTTATTTATTTATTTTTTTCTTGCAGGTACTGGCCCACTTAAGTATCAGCAAGTGTTTCCAGTTCTCAAATTTCAAAGTGCAAGTTCTGCTCTGTGGTGCCGTTACAACCAGGGGATTTTGTATTTTTATGTGCCAGATGGAGTCATGGGGAGAAGCAGTTGAGGGTTGGAGGATGGAAAGTTCAGATGGGGGATAGAACTGCAGAGCCAAGATACCTGTAATGCTCTCTGGTTCCTCTCTGCAATTTGAAATACTGGGACTGAGAGCCATAGACATGGCAGGGGCAGTGAAGTAGAGGAGAAAAGAAAATAACAGGTTCTAAGTAATGCAAAAAATGCAGTGGTTAATGTGATGCAGGAAGGGTGGTGCTGGATATATGGGATGGCATTTTTCATGGTTTGTTCTTCTGTTGGTGGCACTGCTTAGCATGGTTGTCTTTGTAGGGTGAGGGTACTGACTGGGGTAGGTTTCTTTCTGCTGGCCAGGGTGGCACAGTGATACAATCTGTTATGGGGCTCATGTTGGACAATTTGTGCTGGTTTCAAGGTTATGTCCTCCTAAGAACATGGCTGAAAAGTGCTTTCAGCTGATCAGGATTAAGGAAATTGTCTGCCCATTTTATGATTTTGAGTATAATCCATGCTTGTTTAGCATCTTTTCCACTCATTTCAGTTTACCAATCCCATGTCTGAATAGTTTTTTTATGCCCCTATAGTCAGCTTTATTGTAGTCATACATTTTTATCACCCTATTATTGGAGATGACATATCTATTTAATATGATTAATATGTTTATAAGTGAGATTGGGAAGGGTAAAAAGGAAAGTTGTATATTTTTGCTGATGACTTGAAGTTATATGGCAGGGTGGATCATGTGGAAGGGACACAGTTGCTCCAGAAGGACCTAGAGAAATTAGAAAAATGGTCTAAGGTCTGGAGGTTGAGGTTAAATAGCAATAATTACAAAGTAACGCACTTAAGTAGGCAGAATTCATGCACAGAATACTGAATAGGAGGAGTTAGACTTGCCACTTCAACAGAGGAGAGAGAGAGAGATCTGAGTGTCAAAATCAATGACTCCCTCAAGGGAACATGTCACTGCAACAAAGCTTACAGTAGCAAGACATCATGAATGCTGAGTTTCATGGTGGGGGAGTTGATAGGATTAGTGAGGTGATTCCGCCAATGAACAGATCCCTGCTGTGGCCTTATTTGGAATACTGTGTCCCGTTCTTGAGCCCTCACATGAGTAAGGACGTTAACATACTAGAGTTGGTACAGCCAATGGTCACCAAATTATCCAGATCCAGCAGGGCAGATCCTGAGGAATGTTTGGAGGCTCTAACATGTATGCACTGGAGGCTAAGAAAAAGCAGGGGGACAACATTGAAAAATACAAGTTTCTCAGGGTATGTCAAGGTAATCAAAGAGGATCTATTTGTAAGAAACAGGGCTGCTGTCACTAAGGCATAATTTGAAGTTAGTGGGGAGCAAATTATGGAAACATTTGAGGAGTTCTATTTAACTGAGAGAGTGGTAGTACTGTAGAACAGACTCCCAGAGGAAGTGGTGGGGGCAGCTACCCATAATGGGTTTAAACAGAGTTAGAACAGGGCAGTTTCTAAGGGGGGAAGCAAGGGTTTGAGGGTTGGGGTTGTGGGGGGGGGGATACAGCCCACTAGGGCAGAAGGCTGGTGGGGTCAGGAAGTATACTAAGGAAGATTAGATGGACCTTCAGTCTCCTTCTGCTGACCAATTCTATGACAATGTCCATGAATACTGTAGAACACCTATATATTGTGCTTCTAATATTTTGCGGTCGATACCACCATGCAGGGTTCGCGTGTCTCTTTTTTCGTGATAGGACAAGACCGTTTTTATTGGCTACTGTACTACAACATTGTCTTTCTCACAAGTCACACCATAATAGCTAATAGATTTATTTTCTGCTGTGCTGCTATATACATGTACATGAATAGTACAGGTTGATTGTCAGTTTCATTGTCAGTTTAATTAAAGGACTATTGCATTCAGCACGAAGCTGATTGTCAGTTAATACTGGATAGTTTAAAGGACTGTGTAGTTTAATTACCAGTAGGCAGATGATAATCACCATGTTGCACCTTGCTGCACCAACATTCCTCCATGCAAGTTACTGGATTAATAAAGCACCTTCTATGCTGCTCACACTAAAGCCCATTTCAGTCTGCAACCATGTCCTTGTTTTATTGGGTGACAAACACCAAATCTAAAAGAGATGCTTCAGCAATGAATGTTGACACTGTTGAGCCAGAAGTTTTTGCCATTTAGTTGAGATTTCAACACAAGCAGGAAAGGCAGTTGTGTCAGAACTCCACTCAACCACACCGCCAAGCTAAAAGCGGGAACAAGCTATTCACAATATTCAGTCGAACTCTGTTTCAGACTTGGCAAGTACACTTGTAAGTTTAGTGTAATGAACTCTGTATGAACGTACTCGCTAAATACAAGGGCTCAATCAATGAAAGCACTATATGAAACGTAAGCTCTATTACTTGGTGAAATTGTGGTCTTGCCCGACCCAGAAACAATATCTCTGTCATGACATGGGCTTGGAAGTTATTATATCGATGAGTTCTCTAAAAGAAAGGAACAAAAGCTGGGAGGAAAATGCCAATTGACTCCCCAAGCCTTAAACAAAAGTTTCTTTTTAGAATTGCCTCAGCAGCCAGACAAGAACTGATCCCCGAATATCTTGTTTTGAATATGGATGAAATGAGCAAAAATTTGATTTCTTATCAGAATGGACAATGGAAAGCACAAGAGCGAAGTAGGTAGGGCTCACTGGCCTGGCAATAAACATCAGATCTCCCTAGCACTAACCTGCACTCTGTTCGGTGACCTTTTACCACTGCAGGTCATCCATAAAGGAAAAATCATACAATGTCAACCACACCATGCTTTTCCCAATGGCTGGCATATAACACAATCAGAAAATCACTGGGCAAATGAATGCACAATGCTCGAATACATAGACTATATGCTTTTACCATATTTTATCTTGGTTAAAAAAGTGACCTGCCGGCTGAGTAAAGGCAGTGCTGATTTTAAACCTTTCAGATCACATACAACTGAAGGAATACTTAACAAGCTAGATTCATGCATATTATTCCCATTTATGTGCCCCTCCTGCACAGACTTATTGCAACCACTCAATATCAGTGTAAATAAAGTACTTACTGAAAGATGACTTAAAAATGAATTCACACAGTGGTATGCAGTACTGATATCAGACCAGTTAACTAAATGCAGTGCTGCATCCCAAGTGATGGTGGATTTTAAATGATGACACTAAAAGAAAAACATGCTGAATGTCTCACCACAAGCATTCAACATCTGAGTCAAAGACACTCTGACATTCTACTGGGCTTTAAATTAGAAGGAATTGCTGCTGCTCATGTGAACTGTCTTAATGAGACAGAATTTTGAAAATAAAACTGCCTTTTCGTAATTACTGTGCCCTTTTACATGCACTTTTGTTGTGTGTTAAACATGAATTTTAAATGCTGTTTTAAAATGTTTGCTATTGTATTGTATTTTCATTAAATCTTTTTTGATACACTGCACTGATTTTTGACATGTTTAAGTACCGCCAACTGCATATATATCCCAACTTAATATATTTACTATTACTGTATTTTTGCAGCTTATGTTTGCTCATCTAATACAGCTAATATAAAAGCCACTGTAAATATAGGTGTTCTATAGTAATTATGGATATATGAGCTGTAGCAACACTATATATTGGTTGAATAAGGAACTTAGGCACTGTGGGCCCAATACGTAAAGGAAGTGCAGATACATGCCAAAGACACATATTTAGGCTGCAGAAATCTGCATTCACAGATGGCTCTGCCCAAGGCATGGCCCACAGCCCTTGGCCTCCCTTCCTCAGTTCTGTCCCATGTAAAGACACCATCATGGGGGAGGGTTGCGGGTGGCAATGTGACATGTCAGAAGTGAACTGAAACTCGCGGGTGGACATCTGCTTCAGGAGCTGGTCCCCCACTCCTCAGAGAAGGGGATTAAGGAATGTGGCATTCTTCTAAATGAAACTGATGGAATCAACAACAAATTAAAACAAGCATTTGTCAATGCCTAATGTTGCTTGCTTCTATGTGCTGTTTAGGTATTTGGAAGTCATTGGAGTGCAAATATTGAAAATTTGAGAACTTACAAGCGTCGTGGGAACTGCTACCATAGCTTAAAACAGTCATTGTTAGAAATTTTTCACAAAATGTTCAACATAGCCATTTTAAGACCTCTGGTCATGAACAGTGTCAGTGATTTTGTTAATGTGTCCCATACATTGAGCTTTCTGGTACCACCCATCGCGCCATTGTGCGCACATGGGCGGAAACACATTTTGGGCAGGATGTGAAAATGACAGCTGTACTGCTCATAAGGAGGTGTAGTAAAATGGCAATGTTGAAAATCTGGAGTGGAAATATTGAAAATTCGCAAACCTACGAAGATGCGTGGGAACTGTGCAGCGCACACTCGTAAAACAGTCATTTTTAGGAATTCTTTCACCATATTTTCAACATTGCCATTTTAAGATCTCTGCTCATGAACAGTGACACTGTGATTTTCTTAATGTGTCCCATACACTGAGTTCGCACACCGACTGCGCCATTGTGTGCTACATGGGTGGAAACATGTTTTGAGCAGGATGTGAAAAATGACAGCTGTACTGCTCATGAGGAGGTGTGGTAAAATGGCAATGTTGAAAATCTGGAGTGAAAATATTGAAATTTCATGAACTTACGAGCCTGCGTAGGAACTGCGCAATGCTGCGCTCATAAAACAGTCATTTTTTGAATTTTTTGGACAATTTTACAGCATGGGGTTTTGGGACCCCTTCTCATGAATGATGTCACTGTCATGGCAGTATTCAGGCCCGAAGGGTGATTTCACAGTCACTGCAGAGTCACTATGTGAAATCACCCTTCGGGCCCGAATAACGCCATGACAGTGACATCATTCATGAGAAGGGGTCCTAAAAACCCCATGTTGAAAATTTGGTGTACAAATTCCCAAAAATGCCTGAGATATGCAATAAAGTTGAACCCCTCCTATCTAGCCCATTATACAGCTTACCGGCATTTCCTCAGTTCGTGGTCGGCTTTGAAGAGTGCAGACGTGTTCCCGGTCCACCGAAGATTGTCATGCCAGAGTCCGGAGGTAAGTATGGGGTGAGGTGGGGTGTGGGGAGGCTGGAGTGCGCAGGGCGGGTGCGGTTGTAGAGGGGGTCAGACGCTGGCGACTGCTTTTGTTACAGGTTTAAACAAAAAAGACGTCGGATTGCTTTTGCCACGCTGGGGTGGGCTCCCAGCGGCACAAGGATAGAGGATTCGTTCAGCCGACGGGGATTGGGCAGCCCTGTCGTCAACACTGATTGCCACGCTGGGTGGGCCCAGCGTGGCACCAGCTATGAGGGGGAGGGAAGACAGCAGCTCAGCTGGCGGGATTGGGCACCCCTGGCCGGGCATACAGGACATGCGGGGCGCTGCGACGCCTGCATGTGGGGAGCACTTATCAGTGCTCACTGGAAGCGAGGCTCTTTCAATGTATGCCACTGCATTTTGGAGCGTGTCATAGACAGCTCTAAAATGCATTGGCTTACAGGGTCCGCGCCTGCCAGCTTACTGACTGAATTGGAGGAGGAGGTGACACACCTCCAAAATCTCTGATGATGGCACTATGTTTCTTGCACATGCGTGCAAGCAACATAAAAAGCACAAAACTACAGAACTGACACCATACAACCCTTCATTCCCTGCTAGATGCCTGGGTGCAACCAAAAGTCATACTATATGAGCCTGGCATGACTGCAACTTAACCTCAGAGAACTTGTGCACAAGACCATCTGTCGTAATGGTAACCCTTTAAGCTAGTACCTGCATGCCTCAAACATGTAGATGTCTATCCTGGGATTGTGTGGATGTGCATCCTGTCCCTGTGCCCACCCAACCCAAACACACATGTAGATGTGAGTAGGGATAAGGCTAAGTGTAGATTTGGCATGCATCTATGACTACATGCATGCAGGTCTTCACAAGTACCAAGCAGGACCTCTACACATCACAAGCTATACCAAATGCATCTATGCAAATGCACATGGACTCCTTCATCTTTTGAGGCTTGGGCCTTTAAAGGCAAAGCATCATTTTCACATGGTTTAAACTTGTCTGTTCTTGGACCTAGAGGCCTGAATACTGGCATGCATACTTCTTGTGGCAGAATTTGATTATCTCCCAAGTTTGTTAAAAGTTAATGTACTACTTGTTGAGTAACAGACTGTATAAATAAACAGGAATTAAAGTCAGCTATTTGGCAAAGTGGTCGCTCACAGTACTTGTCATGGTGCCAGGGATCAAATTTCAAAGGGTGAGCACGAGGCATCGGGGCTTGTGGGGTGGAGGAGGAGGACTGATTATTCCCAGACAACTCTCTTCTCCTCTGTGAAGAGATGGTTGCTGCCTCCACTGCAGTGTTACCATCCAGCTGATCATGGTGGCAGTGCAATGATAAGCAAGCAGGAAAGGGATGTCATTCTCGAGGCGACTGTCCACTAAGTCTACCCCCAGAGGTATGGGTACAACTTAATTCGCTTTGAGCAAAGTATACCGAGCTGATTGCAGAGAAAGCTGACATGGTCCTTTTCCATACTAAGACCAGATATTTAGAGTCTGGAGAAAGAGCTGAGTGGCTCTTGGCCTGGAGACTCAGGCAGCTTGAAACAGCAAGTATGGTCCCCCAGTTGAGGCCTGGTCCAGGAGAGGAGATTCTAACCCACCCCAGGGATATAGAAGAAGCTTTTAGGGATTTCTACGAAGGTCAATATGATGGTCAACCTTTGATCCCAGAGAGCCACTCTCAAGTATCTGACTACTTAGATACCCTTCCCATTCCATGTCTCTCAGCCTAACAGCAGGAATACTTGGGTCCAATAGGGGTATCTGAGGTGCCAGGAGTGATCCGCCAGCTCCCTTTAAATAAAGCCCTGGGTCCTGATGGTTTTTGTAATACTTTTTATGTTGTTTTTGAGGAAGAAATATCTCCCTTTTTTACCCAATTGTTTAATTTTTTAATCTCAAAAGGACTAAGGGACCCCTCCTTCACCCAGGCCTGGATATCTCTTATCCATAAACCAGGCAAGGATGACTTGCTCCCCACAAGTTACCACCCAATCTCCCTGCTTATCTCAAATCTTAAGATTCTGGCCAAGATTCTAGCAAATAGATTGAAGTAGGTCTGGGATGACTTGATCTCCCCACTGCAGGTAGGATTTATGGTTGATTGTCTCTCAAGTGACCATCTTCGTAAGTTGCTCTATCTCATTTTTGCCTCTGGAGAGAACAAGGTCCCAGCAGCCTTGGTCTCCCTGGACACAGAAAAGGCCTTTGACTGGGTTTCTTTGCCTTTTTTGTTTGAGGTGTTATGGGAATTTGGTTTCACTCCCAATTTTTGTGCATGGGTTAAGGTAATGTACAGTAGACCCATGGCTAGGATCCTCTGTAACAGGCTATCCTCAACACCTTTGCAGCTTAAGAGGGGCACACATCAGGGGTGTCCTCTCTCCCCTATATTGTTTAATTTGTATTTAGAACCCTTGCATTTTAATTTACAGAGCAATTTGGCTACTAAAGGAAATTGGATTGGCGGGATTAGGTATAGAATCTCGGCATACACAGATGACTTGCTTCTTCACATTGAAAATCCTTTGTCTTCACTCCCTGCAGCATTAGCTGAGATCTGCAAATTTTTTAGGTTATAAGGCTACAAACTGAATACTGAGATAATTCAGGTCCTGCCCCTAAATAGTTATATCCCTAAGCAGGGTGTACAAGCTCTTGGCCTAGCATGAGAACCCAAGACTCTCCAATATTTGGAAATCCACCTGCCGTACTTCCTCTCAGATCTGGTTAAACTGAACCTCCCTTCCCTGTTGCAAGCTATTAAATTGGACCTTCAGAGATGGGTCACATTGCCTTTATCTCTATGGGGTCATATTAGCATTATTAAAATGAATATCTTTCCAAGGTTGTTGTATACCCTCTGGATGTAGGGGTGTTTCTACCAAAAACATGGTTTTATAGCATAAAGGTTATTAAACCAATTCTTATGGAAGGAGATTTGTATGACAATCTTATTTTAAGCCTCTTCGAGGGGCTTGCGACTTTAATTTTTTCTTATACTACTTGGCTATATGATGCTCTAAATTCTTGCAATGGAGTGGTAGTGGAGTTTGACCTTCTGGGGGTGAGTATCAGCCCCTTTGGCTCCACCTCGAGGCCCACTTGTGCAAGAGTGTAGGTTTGCATTTGGCTAGTTTATTGTATTCCAAGTCATCGAGGTTGCCCCCTGTTCTTCGACATACTCCTCTTATTTGGTTCTTGAAGGTTTGAGTCCATTTTGGAAAATCTCTTAAACTGGATTGGTATTGTGAGCTGGCTCAGCCTGTTTTGGGTAATTCAAATATTTGCATTGCTGGCCACCCAATTCTGGTGGCTTTCTGCCCTCCACTAAGCTTGGCCTCTATGAAGTCCCTTTTAGAACAGGGTATATTTCTGTCCCACGGAGAGATGCAGGAGCAATTCTCAATTCCTCTCTTTCATAGGTTTGAATATCTAAAATTAACAAAAGCCTTGTGGTCCTTTTTTGACCCGGGACCTTGGTTCGCTTTGGGCAACAATACCTCGTCTCAGCTTTGCTCCCTGGCAGATCAGCCCCACCCTGTTTCTGGTGTATACTCCAGTTTACAGTCTATTGATCCCAATTTCTTGTCAGGGGTTTGGTTTTACTGGCAGCAGGCATTGGGGTCTCATCATGATTCTAAACACTGGCGAACTATATTGCACAATATTTATAGATATGTTAAATGGGACCATTACAGATGGACTCAATACCGAGTGCTGCATGATTTGTATTATACTCCTGCTAAGCAATATTCAATGGGGAAATCCACTTCTCTGGTTTGCTCCCACTGTGGGCTCTCAAGTGCAAATTTCAATCAATCAATAAATCAATAAACTTTTATTTTTAAAAAGGTGCATTTACAAAGTTCAATGCGCCTGTACAATAAGAGCACAGATTAAATACAAATAACATATTAAAAACAGTACAATAATTAAAACCCCTTAAATAGGTCCAACTTTGTCAAACACATTAGGTAGTCAGTATAACTCAGTAACCATTGTTATTTAGGCTAATTTAACAACCCTCATGGTCCAGAAAGGCAAGACCAAATAAATGTGTCTTCAGGGCGATCTTGAAGCTCTGTATGGTAAGGCACTCTCTCACCCAATGAGGTAGAGAGTTCCACAGGGTAGAGGCAGCACAAGCAAACAAGCGAGCCCACGATGTCTTAAATCAATCCCAAGGAACCTCTAGCAATCTCTCATTGGTGGAGTGGGTGGAGGGAGCAGTAGGGACAAAGGAGATCTTGCAAGTACCATGGTTCCTGACTGTGTAGAGCCTTGTAGGTGAGTAACCCAACCTTGAAAGTGATCCGCCACTGAAATGACAGCCAGTGCAGTTTGTGGAGCACAGGTGTGATGTTGCAAGATTTTAATAAGCCAGTCAACAACCTGACTGCCATGTTCTGTACTAGCTGCAAGCAGTGGATATCAATCCTCCGGAGCCCTAGGTAAAGGGCATTGCAGTAGTCAAGGCAGGATGTCACAAAGGCATGAACCAAAGTTGGAAGATCACCGGACGGAACCAGATGTTTTATCCAGGCGATATTCTGCAGATGGTAAAAAGAGGTCTTGAGAACTGCTGACACCTGAGATTTCAGTGTCAAGCTGGCATCAAAAATAATGCCCAGATTCTGCACCTAGTCAGAGGTCGACAGCTGGACACCCCCATGCCAAAGCCCAGAGTGCTGTCCTACTGGTGTCCCCCTGCCCTAACAACCTGGGTCCACCACCAACATTTCAGTCTTCTCTGGGTTCAACTGCAGCCAGTTGGCACTCATCCAGTCCTCTATCTCAATAAGGCAGCTATTAAAGACCAAGATAGCTCCACCCTGTTTAGGTACAAAGGACATGTATAGCTGAGTATCATCAGCATAACAGTGAAAACTCAGCCCATACTGCCTAATAATGTCTCCCAATGACAGCATGTACACTGTGAACAACATAGGTGATAAGAAGGAAGTCTGCGGCACACTGCATGATAGGAAGAGAAGGCCAAGGAGTAAATCCCTGACGCCACTCTCTGTGTCCTACCTATGAGGAATGATCGAAACCAGCTGAAGAATGTTCCTGACAGTCCACAGACTAGCCACAGGCACTCCAGCAACTCATCATGATCCACAGTGTCAAATTCTGCAGACAGATCAAGAAGGACCAATATTGAATGAGTCCTCCAATCTCTCACTATTAGGAGATCATTAAGTACCTGAACAAGTGCCGTCTCAGTACTATGCCTCTTCCTAAATCCAGACTGAAGAGGATCATAGACATCATGGATGGTTAAATGATCCTCCAGCTACAGCACAACCACCTTCTCAATAACCTTACCCATAAAGGGCAGGTAAGAGGCAGGTCTGTAGTTAACTAGATAGTCCATGTTGAGGGATAGTTTCTTCAGGAGAGGTTTTACAACTGCCTCCTTCTGGGGATCTGGAAGAAACCCTGTCTCCAACGACCTCCAGGCAACCTCAGCTAGGTCCAGGCTGATTACCTCAATGCACCATGCAAGGAGACATGTTGGACCTGGGTCCAAACAACAGCAGGTTGGTGGCAAAGTCTGGATATTCCTCATAAAGTCAGTGATAGCCAGCTGGCCAAAGTTGGACCAGTTAAACTGGGTGATCATAACATCCCACCGACCTCCACAGCACCCAATAGAGGGGGCTAGACAGATTCCGGACCTGATGGTGGCAACCTTATCTGTAAAAAAGTGCGCAAACTTATCACACTTACTTTGTGAAAATGCCCCCCTAGTCTGAAGACAGATTGGACTACACAATCTGTCCACATTCCGGAAGAGCTGAGCTGGTTGATTTTGCACAGCGGCAATCTCCCTGGACAGGAATTCTGCCTTCTTATGGGAGATTGATCATCCTTATAATGATCCATCAATCTATTTTTTTTTAATTTAATTAACTTTATTGAGTTTTACTAGGACAGGTTTACATAGGAATGGGAACGATACACTGCTGAAACAAATAAACAGCGTAACCAGAGTAAGCACTATAACAGACTGACAAGTACATATAAGACATCCAAAGCAGAATGTTTACTATACACCTGCCTGGCTCCCCCCCAAAGACCCCCAGCCACCCACCCACCAACCTCCCCATCCCCCCATCCCTTCCCAAACACTCCCTTCTCCAGAGTCACCCCAAGTCTTAACATAAATAGGTTGATATATGGTGAGATTTTTTTCCACTCTTCAGAGGGGAAAAACTGCATGTGACCAAAGCAATCAGTTAAGGTGTGGCTCACAGTGACAGCAAGGTGTAAAGGGGTTCCCATATCTTGACAAATATTTTCTTGTGGCCTGATATATTCACTATGCTACCCTCCACCTGTAGGGTAAAAAGGATTTCTTGGTACCATTCGGTATAAGTAGGAAGGTGGGTATCACACCAATGCCGTAGTATAACTTTCTTAGCGCATTCTGCTATTAAAGGGATGTGTGGCTTCTGTGTACCTATGAGGCCCCCATGGTAATCCCCTATAATACAAATTTCGGGAGTAAACACCCACTGTAGACCCAATACTGGGTCCATCCATCATTTGATATCATCCCAGAATGGTGTTACCTTTTCACATGTCCACAATATATGTAGTAGAGTACCAGGTTCTCTCTGGCACCAGGTACATAGGTCCAAGGTCAGCTTGCCTATACGATGTAATTTAATTGGGGTATAGTACATATTATGTAGTATTTGAAACTGCATTAGACGGTAGCAGTCCCAATTAATGTATTTATAAGTGGCTTTCCAAACACCTTCCCAATCTTGGGGGCCATATGAAGAGGGAAGGGAGTGATCCCAGGGGTAGAGAAAGGCAGGTTCACTTACTGTAAGAGCTTCCTAAAGCTGAGCATGATAATAAGCCATGTTATGAGAAAAGGGTGCCACCGAGACCAAAGGAAGCAGGATGTCTCCCTATAATCGATTCCAATGGCCAGACCCAAAGTGGTGCAGGAGCATGTACCTGGTCAGATTGTACTTAAAGGACAGGGTCGTAGGCCAATTGAATTTTGATTGGGCCTCTAAGAAAGTAAGGAGCTGGCCAGCTTGTACTAGATGTTCTACCCGGAAAGAAACAAGGAATGGCCAGGCCTGTCGGGTCAAGGTCTTACTGGCTATTATTAAATTTGGATTACCAAGGATAGATCGGGAAATATCCAAACTGGGATTCAATTTTAGCAAGGAACATAACTGTTGGTGAGCATAAAGGGCATTGCCAACTGGAGAATCCCATAGGGGGCCAGGTACATTTTTAGTGGGGACATACAACAAGGCTTGGGGGTCCATGTTATAAAGGGAGCATAATGTGAGCTCCATTTCCAACCATTGAGGTATTTAACTCTGGTCACCTAAAGGATAGGACCAAGAGAAGTATCTGGAGCAATGGATAGCCAGGTAATAAATGAATATATTGAGGACCTGAAGATCACCAGCTTCCCTTACCTTCATCAATTTACCCAGTGCATGCCGAGGTGGCTTCCCCTTCCAGAGAAACTTGGAAAAAATCCTATTAATGTGATGAAACCATGTGTTGGGCAACTTTGGATTAAGCATTGTAAGGGAATATAAAAGCCTAGGAAGAATATTCATTTTAAGTATAGTTATGCAGCCCCACAGTGTCAAGGACAGCAAGGACCAACAAGCCAAGTCAGCCTTGAGTTGAGACAAAATACAATCAATATTGAATTGCTTCATTTTGGTCAGATCAACACTGAGGTGTATCCCCAAGTAATGCAGCTTTTCTCTGACCCAGAGAAGTCCAAGGTGCTTAGCACTTGTCTGGGTAGTAATACTGTTCAGAGGCATCACCTCAATCTTGTTTTTTTTTTTAATTCAATATACTTTATTGATATTTTAACAATACATCAGAAAGTACACCACTAAAGTCAGTGAACAAATTAATACATAAGAAAAAAAAAAGACAAAAAGACACAAACAGCACAAAGACAGACATTTCCCCCCCCAAGTCTGAGCTCAAATATAAATGTGGCTAATTATTCTGGAAAATGTATCTGGCACATAGAAATGCAGATAATAGCCATAATCCACCAGATCAATAAAGGATACCAGAGTCTCACTAGCATCAGCAGGGACAAAAGTGGTTCCCATATCTTTTTAAACTTATGATACAAGTGCCGCAGATAAGCTATGTGTCTCTCTACCTGGATTGCCAATAGGATTTCTCAATACCATTCAACAATAGTAGGAAGGGGCTATTCCTTCCAATGCCATAGCATGACTAGTTTTGCCACAGCTGAGATTAAGGTTATGTGTGCTTTATGTACCTGGGGAGTCCCAGGAGGGAAAATTGCCAGCAGACAACACTCTGGGGTGAATAGAGGATCCAATCCTAGAATGGGGTCCAGGACCCGCTGTATCACACTCCAAAACTTCTGGATGTGCGGACATGACCACAACATATGATATAGCGACCCGGAGACTTGACAGCCTCGAGGACACCAGGGAGAGGGAATATAACCCATATTATACAATTTATCCAGAGTGTAGTAGATATTATGTAAAATGTTAAACTGAATTAATCGGAGTTTATCCTGTTTAATATTCTTGTAGATCCCACCCCATACCTTCACCCAGAAGTCGGAGTCCACAGGCAGAGACAATTCGTGCACCCAATAATAACATACCCCCTTAGGGAGAGATGTATCTAAGCCTTGAAGGTGCTTATAGATATTAGAAACTGCATGGGGTTGCTCTGCATCTTGGAGGGTCTTGAAGAGACCATCCGTTAATTGTGTCATCCATTCTTGGTTACCTTTAGATGCAAGTATAGCCGCATTAATTTGCAAATATTTAAAAAATTCCTGGGGTCTTAGTTGAAAGCGGCTCTGCAATGCCTGAAAAGAGGCTATATATGTACCCTGGAGAAAATCCTCCAGTTTACAATGCTTGAGTTGGAAAAAAGGAATGTAGAATAGGACGATGTCCGATCTGAAAGTGCCAGTTATTAAAAAGTGGTTGGGCCCGAGAAGTATACCAGTTTTCTGAAAAATACACTTGCATTTGCTGAAAGGCTTTAAGAGACCAAGCTATTGGGGTTGTTTTAAGCAGACTGGGAAGACGGGAGGGTTTAGAGAATACCAGGGCATACAGTGAACTTGCAGCACCTCGAGCTAACCTGCGTTCAATATCAAGCCAGACTGGCACATATGAATACTCCACTCGGGGCGCCTCATCGTTTATCCAATAAGCTATCTTACATAAGTGTTGAGCCCGATAATACAAGAAAAGAGATGGGAGGCTGAGGCCTCCCTTAGGTTTTGGTGCAGTTAGTTTAAAATATGCCCTTCTCACTGCCTTACCCCTCCATAGGAATTTGTTAAACACTCTTTGTAGTTGCAAGAACCAAGACTTGGGCAGGACGATGCCCATCATGCCCAACAGATATAACAGTCATGGTAAAACATTCATTTTAAGAATATTTATCTGACCCCAAAGTGACAGTGGGAGGGCACTCCATCTCTTCAGATCAGACTGCACCAAACATACCAGACTGGTCAGATTAAGGTTAATCATCAAGGGAATACTCTTGGCAATTTTGATCCCCAGGTATGTAAGAGCCTTTGGCTCCCATGACAGTCCCAAGGAAGTGCACACATCTCTAGTACAGAGGTGGTTTAATGGGAAAACCTTTGTTTTGGAGAGGTTCAATTTATAAGAGGATACCACCGAGAATCTATTTAACTCCTCCAGCAAAGCTGGTATTGAGTTCTCAGGGTCCACAACGTGCAGTAGAAGATCATCAGCATAAGCTGAGATCACATACAGTATCTCTCCCCTTGAATTGGAATACCCTTCAACAAGGGAGAAGATGCCAGTTTCCGTATCAAAGGCTCCAAATAACAATTAAAAAGAAGTTGGGAAAGCGGGCAGCCCTGACGGGTGCCTCTTTCAAGAATGAATGGGTCAGACAGGCAACCGTTACACCATACCCTAGCCCTTGGGGAAGAGTATAGCACTTTAACCCATTGTACAAAACCATCAGGCACTCCAAATTGCTGGAGAGATGCAAACAGGAAATGCCAGGAAACCCGGTCAAAGGCTTTTTCTGCATTGAGGGATACCAAGGCCACAGGGGACTCGGCATCCCTCGATGCTGCCATTAAATACATGAGCTTCCTCATGTAGTCCGCTGAGGCACGCCCTTGCATAAAACCGACTTGTTCTCTACCAATAATCCCTCCAATTACTGAAGCTAACCAGTTAGCCAGAATTTTAGCCGGAATCTTTGTTTTTTTTTTTTTTTTTTAATTCAAAGTTTATTAAGGTTTTCAACATACAATAAACAACTTGTCACACGATATCAGGAATGTGAACATATGCTTTGGAAAAACATAAACCTCTTTCCTTTCCCCTGCACCCATCCCACCCTGTATTCCCTGTAATATCCCTGCACCCCCCACCCTCTACCCTCCCAGGTTTGCTTGCCCTGAATTTACTTAGTTCATATCCTACACCTGAGAGTCCGTAACTTTATGTCATTTGGAGAGAATAAAGGGTTAGTAACGGGGCCCAAATTTTGTTAAACCTACTCATTCTGTTCCGAAGACTGGCTATCATTTTTTCCACTCTAAGATTATCCAGGAACTCCTTCAACCATTCGGCATATGATATCTCCTCACTATCTTTCCAATGTCTAAGTACTAATTTTTTAACTGACATGGATATTAATGTCATATGATACTTACGTATGGTTATTGGGATTTCAGAGTAGTCTCCTAAAAGGCAAATTTTTGCAGAAAATAAGTCATTGAGGCCCAACGAGGATCTACTCTCTGCTTAATTTGTGACCATAAGGAAGCTATCTTGGGACAGAGCCAGAAAATATGCAGTAAGTTACCCTCCCCCTGGGCACACCTTATACAGCTAGAAGAAGAAGCAATACCAAGTTTAGCCATTTTTTGAGGAGTATATTATAAATTGTGCAGAATTTGGAACTGCATGAATCGGAGCCTGTCCTGCATAATAAATATGTGGCACCCTTGCCAGAGCATCTCCCAATTAATGGGCACCTCAGGAAGGAGCAGGGTCCAGTAATCTGAGGGTCCAAAAGGTGCGGCGTAGATCCAATCATATAAAACATTAAAAATCCTTGATACAGCATGTAGAAGGCCCACCATTTGAGCCAGGCTCGCCCTAAAGGAGGGGCACCTGGATGGCTGGGCCATCACCCCATGGCCTTCGCAAGTAAGTGGTACAGTTGGAAGATTTTAAAAATATTAGAGGCCGGAATCCCTAACTTATCTAGGATTTCTGGGGATGAAAGCCATGCCCCTTTAATCTCATTCCAAAAGTACATAAGTTTAACCTCCTTAGCTTGCGGAAGTCACAAGGGAGAGAGGACTCTCCCATCTATCTTAATATTGGGATTACCTATCAACGGTTGCTCCAAATCTAAGCAATGGTTGTACTTTATAAAGCTACAGAACTGGGAGTGCACCCTCACAGATATTGCAATTGGTGTCGAATGGAGCTGCACTGGAAGATACTTAGGTTTCACAAAGAGCAATGCAGCAGGAGAGATAATATAGTATTGAATTTGGGCTAGTTCTATTCTAATCCAAAGGGGCTTATACACATTGGAATCTTCTAAGTTGCTTTGCTTAAGCCACCTTAAGTATTTGCTTGCATGACTGGCCCAATAGTAAAGACTGACATGCGGCACACGAAGGCTGCCTCTAAGTTTAGGGGCTGCTAATTTGTAGAAAACCAAACGGGGACACTTCCTGGTCCAGATGAAATTGGTAAAAATATTATGCACTTTCTTGAACCATGACTGAGGCAGCCATATATTCAAGAGACTAAGTGGATAATACAAAAATAGGGAAGATGCTCATTTTAATAAGGCTGATTCTGCCCCAGAATGCCAATGGGAAAAGGGACCACCTATTTAAATCTTGAGTAATAATATGTAATAAGGAGTCCAAATTATTCTTTTGAAGGAGTGCAGTACTTCTTGTGAAAGTGATACCTAAGTATTTCAATGATTTCTTTACCCAGGACAGACCCATGGCACTAATTTCATGTTTTATCACTCTCTGATTAAGGGGGAAAACCACAGTCTTTCCCACATTTAATTTGTAGTTGGAGAATAAACTATACTCTTTAATAACTTCCAATAAATATGGGATAGATTCTCCAGGGTAGGAGACTTGAAGCAATAAGTCATCTGCGTAGGCCGAAACTTTAACTTTAAAACCTTGTATGGTGATATCTTGGATCTTGGACTAGCAACCAGTCTCCGAATAAGGGACTCCAGGTACAAATTAAAAAGTAAGGGGGATAAGGGGCAGCCCTGCCTAGTGCCAGAGTCTAAAGAGAATAAATCTGAGGTACTCCCATTACGTAAAACCCTGGCCGTAGGAGAATTGTAGAGTGCCCGTATCCAGTTTTGGAACTCTGGGGGAAAAGCAAAAGCATGTAATGTCCGGAAAAGAAAATTCCAATCTACTCTGTCGAATGCCTTCTGGGCCACCAAAGCAGCTGGAAATTCAGCATCCCTGGATACCAAGAAGACATGGGCCAAGGTGCACAAATGATCACTGGCTGACCTCCCCTTCATGAAGCCCACCTGCTGTGCTCCTATTAAATCAGGAAGAACCGTATTAATACGATCCACTAACAATTTACTCAGAATTTTAATATCTTGATTAAGTAAAGATATAGGCCCGTAACTTGCCATATATTCAGGCGCTTTACTGGGTTTTGGCAATAGAGTTATCAACGCTTCAAACAATGTACCGTCTGTGCTGTTACCTGCAAGAATCTGTTGGAACAGAGAGAGAAGTAGAGGGGCGAGTTGTTTTGCAAACATTTTATAAAAATTAGGCGAACACCCATCTGGTCCCGGGGATTTATCTAGAGGTAGACCATCTATAACTTTTAAGATCTCCGCTTCGGTTATGGTAGCACATAATGCAACTTGTTGCATTTCTGAGAGAGAAGGCAAATGAGATTCGACTAAATAGTGATCCAAATCTTTTAGAGGAGGAGAGTCAGCCATTGGACAGTACAATAATTGGAAAAAGTTGTGAAATTCTGCTATAATTTCTATCTGATTATTTATCAGCACTCCGCCGGCAGACCAAATTGAAGTGATAAACCTGGCAGATTCCTGCTGTTTGACTCGTGCAGCTAAGAGGTGGCCCGCCCTCTCACCTTGGTTGACATAAGTTGCTTTTGACTTCAAAATCAAAAATTCTTTCTTCTCCCTCAGAAAATCCAAGTAGGAGTCCCTAGGTTTTATAAGTTCCAAACTGATTTGGAACTCTGAAGGGCGATGGGCCAGCTAACTTTTCCACCAGTGTTTGTATAAATAGCACGACATCAGATCCTTCTTCATTCTCGGGAAGACCTATGAGACCACATTATTTCTACGACTGCGGCCCTTTAGGTCCTCAATCTTAACTTCCATTCTTGCCATTTTCTGACGAATAACCATGATCTCAGGTTCTGTTTTCTCTATCCGTTTCTCCACTGAACAGATTCGGGCTTCATTATCTGGTGTGTGTGGAGACATATTCCTTTTTATAGCTCTAATCTGGTAGAGAAACTGTGTTAATTGCTGTTCTCTCATTTTTTTCCTCTTTGATTCCACACCAATAAACAGACCCCTCAAATAGGCTTTTAAGGCACTCCATTCCATATCGGGTTTCCCCGTAGTGTTAAGATTAGTAGATACAAATTGTGAGATATGACTGCTAATGTATTTCACTGTGCTTGGGTCCTTTAAAAGTTGATTATTAATTTTTCAGCGGCCTTCTACCTTTGGAACAGCAGCGAGAGAAAGTTGACACGTAACAAGAGAGTGGTCCGATGGTGGTCCTAGGTGAATAGATGAGTCTATAACCCCTGATAATAATTGTTGAGAGATAATGATGTAATCTATGCTAGAAGACATTTTATGAACTGGAGAGGTAACCGTATAGCATCTATCTGAGGGGTGTAGAGTACGCCACACATCACGCAATCCCGCCCTGTCCCACATGACTCTTAAAGCCCTTTGGGCCAGGGAAAGACCTTTGAATTTATTACCTGTACGGTCTATATTTGGGTCAAAAACTAAATTTAAATCGCCTCCCAAAATCATTGGAACTGCTAAAAAAGGAGCTGATATGTTGATTAGTTCCATGAAAAACCCCGGAGAATCACTATTCGGTCCATATATACTACCTAATAGTATCTCCGTAGTGCACATTCTCCCTTGGACTAATATGTACCTCCCATGAGCATCCCTAATAACTTTAGATTGCGAAAATGGGACGTTATGCTTTAGCAGAATCATCACCCCACGGCTTTGCGTGTTATCCTCGGCTGTGAACACTTGCCCTATTTGCTGCCTTCTCATCTTGAGTTCTTCTGAGATCAATAAATGGGATTCTTGAATAAAAGTGATATCAGACCTTAACAACTGCAAATGCTTCAGGACTTGGTATTGCTTAATCTTCTGCCTGATTCCCTTAACGTTCCACGTGGAAAAAACTAGGCTACTGATCATGGATTAGAGATATACATATTGAAAAGTCACTGGGCATTTTGTCGATGGGCTCAGTTCCCGGCCAGGTGTTAATGGATTGATCCAAGCAAACCCAGTCCTTCCCCCACCTCCCAAAATCCAACAACTCATAAATAAAACGTTCCAATACCCACATCAAGATGTTCTCCCAGACCTCCCTCCCACCCTTATTACTACGATCTATGGTCAACAGAGCACCTTACTATGCTCACCCACCCCCCAGCCCTCCAGACTCAGCTGCCACCCTGTCAACATATTTACAATTTAAACAGCTGGTAGTAAATAAAGCAATGGGGCGCATGAAACAAACTGTCCTAGCTAACCCTCATTATGCCAGATAAACTATCCACCTACTATAACTGCCCTAAGTTATTTATTACATTAAACTGGTATCTTGACCATGACCTAACTCCTATGCATCTAGGTTAACTTAATAAAGAGACCAGCTCCTTTCTTTCCATACTATCATAACCACATAATGCATTGCAAGGCATTATAATAACATAACCTAATCTTCAGAACCCTAAGCTTAATTTCTCAGAATAAGAAACAAAAGACAGCTAGCAAGTTCACAAATGTATCGGCATCTGCATTTATCATATAGGTGTCTCCCGCCCTATATACTACCTGAATACTAAATCCATATACTGTACCCCAGATATTTTAACAAAAGGATTCAATTTCTTGCGATAAGATACAGACCTATTGCCTGTATTCCTGAAGACAAAGTAGAGCTTTAACCCCCATACGAGAGTGTTAAATAAAAGAATTGTCCTTTTCATAATGAAACCCTTAACAAATATTCACTTAGCCCCCCTTTCTAAACCAATGTCCCTTTTAGCAATATAATGTCTAATGATAATGAACTTCATTATCTGAAAGTAAAATTGGGGATCTATTTATCTTATACCACTAAGTCAGTGGCCCTGTAATAGTCCTCTTAGAAGGAGCCAGGATTGAACAAATACCCCTTTTAACTCAGTTATTAATGTTCCCGAAATGTTGGCCATACGCTGTTGCCAGCAAAAGAAGGAAAAAGAAAAAAAAAAGATCGAGACCAATCCCTGGATTGAAGGTTGTCCATAGGCCATACCACAATTTGGCAAGATGACACCCAGCCATTAAAACTCTGCAACTAATATCGGCAATGCAACTTTGGCCATCTGCAAGCCACAGAATTCGCATCACTGTCAGGCTCGGCTCCCTCTAGCGGTAGCAGATACTAAGGATAGAATGCACACTGGTATAGCAGTCGAGCAGGGAAGATTTGATTCGCAGTCTGAACTTAGCGATAACCCTGAGTAAACCAGATTAAAGAGTGCTCCCAAACTGATGCAACAGGAACGGGGGTTTTAAACTGGGTATTGCTTGTCCAGAACCTTGTATTGAAATCGAGACTCCATTAGACAGCCGAAACACCACATGGGGAGCTGCAAAAGGAGGCTAGTGTAAAAGCTTCATCCAGGGGTTTCACAGTCTACAAACTTCATACATTAGATGACAATCATGCCATTAATTTTCATCTTACGACAGGAAAGGCATCAAACTTAAGCTGACTCCAAATCTGGTATCTTCATACCCCACTCAATGGCCAATATCCTCCCTACATAGGGTTCTCATGACTCTTTAAACAAGTTGGGAAAAGCGTTCTTGAGCCCCTTAGCAGCAGCATCAGGATCTTCAAAGGATGACCACAATCCAGATACCATGACCCCTAATTTTGCCGGGTACCCCATTCGAAATTTCATGCCAGCTGCGATTAATTTGGACACCAAAGGGGGGAACAAAGCTCTCTTTTGCCTGATGGATGCTGGCAAGTCCTATGCCACCCTGATTTTGACACCTTCCCATCTCACGTCATGCAATTCTTTAATTTTGGTAAAAAAATGCTGTCTTTCCAAAAAATTCAGAAATTTAAAGATCAGCGGGTGAGGAGGAGCCCCCGCTGGTGGCTTTGGGCAAAGAGATCGGTGCGCCCGTTCAATAATGTATTTCGGTCCGAAGGCCAATGGGCCAGCTAACTTTTCCACCAGTTTTTGTATAAATAGCACGACATCAGATCCTTCTTCATTCTCGGGAACACCTATGAGGACCGCATTATTTCTATGACTGCGGCCCTCTAGGTCCTCAATATTAACTTCCATTTGTGCCATTTTCTGATGAATAACCACGATCTCAGGTTCCATTTTCTCTATCCGTTTCTCCACTGAACAGATTCGGGCTTCATTATCTGCCGTCCGCTGATGTAAGTCTTCCAATGCCTGAGCAAGGCTTTTAATCTCGGTCATGATAATACTAAGGTTTTCCTTGAAGGGGGCAAATTCTTGCAGGCATTGTTGCAAGGTAAGGGGCTGCTGCTCCTCCATTGTCGTTTCTGAAGATGGCCCTTCTGCGCCACTCGAGGTCCTGGACTTTTTGGAGGCCTTCTCAGGCATGGCCGGAGGAGTATGTTTGGATGAATTTCTCCTCATGGTCGTCTCCATACGTCCAACTTTCCGCAAGGTTCTTGCTTAGACTCTTTCCTGGAGGCGTAAGGAGTAACTTAATGTACTTATAACAATTACTACCTATGAAATTTAGGAATCTAATGAGTTGGAGGGCTGGAGCTGTGCTGGAGAGCTGCTATCTGGTGAACTGCATCACGTGACTCCCCATTTTAGCCAGAATCTTAACATCCGAATTAAGAAGCGATATCGGACGGTAGCTTCCAGGACATAGTAAATCCTTGTCTGGCTTCGGAATCAAGGTTATCCATGTCATCAAAAAGCAAGGATCCTTTATTCCTTTTTGAAACCAGAAATTAAAGACATCCCTCAAAAGGGTGGCCAACTGAGGAAGGCAACTCTTAAAAAAGTTATTGGGTAGCCCGTCCGGTCCAGGGGCTTTATCCAGCAGCAACTGCCTAATGGCCTGCTCTACTTCAGTTAAAGTAATTGGAGCCCCTAGATTCTCCACCACTCGAGGATGCATCACAGGAAGACCGACAGAACACAAGTATTCTGTGATCTCCTGGTCTGTCACACCTATCAAGTCAGCTGAGGACTAGAGGGTCTCATAATACCTACCAAAGACATCAGCAATGTCTTGGGGACAGGAGACTGTGTCACCACTTACGGGGGACCTCAGCCCAGGAATGAATTTGGACATTTCAGTCTGCCTCAATCTTAACGCGAGGAGCTTCCCTGCTTTCTCCCCTGCCTCTAAGTACTTTAGTTTGGTACGATGAATGGCCAGCTCTGCTTTTTGTGCCATTAAATCATAGTAATTTGACCGCAGTTGCTGGAGCCTTGTCCATTCCTGCATAGGGGCTATATGACTTAATCTGCCTTCCAACTGCTGAATTTCTCTTATTAATAGATCCAGAGCACATCTCTCCTTCCGGGGCTCGAGTAGCCAATATATGTATAAACTCTCCCTGTATAGCACATTTATTTATTTATTTAGCTTTTGTTGACCGGATAAGTGCACTAGACAAATCCTGCCTATTTTCAGGTACGACCTGGGGGAGGGGGATACAGATGAATGCCAACTGACCTTGAACCAGATTAAGCTGTTGGTGGTATTTTTAGTGAATGAGGGAAATTTGGCCAGGACACCGGGGAAATTCCCCTACTCTTTTCAATAAGTGCCATGGGATCTTTAACATCCACCTGAACTACCACCAATCCAGGCAGACGAGACCTCGGTTTAACGTCTCATCCAAAAGACGGCACCCTCAGAAGTGCAGCATCCCTCTCATGCTGCACTACAGTGTCAGTACTGGGATATTAACCCAAGTGCCTGATGTGGGAACTGAACCCACAGCCCTCTGATCTCCTGGCCTCAGAGGCGAGTGTGCTACCTGCTGAGTTACTGACACTGATTTGAGGGCGGCCCATACCGAATCAACCCTTTTGACTGTCCCTAGATTAATATTGGTAACATTAACTATATATTCCTGGATATGTTTCAGGGTTTTGGTACATTTGAGTAGCCAAGTATTGAGGCACCATCTTATTCCCTCCCTGAGCTTTGGACCCAACATATAGGTTGCCCCACTGGAGAGTGATCTGACAGTACCCTTGGAAAGATAGATGCATCTATCACTCCCGGAAGGCCAAAGGAACTCACTAACCAAAAGTGAATCCGGGAAAGAGTGGCATGCGGTGGGGAATAATAGGTATAGTGCCGCTCCAAGGGGTTAAGGGTCTGCCACACATCAACAACACCTACCCCAGAAATAAGTTCGCCAAGGGCCCTCTGTGCTGGCGATAGTCCCACTCTTTTGCTGTCTGAGTGATCAATCTCTGAGTGAGGGACCAGGTTCCAGTCTCCACCGAGGAATGTCAGGAGGGGGGATTAGAAACTAGCAAGGGTATTAACTGGGTAAAAAACAGAGGAGAGTCTACGTTAGGGCCATATATTGATGCCAACATTACTGGAGAGGACTCTAGCCTACCCTGTACTATAATATAACGCCTTTCCAGGTCCCACCATTCCCTGCTCTTAACAAAAGGCACAGTTTTAGCAATCAGTACGATGGTACCATTGTGTTTAGTAGAGTTACCAGTGCCGAAAACCTGACCCACCCAATTTCTTTTAAAGAGGGAAATATTATCTCTCAATAAGTGTGTCTCCTGCAAACAGGCAATCCCCGTATGGAGCTGGGATAGATGTTTTAAAATCATAATCCACTTCTTTTTACTTTGGGCCCCTTTAACGTTCCAACTAATAAAATTATAAGAACCGCTCATTCTCTTATCATAATCCATGAAAAGAAAGGGAGGGAAAAAAAACACTGGAACCACTGCAAGGTTCTTCATATTGTCCTCTGATGCATATGATTAAAGGAATCCCCCATGATGAGCGCAGATTTATCCCAACCCCAGAACCCCACAGCAAAGTGTTCTTTGAATTGGAACAAAAGAGAAAACCCACCCCCAAAAAAACCCTCTGCTCCCTGACAACTCCACCCCCCTTCCCCCCTTTACCCCGAAACACTCCATGCAACATTTCAAACTTCAGTACAACTATTTACAATCCTTCTTACCCGGTTCTGATAACTGACCTCCCACAATATTTAAAGGCACGCGAACATCCCTCTCACTGCCTTACAGAGGCCCACCCTCCCCCCTTTTCGACAACGAAAAACCATGCATGCCTAAAAAGTAGTCACAACCATGATAGGACATTTAGAATTACTGTAAAATGTAATGCTAACTCCATAGTAATAAAAGGAATTAGTGAAACCGAACTGCCATACATATATAATGGAATATTGCCTCCTCATGGCCTCCACTGAAAATGCCTCAATCCAATAAACATAATTGGCCCGTATAACATTTTAACAAAAATCTACTTGCATCTTTCACTTAAAACTTAAATAGGAGAGAGATGAGTCCCAAAGATAACCTGCCGCAACCCCATAATACCTGACATTACATCCAGCAAAATAGATAGTAATGCGAGGGAGCTGTGTTAAGGGGCTAAAAGTGAGTCCATTCAAAACTCTCAATAGTTCCAGTCCACAAGTAGGTAAAGTAGACTCCATTGCTCACATTGGAAGTACCATTCAGGCATGCACCTAACAACAAGAGTCTCTAAGTAAGTTAACCGGAGGAATCTCTCAATCTCACAGATACACACTTCGGAGATTAAACGCCATCCTATTTCGAGAAGAAGACTTCTGCAGCAACTGTGGATATTATGTCACATGTCTCTGCTCCTTCCAGGATATAGTGACTGGCTCTCACATACAATCCCCACTTCATTTGAAAAGATCAGGGAAATGATTTCGAAGCTCAGCTGAAGCTTTGGTAGGGGACTCCAGGCTGAGCCACTTCTCATTATGCTTCACCTGTAAAGTTGCAAGATAGCACATTTGAAATGCTTTTCTGGCTGCGATAAGCTTTGACACCATGGGATGAAATTCCTGCCTCTTCAGGCAGACTGCCTGGGGTAGATCCTGTGATATTCTCAATTTGTAGCCCTCCCATTGAATTTCCTGGACTGCTTTGATCTTAGCTAGTATGTGTTGCTTGTCTAAATAGTTGAGAAGTTTAAATACCAATGGTCGGGGAGGGGAGCCTGGTGGGGAGGGCGCAGTGACTGATGCGCTCTTTCCACCACATATCCTTGTGCACTGGGTGATGGGCCAGCTATTCGTCACACAGCTTTTGTACAAAAGCAATAGGATTGTTGCCTTCCTCCTTCTCTAGTAGCCCAAAAACAATTAAGTTATTGCGCCGACTGCGCCCCTCTAAGTCCTCCAGTTTATCCTCGATCTTCCAAATCCTTAGCCTCAAAACTGAATTGTCGAGATCTATTTTGTCTCTCCATTTATCCAGAGACGTAAGTCGGGTTTCAACATCCCCGACCTGTAGATTAAGTGCATCCATATTCTTTCTGATGGACTGGACATCTTCTGAAATTGCTGAAATGGAGTTTTGGAGAGGCTGCATAAATTCAAGAAAGCGCTCCTCAGTGAGTGCTGCCATGGGTAAAGGAGGCTTACTTGACACTGTGGTTTGTGACTTAGGCCTCTTAGGGGCCTTTTCCTTCTCCGGAGTCTGCGGAGGCATGTGGCGCGGTGGCACTTTTCGCATTTCCTCCTCCATTTAACACCGCAATTTCATTACCTAGGGAATCTGAGATCTGATGAGATGAGAAAATGCCACGAAGTCTGTTAAAAGATTTCCACTAAAGATTAAAATCACCAGATTTGCCGGGGAGCGAGGGAAGGCAGCAGCTCTTGCCTAGGCAGCCATCACGTGACCTCCCCCTTGATCTTGTTCAGATTTAGTTTATAATTGTAGATGGCACCAATGTGTGTGACAATTTCTAGAACTGCTGCTAATGAAAGAGCAGGGGACATGGCATGGAGGAGGATGTCGTCTGCATACACAGACAACTTGTATTGGCAAGGGCCCAGGGAAATACCATAGGTGCTTGGAGATACATTTATCTTTCTGATTAGAGGTTTGAGATACAAATTAAATAAAAAGAAGGAAAGGGGGAAACCCTGATGCGTACCCTGCTGCAAGGGAAAAGATTCAGAGTGTACCCCTTTTCAAAGGATATGTGCCAAGGGGTGAGTGTAAAACACCTTGACCCAAGTAATAAATTCCGGGGGGATATTATACCTAGGAAGCAGGTTGAAGAGGTAATCCCATGAAACCTTGTCAAATGCTTTTTCTGCATCCATGGAAGCCAGAACTGAGGGTGTACCAGAGTTCCTGGACATAGAAATAAGATGCAACAGTTTCCGACGATGATCGGAAGATAATCGCCCTGAAACAAACCCCACCTGTTCTCTGCTAAGAAGACATTCCCATACCAAATTAAGCCTGGTAGCCAGGATTTTGGCTACAATTTCAAGGTTAACATTATTTAGAGATATAGGTTGGTAATTAGATACAAGGAAAAACAACAGCACTACTCCAGACTCTGCAAATAACATAGAAAATGTATTACAGCAGACGCCAATACATTTTCTAAGTATTATGAAACCTAAAATAGTGTTTTTCCTTGTGCCCTTATATTATTTTGTACACACTCCAAACAGCTTGTAGCTGTTGTTTGCATTTTGTGGTAATTAGATACTACCGATTGGTCTCACCCTGGCTTGGGGAGGACCACTATGGTAGCAGTGGTGAGGGACGAATCTGACCAGCCATGTAAGAAAACATATTGAAAGAGATTTAGGAGATGTGGGTCTAGCAGCTCCTTGTACCTCCTCTAGAAGTTTGAGGAGAAGCCATCCAGGCCAGGGGACTTATCAGGGGTGTGGGAATCTACCGCAGTATACATTTCTGTAAGAGTTAGAGGGGCTTTGAGCAAATCCACCTTGGCCTCATCCAATGCAGGTAGCTCTGTCTTGTAGGAAATCCTCAAACTGTGAGGAATCAAATGGGATATGAGGTCCTGCATATAATGATCTATAAAAATCTTGAAACTAGGACACAGTATCTCTAGAAGAAGTGACTGGACTGCCAGAGGGCAATTCAAGGGATGGCACAATTCGATCTATAAGTTGTGAGCAGATTAGATTTTTGTGTACTGCAGTTCAAGTAAATACAGGCAGCAGCAGAGACACTAAAACACCTGACCAGAGCACTGTGATTTAAAAACACTGCACAACAGTTCACTGAGCTAATAGTAGTTACAGAAAAAACAACACAAAAACAACTTTTTTATATAGCTTTTTTTTCATGAACAATACATGATTGGGAATAAGGGGACACCCTGAAACTGGGGTAATAATAAATGAATTACTGTCATGACTACATTAAAGCTGTAACTTCAATAACTAAACAAAATAACAACAATCAATACAGTAAAACCAAATTGACAAAAATAATTCAGTAAACCACACTAAACTGTTCTACAGAAATATAACAACAAATCACAGAAAACAGAACAATAATTAAGAGGAAACACTAATGGAAACAAAACACGAGTGCTTACAAACAGGGATGCCTTGCTTGCTGTTGACTAACACAACTCCCATCCCCCCACAGCAATGCTTTACTACACAGTACAAAACCACCACTTAAGAGAGGGAGGGGTACATTTTCAAAGGAGATGCATGTGCGCATCTCAAGAAATGCACTGCAGTGAGATATTCAACTGGTGGAGATGCATCGCACAACTCTGGCTGCGCCAAAGCGCAGTCATGATGTATGTGGTGCATCTGCAGGGGGCATGCCAATGAATATGCGGCATATCCCCATATTCAGCCAAGATATGCAGCATAGCAGCCCACACATCTCAGAGATTTGCCACACGAAATTAGGTGTGTTAGAAGCACGCCTAACCAGAGGCTACCCACAGGTGGGCTGCTGTACTGTTTACAGAGCACAGCAGCCACCAGTTCCTGCAGCCTGGTGGCACCCCATACCATTCCCCAATCCAAAGTAGCAACCCCTGTTTTCCATAGTATAGTGCCCCGACCCCCACCCTGTGCCCGATCTCTGAGCCTCAATCACATTGCGCTATACAGGCACTACTGGTCCAGGATCCTGGTTCATGTACAGTCCATAATCAAACTAGGACTAGGATCCCTCTACAATGTATAGTACCAATCTACATGTCTCCCAATATGTAGTACTTCCCCACCCTGTCATCATCTCTGATGCCCCATCCCTTTGTTTCCATACTGTAATGTCCTCCCTTCCACCTCGATCCCATGTGAATAAAATAAATGACACTGTTCTTTTTTCCCAGTGTAAGGGTTCTCAGTCTCAATAACTCCATTCAGGCATATCCTACCCCAATCCCCCTGTCCCATCATGGCCAGGTGGCCAGTCAGCCGGCAGGCAGCAGAGCCCTCTGCATACCTCCACAGCTGCCCACCAACTGAACTGTCAATGAATGACAGCGTTACTGTACACAGTACAAGCCCATTGGTTGACACTGTTGACCAATGGGCTTATGACGTGTGCTATTACATTGTTGTTCACAACTTTGTGAATGACACTAGATTGTGAATGACAATGTAGTAGACACTGCAAGCCTATTAGTCGACAGTGTCAACCAATAGGCTTGTACTGTGTACAGTACGCTGTCATTCATTGTCAGTTCAGTCAGCAGGCAACCATGGAGGTGTGTGGAGGGCTGTGCTGCCCGCCAGCTGACTAGCTGCCTGGCCATGCTGGGACAGGGGAGTAGGGAGGGATGTGGGTGTCTGAGTGGGTGGGGGGTCACTACACTATGGAAAAAAGGGAGGGTGTCATTTATTTTTATTTTGCATGGTAATCAGGATGGGAGGTGGGACACTACACTATGAAAACAAAGGGATGGGGTGTCATATATTTTTATTATGAATGGGGTTCGAGGATGGGAAGGTGCCACTAGACTATGGAAACAGCATGTGGGGTCATGTTCTGTATGTGATTGTCATGGGTTAAGGGGACCACCACACATTGGGAGACATGTATGGATAGGTACTACACATGACACTGGGATCCAGGCCCTGGTTCAATTATGGACTGTACATTGAACCAGGATTCTGGACTTCTGGTGCCTGTATAGTTCATTGCATTTGGGGATCGGGGATTGGGGACAGGATGGGGAGTCAGTTGGGCACTACACTGCAAACGGTCTGTTTGCACCTTGCATGCCTAATGGCCTCATTTACATGTACCTGGCTCAATATCTGTAATTTTGGCCCCCATATCTTCCATTGTGCCATGCATTCCCATTCCAGGTATTCAGGCCATCCAGGGGATGTGCTAGCGTATTTGCACAGCCCGCAACCATTGATTTATTCAGATGGGATGCATGATCGCACATCTGGTGAATATAGCACTTTATTGCGCCAACCCATTTATTTGGGTGGCACATCTAGATGCGCCAGAAAGCCCCTGGCCTTTGAATATTGGGGGCCTTAGTATACTTGCACATTTTTATGTCATTCTGCCCACTGGTGTACTGTATTAGTGTAGTCTCTAAGTGAGTTGTAGAGTTAAATTCCTTATAATTGAGAAGGTAATGTTAGCAATCTATCACTGCAAGCATCCCCTCGCTAGAAACAGCTTCAGGATAGTCATCATGTGCACAGGTTTAGTTTTTCGATTTGATGCTGTGGGGCAAGATTTCCATCACTCTGACATTTTGATCAGGCAGAACCAGTGAAGAATTATGTTTTCTGACCATCGGATCGCATAACTTTAAAATACTGTGCCCAAAACGTGTTTGTTTTATTCATGTGTATCTCATCACAATTTATTTAAATGTTATTTTGTTTTAATTTTCTTCCTAGCTGAGCTGTACAGCACGTGCAATGTTCTCCACTTTGCAAAAAACACTGTTCACCCTGCTGATCAATGGCCCAAATATAAAAATCATTAAATCCTGGTGTCTAGTGCCCCCCACCCAGTCGTCCCAGTATAAAAAAAATGGAATTTCCTGGCGTCTCATGGATCCCCACCCACCCATCCCGGCCCCAGTAATAAAAAAAAAACATCTAAATCCTGGTGTCTAGTACCCCCCACCCGCTGATCACTGACCCAAAAAAAAAAAAAAATCTATTCTAAATCCCTGGTGTCAAGTAGACTTCCCACCCATGGTTGCTGGCCAAGTGTAAAAAATTGAAATCTCTGGTGTCTTGTGGACCCCCACCCCAGTCGCCGGCCCCAATAAAAAAATCATCTAAATCCCTGGTGTCTAGTGGACCCCACCACCACCCATCAGGTAGTGCCCACCCCTGGCCATCACTCAGCTACCCCCGGCCGCCACCCTGACTCTGACCAGGTCACCGGCACAGCCCTCCACTCACCTCCATGGCCATCAGCCCAACTGACCTCTGAATGAATGAGCGTGTGCTTGTACAAGCATGCACTCATTCATTCAGTCAGTCAGCCAGCTCATGATTGTAGGGGAAATGTTTCATGGCTAGAGAAGGAAGGGGGGGCTGCTCTGGTCTTCAGCGGGGGGTGCAGGGAGGGAGGAGAATGTGTTGTAGACCTAGGGGTCCACAATGACATTCCCCTCATCCTGACCCCGTGGAAGACCAGAACAGACCTCCTCCCTTCTAGCCCCTGAAAACATCCTCATATAGAGCTGATTGACTGAATGAATGATCGCGCTTGTGCAAGCACGTGCTCATTCATTCAGAGCAGGTCAGTCGGGCAGCCGGCTGCAGAGGTGAGTGGAGGGCTGTTCTGGTGTCCCATTCAGGGTTGGGGTGTGGGCTGAGGGGACTGGAGTGGTGGCAGGGGTTGGGCACTACCTGAAGAGGTTGGGGGTCCACCAGACATCAGGGAATAAAATGATTTTACTTTTTTTATTGGGGACGGCTGTCAGCAGGGTGGGAGTCCACTAGAAACTAGGGATTTTGATCATTTTTTTATACTTGGGCCAGTGATCAGTGGGGTGTGGGGTCCACTAGACACCAGGGATTTTTATTTTATTTTTATATTGGGACAGGTGATCGTCAGGGTGGGGGGTCCACTAGACACCAGGGATTTCCATTATTTTTTTTTATATTGGGGCCAGCAATCAGCAGGGTGGGGGGAACATTCACAATTTGTAACTTCTCCTTGCTTTGGATTTTTTTAAGTGCAATTTGCACTTAAAAACCCCACAAAGCAAGGCGAAGTTACAAATGGTAAATTTCAAGTTTACAGCCGTGACTTCACGAATTGCTCCACTGATTCAAATTGGGCAACTTTGCTGGAAATTCACATGTGGAGTAAAACTTCATTCCATCTCAACTGCCCACTCATAACCCTATCATTCATCTCACCTCTCAGTACAGGACCAAGAGGTGTAAAGTGGAGGATACTGGGTCAATATAGCGTGGAGAGATCTGCGCATGAAATGTAGTGCTGTAAGAGGCACTAATGGTTCTACCGTGACATGTTTTTTTTTCATCGTGCTGTAAGAACTGCTACCCCTATCACTGTAGTTTGCCAGTAGAGAAGGTGAATGATGGTGTCAGGGCAATGCCTGGCCAAGCTGCTCCTGTGGTGGATTAGCTAGAGCAGCTGCCTCTGACAACATCGGGGACCTGGGGATGCAGCTTGGTTCTCTCCAGGTCCCACTCTGCTGCTCTGCTGTGACTTTGTTTTCTCCTGAGGTCTACGACTCCCCGGAGTGGATTATAATTAATCCAGGGGGTGTGAAGGGCAAAGCCCCCCATGTCGGAGGTGCAGGGTCAGAGGAACCCTGCAAAAACTAAGATATTCCTCCAGCGTGTGCTTTGTTTGTGGTGTTTGGCATGTTGTACCAGTGTTACTTTGCCGCACGCTGCTTTGCATGCGCCATTGTTGATGTGCATAGTTTTCACCATGACATTATGGCCCCATGCCTAAAGTGCAGCAGTATGCTTTTCTTTCAAAATGTAACTTCTTGTTATGCCTTGGTTTGTGATCATGATGCTTCCTACAGACCACCGCGTGCATCTCTTCTTGTCTGTCTACCTTGAGGGAGGGAGTGCGGTGAAATGAAAAGTAAGACAAACCGCACACTTTTATCAGTAACGGGTATGATCTTTTCCTTTGTATGATGGTAAAGGTGCCACAAGATTTTCCTGTCAGGAAATTCTCCTCGCAGGACTGAGATTCTCCTGTCAGGAACGTCATTCTCCTCTCAGGAATGAGATTGTGCTGTCAGGAACCTCCTGGTGCAGTTTTAACCTCCACAATTCATGAATTGAGCTTCATTACTGTGTCAGCTTTGTGGTGTAGTGGAAAGATCTACAGCCTCATAAACAAGAGGTTGTGGGTCTGAATCCAGGCAACAACACCTCACTTTTCTTATCTCAGAATTTCACTTCAGTGGTGATCCATAGCAGAGTGGTGTTAGAATTGTAAGTCTGTATGGGAAAAGGGACTTTCATGGCAGAAACAGTGGAGTACCACAGATGTCTTGACAGGAAAATCTTGTGGCACCTTTATCATCCTTGTTCCTTTCCTCCCATAGCATCATCTCTGGTTCTTTCAGAGAGGCATTGCAACCTGCACAGCAGGAGGAAATGCCAATTTGACCAAATGGAAAAAATATATAGATATCAATGCTTTATCCTGAGCATACTTAACAAAGTTGCACACCGGTTGGTAATTATTTGAAAAACTCTGACAGTTAAAATTGTTTGTCCAATCTACTAGCTCTTTAAATACATCAAAATATTTACAAAAACTGCTAATATTGAGGCACAAGGAACTCAAAACATTTTTAGGAGTGATTCTATGCTCAACGACTTTTCAAAGGTTGTTTAGTACAGAGATTCAGAGCAGACTTAACACCAACTCTTTCTTCATAAGACTGCTCTGAATTTAGCCTATGCATAGCAATATAGCACACTGCAGAACCATGTGACTTCCAGTCCCATGGAACACTACTGACTTTGCCTGTTGACCCAAATTCACAGTCAAAGTTATCAAATTCATCTTCATGAGTTGTTTTTTTAATTTGCTGTACTTTTTCCACATTGACCAGCCCCATTGGCCCTGCCTGCACTCAGCCCCATAATCCACATCCCTGGAACCTACCCGCTTTGAAGTTACACTTTGGATTTCCTCCCAGAGTGGGGCCATCAGGAGGGGGTCTCCCCTCCTGTCAGACAATGAGATATTGCCTCAGGACATTTCTAATCCAGAGTTATGCCCTGGATTGCCCTAGGGCAGAGCATTCAGGAGGGGCCCTTCCTCCCATCCAACAACAGGATATGACTCTGGGGTGCCATGGGTCAGTGGTGTGGGACCTGCAGTGAGAGGCAGGCAGCATTCTGCATGGTCCAAGTTTTCTGGCTTGTCTCCCAGGAGGCAGGATGTGCAATGAAGTCAGGGGGGCACATATGCTGACTGCTGCCCTGCCTCCAGTAATGCATGTGCCAACTGTCAGACCCCCACCTCTGCCAGGGGTCAGGTGAGTGCCAGGAGCATCCCCATGCTCCCACCCCAGAGGAGGATAGCAGTCCATGGGATGTTAAATTCTTCTCTCCCTGGCCAGCCCTTTGACACCCAGGCTCACTTCTGAATCCAGGTCATCAGTATCGCAAGTGGCAGTGCTACCGCTGTGCTGGCAGGCTGGCTATTTGTGAGGTTTTAACTGTGATGTGAATTAGAACTTCACATTGCAGATTAAATTCACAAATTGAGGCACAACCACAAATTTCTCCATTAAGCAAAGTTTTCCAAATTTACACATCTATTCCTAGCATATGTCCTCCTTTCCTGTTATTTCATGCTGCTAATGTGGAATGGAGGAAGAACAAATGTTACTGCAGACCATGCTACTCTGATAAAAATGTGAAGGGGATACCATCACCATCTGAAGCAGACTTCTTACCTGTTCACCTGCTCCTGCAGTCCCGCCACATTTCCCCCACAGTTCCCAAGGTAAACTGCAACCGAACAGCCACTGCAGCAGCAATAAGAGATTGAGTGATACTTCAAGCACAACAGCAGTCCTGCTGAGTTCTGGTGCCAGCCATTCAACCAGTCTGCAGCCCACTGACTCCCAGTAACTGCAAGATGGAAAGTGCATCATAATCCTCCAGTCACACAGCACCAGCAAACAGGGTGGACAAATCATTATACCCACCACCAGGAGATCATAGCACAATCCAGTAGACACCCTCCAGAAGCAATTGCACACATGGGTCAATGGCAATCCAGCAGAAAAATGTGTCCAGCTTACAGGTAGATAACAATTAACTAGTACATGATTATAAACAGTTAATACAGTTAAAAGTTAGGATAGTTTATGCAGCACACCAGGTTGAAATCCAGACAGGAACTTTAATGTTTTTAAATGCTATTTCAAAGTTTAATTCTGCCTGTGTGGAGATACAGAGCAACACAGTGTTAGATTAATAAATCTACAGTTTTTCCTACACATTGAATCATAGTAAAATCTAAAGGGAATTAACTATGATTCAATGTGTAGGAATAACTGTGCTTAAGTGAACAGTGCTGATTGTGCTTAGTGTGACTTTGAATTTTCTTGACTTGGTGTGGCCTTACTAATTCCCACTCTCAGTAGGGCAGCCAGGTAGTGTACTAGGAACGAAGGCCCTACACTAAGGGTGAGAAGCATGCTGAAGAAGGAGGAGGTGGGGTGGTTGGTGGGTATTGAAACAATGAACTAAGCACTGTAGTGAGGAATAGGGGGAGTTAAATAATGCCAGAAGCAGACTCACCCCCCCACATTGTACCATGGATGAAGCCCTCCAATTCAATGTGTGGGAGAACTGTGCTTAAGTGAACTTTGTTGGTTTTGCTTGGTGCTAACTTGGATTTTCTTGACTTGGTGTGGCCTTACTCATTCCCATCCTCAGTAGAGAAGCTGGGTCACATAATAGGAATGAAAGCCCAAAAAGAATGAAGAAAGACTAATACTAACCTCCTCCAACTCCCAGACAGTGTGCTCGGTAGCATGCAGGAGAGGAGAGGAAACCTCTGAGGTACCATGGATACCAAACTGCCCTTCCTCAAGGCATGCAATGAGGTGATGGAATGACTTTTTAGAATTTATGTCTCTATGCTAAGGGCTGTTCTATGTCACATGAGACCTGAAATAAAAGTGTAGAAGTAAGTACTTTCTTTTTTCATGGTGCGGCCTTTGGTGATCTGAAGCCCTTGATTGGATCTGAACAATACAGTAGAATGATTTTAAAAGTATCTGAGAAGTTGGTCAATATTTTGTAGGTAATCCATCTGGAGAAGATAGTGAAAGATAAACAATGTATGGTTCTTCTTGTTTCATCGAGCAAGGGCTTGAAGGTGCATTGAAATAGATTTTAAATTGTTATTTAGTAGTCTGGGGTAATTTTGGATAAATACTTCTGGAGTGAACTTCACTGTAATAGTTGCAAATATAGAGATATTTGCAAGTTGAGATCATACAGTGTTCTTCATTGAAATAGTTGCAAATGACCTTACCTGTAAGAGTCATTGGATGACCAGTGCTGACATGAATGGAATGAAGAAGACCATTAGGGTTAGGAATTGTCCGTGTAAAAGTAGTGGAGGATGTAGAAGCTGAGTCAGGCAATAAATGACTTGGCTGAAGTGTAGATGATTGTGAGACAGATAATAGGCAGAGGGAGGCAAAAGGAGAATAGGAGCTGCATAACTGACATGACAGGGTTTGTTGACCTGTAAAATGATGACAGAATAACTCATTATGAAGTAATGCCTAGTTCAATTTTCTGTTAAAATTGGCTAGAGCTACTAAGGCCTTTGCAGGGAAGGATCTATGATAGACATAGAAACGAGTACCTCCATAACGAACTACAAGGTCTACTATAAGGTAGAGATAGGAATCCATTTCTCTGTATCTGGAAGGAAAGGCAGAGCAAGCAATATCTCTATAAACTGAAGGCTAGAATGAGTTCTGGAATGGTGAAATTTTCATAAGTATAGGGTCCTTAGATTTCAGAATTAATGGCACATTGCCACAGGAGATGACCTTGTTTTCCATGGAGTCATGCGAGGATATCAGGAGTGATATTGAGTTAACGTCTTTACCTTCAATGATATTCTTGCAGCGGTGACTTGGAATAAGGTGTAGCTAAGAATTTAAAAAAGAGATACTTGTTTCTTCATGAGAATTTGAAACAACAGTCTCTGTGGTGGAGGATGGAGATGTATTCCATGGTAAGGCAGTTTCTTCAGTGGAAGAGGCGGAAGACAGGAGCATCGGAGATGTATTGGAATATGCTGCTGACTGAGCAGGAAGGTGAGATTCCAAAAAAGATAGATGGAACTGAACTTCAGATATGGAGGTAGCAAGAGTAGAGATGAGGCTGCTAATCTGGCATAAGGCATTGGTAGCCGGTTGAGGGAATGGCTGGACTGAAGCAGGATTTTCATTTTCTCCAGATTTCACAGCTACATAAAGATCGTATCATTCTTGCTTCATTGCTGAAGCCAAGAAAGAGATGCCAAATTTTTGAAATTCCTTTATGAAACAAGGAACTGTCCAGTCCTTCAATGTATTGTTCTGTTTTGTAGACCATTTTCTATGGAATTACTTGTGAAAGGAGCTTGCATTTGGATCAAGAGAAGAGGCGCCTTCTTCCAGATCTGGCTATGAGGGACCAGGAGGATTCATAGCCATAGCAACAAGTGGTAGTAAAATATATCCTCAAGAAAGAAATGGGGAAAATCTCCACTAAGACTCAAGCTGCAGGGTGGTTTTGGAATGGCAGGTTTTAATAGGTTACTGATTTGAGCTTCAATGTAGGCTGATAGGTAAAACAGTTTCCACCCTGGCTTAACCAATAAAGGGACCACAGAAGGTAATAATAAGACCTTTTATTAAGAATAGAAACATAGAAACATACATAGAAACCTAGAAACATAGAAGTTGACAGCAGATAAGGACTGCAAGGCCCATCCAGTCTGCCCATTTCTTTTTCTACCTTATGAATGTGCCATAGGCCTTTGCTCTGTCAATGGCCTATCTATTCATACTCATCTGTATTGTTCCCTTATGCCTATCCCATGCCTTTCTGAAATCCTGCACTGTATTCATATCCACCACTACCTGAGGTAGGCTGTTCCATACATCCACCACGCTTTCTGTGAAAAAGAACTTCCTCACATTGCCCCTTAATCGGCCTCCCTCTAATCTCATGTTGCATCCTCTTGTCCTACTATTTTTCTTATATTGAAATATGTTAGACTCTTTCACCTTGTTAATGCCCTTAAGGTGTTTCAATGTTTCAATCATATCACCTCTCTCCTTCCTTTGCTCTAGGGCATACATATTGAGTTCAGTTAATCTGTCCTCAGATGTTTTTTGATGCAGTCCCTGCACCATTTTGGTTGCCCTTCTCTGGACTGCCTTAATTTGGTTAATGTTCTTGTGAAGGTGTAACCTCCAGTACTGCACGCAGTACTCCAGATGTGGCCTAACCAATGTCGGCAGACCTCCACTAAGACATTTATGCAGATAGAGTGCATGGATCCCCACAAAGGTCCAGCAACTGAATAAAGACTAACCTCCATGTAGGTTAGCCTGTTTAAAATTCTGAAAATCCTCACGTGCAACTGATATATAATGATTTATTCAATTATTCTCATATCCTTCATGTAGGAACGGGATATTTTAGGAGCAGAAAGTTTTATTTTTTGTTTTAAATTTATTATCTCCATAGCTTCCATGTAGGTGCGGGGCTCTTTTATATTTAGGAGCCACAGAAGGAAGATTGATGAAATATAGAATAGCTTGAGAAATGAATGTAAATTTACAGTCCCCATGACCTCCATGTAGATATGGGAAGCTTCAGTTAGAGTGACAGTAGGAAATGTAGAGAAAGAACAAAATAGATTGAAGAAGCAGAGTTTTAATTATGATTCCCATGATTTCCACCTGGGTATGGGAAATGAAAATACTGCAAGCAGGTTGTAAACAGGGAGGGAAGGGAAGCAGACAGAAGTGTAGCTTTAAGGAGCAAGGAGGGAAGGCAGTACAGTTTTAAGAATGGTGACATCATAGGCAGACAACCTGGAAGAGAGAAGAAATGGAGAGCTGCAGAATCAAGCTGCAAAGAAGGACTAGAGAGCTAACAGACAGAACAAAATAAAAAACAAAAGGAGTGCAAAAAAAGGTACAAATAGGGAAAAAGATTGGGAGGACATGAAACACAAGCCACAGAGTGGAAAAACGGAGTTGAACAGGTGTGGGGGGGGGGACATAAAAGGCACAAGAAAACAAGCAGGACAGAGCCACAAAAACAGCAGAGAAGAGACCACAAAAGAAACACAAGCCATGGGGTGGCAGCAGGGGACAGACGGGGTGAGTAGATGGAACGGAATGCAGCAGGGACAGAAAAGAATGGACTCAAGACAGCCACAAGTGGCAGACAGGAAAACTCAAATGTGGAGGCAGCAAACAAAGACAAATGGGGAAGGGGGTACAGAAAGGAGGAACAAAACACAATATGGGACAGTGAATGGAAAGCAAAGCAGGGGGATGAGGCAGAGAAGCAACAGTCAAGACAGTGGCTCACAAACATGCAGTGGCTCAGTCGTACTGAAACAATGAACTAAGTGCTGTAGTAAGATATAGGGGGAGTTAAATAGTACCAGGGAGCAGAATTATTCCCCCACATTAAACCACAGGCGAAGCCCTCCAAAAAATAATAGGTACAGCATGAAAGTGCTGACTCTGAGGCAATTGTATGCCTCCATAGAAACTTTACATATCTGTTTCTCTTTCATGTATATCCATATGAGTATATGTTAAAGTTCTGTACTGCCAGAATTTAGACCTCTATATCAGAGAGAAATGTAAATTGTAATAATGTAGCTCTCATATTATCTTTATTTACTGTCCAATCTGTCCATCCCTCTTGATGCTGTAGGCAAATTCCCATCCACAGCCCATTTTTGCCTTCCTTCATGTCCATCAGGGTTTATCACTTGTGAATCTACACTCCAGTTAGGGGCATTTCTGCTGCCCACCTCCACCTTGGTAAGTTCACATCTAGTGGGAAGAGGTTAACTTGATGGGCCCTATGGTGTAACTCCATTCTGATGTCCTGGAAAGGTATGCGTGTCCCCTCCCTGGCCTTTGTTGTTGAGGAAGTCATGCAAGACCTATGAGGCATGCCTTCTATACTCTCCATGGAGACATGTCAAGTCACAACAAGGGCTTCTCACATGCATGCAGTGTGTCCTCTTCATGAGGGGGCAAGCTTTCTTGGACTGTCACAAGCAGCTGTTGTTGCAGTGGGCTGTGGTTTCATCCCTCCCTGAGCTGGGATATGATGTTAACAGGAGAACGTATCCCTGCTCTGAACACCTGGTGCAGGCACCCCCACTCCTGAACCTAGATTTCCTGCTTGTACTGTAAGTGTAATGTGCTACTGCTGGGTCACTGGCAGCAAAAAGTAAGCAATAACACATGGCTAGTGTGTATGTGTCCTGATAAGAGCATGCCCAGGTGTGTTAAGGCACGAGGTACTTCACCGGAGTGCCTTACACACCTGGACGTGTTGTTATCAGTACATAACCCACACCTCGGAGTGTGTTATTATGCTTATAAAATAGGCCCGAAGTAATTATTTAAAAAAAAAAAAGCAAAACCAAAAAAATAATCAGAAATATAAAAATGGAGGTTTCAAAAGGTCAAATAGTAAAAAATAGTCTCCCTATTTAAACACATGTTTTCTGGCAGCAGAGGGTTTCTTGTGTATTCCTGAAGTACATGATGCAAAAATACCACCCAATGTATATAAAGGCTATCTTCCTCCACAAACCCTAAACATTTAACATTTTGTAAACAAAGTCTGACCTGTGTTTCACTGCTTAAACCCAACCGCAATCACATCAGTGAAACTCTGCTTTCAAATCATGCGTCAGTTGCAGTCTTCTGTCAGCAATCCAGCGAACATGGCAGTACATTTAAAATAAAAATCCACAGCCGCTCCTCTGATGGTTCTCTTCTCTGTAGTTTGTAAAGTAAAGAAACAACAACAAAAATTGTCTGTGACCAGTGTGATGTTACACCCCAGATTTAGTCTGTGCTGTGTGAAAAGTTTTAAGTACAACAGCTCCAGTGGGACACGCTAGCTCTCAACAACTGTAGATGGTTGGTGTTAGGCAAAGGATCAATCTCTGGGTTTTGAGAAAAGAAAGAAGTCTGTATTGTTGGAAGAGCAGGTCTGGAGTTTTATTTCAGAGATACTGGCCCATTTACTGGATTGGTAGTGGAGGACTGCATCAGAATTTAAAAGCCATGCTTCACTAACTTGATTGGGGTCATGTTTGACCAGCGAAACAGAGGGCAAGCTTTACTTAAAAAAAGTTAAACATTTAGGGCCTCTGGAGGAAGGGGGATAAAAAGTGGCAGTCAGTAAAACAAAGAATACTAAGAGTTTAGAACTGCTGTATGATTTAATTTTAAAGTTTATTTCTCTTTCAGTGGATCAGAAGTGGAGGATCACTGCTGGATTTTAAACCTGTGGTTCTTGCTTTGCTCTGTTCACTGCTCTCATTTCTTCTTATTTTTATATTTGTGACAGAATGTCTTTTTTGTGACTTATTTTTTATTTTGGGACACTGACAGAAGATTTCTCATACAATGACAGCCTGTGAATTGCTCCATGACAGCTGTCACAGTGATACTATGTTTGTCACTGCTCCTTTGTGGTGTGTGCCCACCTGTGAGAACAGTTTTGGCTTCTGATGGGTCCTTGATATTTCTCTGTTGTGGGGTCACACAGGGAAATAAAGTGTCAGTTGACATCCTTATCGTCTAATAAGGACACGGCTGGGTAGTCCTTTCAGCCACTGGGCTTATAGAATTTTATTTTCCCATTTTATAATAATGGATATACAGTATGTAGATACAATTACTGGTCATCACTCTTAACGCACACTGGGGTTGATAGTATAGCGTAGAGGTTAGAGTAACAAGGTCTGAATGAGCCTGATACATCCCGTAGACCTTGCTTTGATTCCCACAACCTCCACATGCAAACTGTGTGACTCTGAGCAAGTCATTTACTCTCCATAGTGCTCCCAGGTTGCCCCTGAAAACAGGCATTGTTTCTAGTGGGCCTTACCCACTTACCGAAGTATCAAAAAAAAAACCTGTGCAAGAGCTCTCAATCAAACACATGGGACCCAAAACACTCATCACAAACTTTGCCAGAGGTGGGTAATGCCTATGTGTTGTCTCCTCAACTCCCTTACATGTTCCCCTGGGTAAGCAGGTAGTAGCAGACCCTATAGCCTTTCATGCACAGTTGGGCACTGTCCTCTTCCCAGCTTATATGAGTTTCTCTGACTGGACAGTCCCCAAGTGACAGGGAACAGCTTTACTCAGTCAGTGGGACCAGACATTAAAAACAAATAAAACATGGCTGGGTGACTGGGTGTTATCCAGATTTTTATACTCCTCCTTAGTGTGTGATGCAGTTATAAACTACTAGAGCTTCATTGTTGAGGTGTATGAAGCATCACATCTCAAGAGTGCATAAAAGTTTGGTTACACCCACCTATTCATGTATTATTCTCTGTTTGATGATACTGTAGGTTTATTGTTCTGGGATTTGATCACACAACATTCCTTCTAAAGCCTAGTTCCTTGACCACTACGTTACTGATGCCTGATCAAAACTGGCTTAAATATTGGAACTTTACAAAATCCATGAAGCAGCCCAATCAATTATGTATATTACAAATGCAATTATATTGAAATAAAAATCAATTTCCCTTAAAGCATACAGTGTTCAAACTTGATCCATTGCCTATTTCATGATCAAATATATTACCATACAAGTTTGTTTTGAAAATTTTACTTTATTTATTGCTGTTTGCTGTTTCTTCAGCAAGGAAAACAGTGGCCAACGTTGGACTGTATCTTTCCCTGAAGGTAGTACATATATGAAAATAATTTTAATATATACTTTTAGAACAAGCAGCACTGTACAGAAATACTAAAAGAATAAAGGTTAAGCAACTGGAATTGTCTTTCTGTATCCTATAGTTTGAACAAGCCATTGGCCTATATAGCTAGTCACTGTGGTAGCACCTGCAGTGTCTTCTTTAAAGCTTAACTAAAGTAATTATCCTGATTTTCAATAAAAGGTGCACTTATGCAAAACACACTCTGACTGTAAATACATGACACCTGTCAGCTATCACAATAATGTTTTTTGTGATTTTATGCCTTTTATGACATGGCAAACAAAAAGGAACATTCCCCAAACTGCTTTCTGGAGTGATTCTATTTATACTCTTCTGTAGGGTTTAATTTGATGCCTGTGAATGTTTACTTCATATGACATTTACAATTTAGATTACTTTTTAATAGCGTGAGCAACAATCAACTAAAAGTTGTTGTGAATGGCTTAGGAAGGAAAACATGACTTTGGCACTCTGGCATAGCATTACACAAATGTGTTCACTGCTAGGCTTGACACATTTACACTAAACATTTGTATTCATGTAGATAGCATATGTATGACAGATGTTAAGATGGTATAGGTCTTTATAAGTATGTATATAAAAGCATATCTTTGTCTGCTGGTAAAATGTTGCTTTATTTTAAAAAGTCTTATATGAACTAGTACAGCATAAGTTCCAAGCTTGATGTGTCTTCAGCTGGGAAATACTGTATGCATATTTGTGTTTGTTAAATACTCTGTTTATGAATAAAATACTAATTTCATGAATAATTACATTGCCCTGTGGCTTAAGATGTCATGGTAAGTACCAATAAATTAACCTCAGTATTCCTCTGGTTGATTTCCATTAAGCAGATTTTGATTTTGCAAAGCCATATATTTCCCATTTAACATCCTAATGCAACCTTTAAATCTGAAATGCCCAATGAACCACAACTCACAGACTTAATTGCATTACCCTGTTTTCTGTGCCAGACCTATCTTTTGATTAATTGGACTGTGACTGTGAGTTGCATTATCCAAGACCAAAAGTGATACCCAGAAGCAACATAGATATGTTGACAATAACAGCCTGATGTGTGGCACCCCCCCCCCCCAGCTAGATTAGTTCTTGAGGGTCTCTCTACCCAAGTTGCCCTCTGTTGAAATTGTGATACTATTCCTTGGAAAGTATCCTTATGGAAATCTGTTCTGTTTCAGAAGTGGTTGGCTGCTCTAGTGACTCTGATTGTGTGATGTTTCACCAAGATGCAGTGGAAAAATAAATTAAACAAGCAAATGTCAATGCTTAATGTTTGCCATTTGCACTAGTGACATAAGGGGTGTGAGGTGCTGACACTAGTGAAAGTGACATTGAAAATTGCTTCAGTGAAGGAATCATTTTATTAACATTTAAGAATACAAAGTAGATGTGATGATGCTGGGCAGTTTAACTTTCTTGTTTGTTAATATCTGAAGCCCAAATTTTCAACATACCCTTCTTATGACCACTCCTCATGAACAAGTGTAGAGAAAATGTTCAACTCCTGCCTGAAAGGTGATTTCATGCAGTGACTGTGAAATCACCTTTCAGGATGCAAAAACACATTTTGGCCAGGATCTGAACAATGACAGCTGTCACATTCATGAGGTGCTGTGAAGAAATGGCTGTGTTGAAATTTTGGGATCAAAATATTGAAAATTACCAACGTTATAAACTTGCATTCATTAATTTCAATGTAGGCTTATAACTTTGTTAATATTTTTGCCTCCAGTTTTCAGCATAGCCTTCTTATGACCCTATTTCATGAACAAGTGCAGAGAAAATTATCTGTTGGCCAAAAGGTGATTTTGTACAGCAGCTGCAAAATCAACTTTTGGCATGAAAAAACACATTTTGGACAGGATCTGAAGAATGACTGCTGTCACATTCATAAGGTGCTGTAAAGAAATTGCTGTGTTGAAAATTTGGGGTCAGAATATTGAAAATTACCAAAGTTAGGAGCCTGCATTTGCAAATTTCAATGCAGGCTGATAACTTTTTTTTTGCCACATTTTTAACATAGCCTTTTTATGACACCACCTCATGAACAAAGGTGAAGAAAATTTTCAACTCCTGCCTGAAAGGTGATATCTCTCCCTCTGTCTATCTCTTCAGAGCACTGGGCAGTGCCAGTTTGTGAAGGTCCCATATGGGATATCAAATGGAACTTGGCTGGCAACCAGTATAACTGAATACCATTCAGTCACTTAGCAAAACTGTGCTAAGTGTTTCTGCTCTGTACTGTGGAAAATCTTGTTTTCTCAAACTTGTGATAAAGTCTACAGTTTAACTTAGGCTACAGCTTTGCAAACTGCCTTGCTATGTCTGCTTCACAGACTGCTCAGCTCATGTGGGGCTTCAGTGGGATAATTACTCTTATTCATTGTGCACCAAAATCTTGTATTTTATTAGTACAAGATACCTGATGTTCCTTATATGGACTGATTTACATGATAGTTTTGGCTGTGAGCAGCTACTTCTACTAATGTAGTAAAAATAGTGAAATTAGTGATGTTTAAGAGCATGTTATAAAAAGTCCAAGAAGAGAACTGAGACTGGCAAATTATTAAGTGTTCACAGGTCTGAGCATGAGCAGAACTAAGCAGGCAGCAAGCCAGACATTCCACACATTCCAGGCTGACTTTGACAGATCAGCTTGGTTTGCTGGGCAGCACAGATCAAAGGGAATGGCAGATTCTTGACTGGATATGCTATTCCTTTTGATGTTTGTGCCATCTCCACCCACCAAGCTAGAACTCTGTCACAGCAAGCCAGGCTGATCACTGGAGGGACACTGAACTGTCCCTAAAACACTGCTCTAAATGGACAAACAGTGTCATACCCATCAAAAAGCAGTACTACTGCAATATGTTCACTTTGCATTTGCACGGATGGTGAACATAAAAAGGACTACAAGCCTGATCTATAGACAAAGTCCTATACATTTGTGAAAAGCTTCAAAATGACTTGGAGTGCCTCCTTCACACATGCAGATCATCCTGTAAAATCCTGACCCCCCCATACATACATACATACACACATGCACAATGCATCCATGGACAAAGTACCCTGACTCAGTCCCACTGTGTCACATTAGTTATTTGAATGGTCAGGTTGGTATTCAGGTAGGGATAAGGCTATGCTCTGTGTCATTCACATCTCTAGGTACAGTATGCCTGACTTAGGGTACTGGCAGTGTGTGGAGATTATATCGGGGGACCATAGACATAATTCCTCCACACTCCACTGCCTTGACATCCCCACTGCATACAGGGCATTGTTGGTATCTCATCATACACACATATGCATACATGCCTGCATGCATGTAGGCAAGAATATAAGCACACTTACACACACATACACACACACACACACACACACACCTAATTCTGTTGCTGCAACAGGAAGGGTTGCTAGAGCCATAAGTTCATTTTTATCATTTTTAAAATGTCTGCCTAGAAAGTGTATATGACCAGTTTTCTCCAGTGGTGAGGCCAGCTTCCCTTGGAAGGCCCTGACCTGTTCCATGGAAGGCTCAAGCAAGTCTGACAAAGTACTGTATTTAAATTTTAAGTTTTAAATATTTTGTGTGAAGAGGTGAGGCAAACTGAAAGGGGATAATAATAGGTGAATGTATGTATTTATTTATAAATCAGTGACCAGGAAGGGCTCAATGAGACATGGCTCATTTCAGGTGTGCCTGTGGAAGAGTAGGGAATTAATACAATTCAAAAGATCACTGCAAAACAGTTGAGCAATTCACAATGAACAATAGAGCAAATAAATAGGAACAATGAACAAATAATAAGAGGTAATAACTAGTTAAATAGACTGGTGGTAGAACAACCCAGATACAAAGGTTAAAAAGAGAGGTACTGGGAGCAAGAGCAGAAGGGAGCACAAGGACCCCTGAAAAGTTGCTTAAGAGCATGTGGGGGGGGGGGAGGCAGAGGTGGATAGGAAGGCTATTTCATATAATAGATGGGAAATAGAAATCACAATCTGACACACAAAGGCATTAAAACAAGGGTACAATGGTATGAGATTCAAAATAGCAGATCAAGTAGACTGTCCTGGGAGGAGGGTTATGGGGGAATAAAATAAGCTGAATAAAATCTGAGCTTACTGCTCAATGGAGTTTCACTTTATTCCTGATGTACTGTGCAAATCATGTGTTTTTTTTTTTATGGGAACAACCAAGATTATTTCAACATTTTGGAGAGGATCAAGATCTTTTCTATGGCTTGGAGGAGGCATAACAAAGTCTGAGAACTAATGGTATCTGGCATTCCTAGCCAGACTGCTGTATTCTATAGTCCTATAATCAAGGCCCCTGGTATTCTGAAGTTCTGCGGTTGAGAAATTTGCCACAGAATTTGCATCATGCTGCAGAATATATATATAGTGCTGCAGAATTCATTGTTTTTGGTGAATTTTCATATAAATATATTGTTTTTTCATAGTGTCAGGCTTTCTTTCCCACCTCATTTATCCTGAAGGCCCTCCTCTATGCTCAGCATATGATGTCATCGATGACATCACATCATATTTAGCCAATGACAGGACTGCATTCTGCCAGAGAAATGAATAAATCATGCCACAGAAATCAGAAAATTCTGCTGCAGAAGTAAAGGAGCATTGCCGCAAAATCAGAAAATTCTGCTGCAGAACACCAGGGGTCCTGCCTATAATCCCCTGAACATAAGGAAAAGGGGATCCACCTTCTGACTTGATCTGAGCATCTGATTGGAAGCCTGGTGTCTGTCTCAGTCCTAACCCCCTTCCCCAATGCTCACAATACAGCCTGTTCCTGAAAGGAGCTTTGTACTCACATGTTGAGCAACAGTATGAAGGGAATGCTTCCCCTGATCTGTGCTCATAGACTGGCATTTGGAGACAGAGTAATGGGGGCTACCTATGCATGAATTGTGTTAATGCTGGCACACATCAGGACTGGACCCTTAAAATCAAAACAAATAACTTACAATATCTTAGTTGTGGGATCCCCAACAACTGTAGTGACTGAGGTTGTGCAAGGAGGCCATGTCTATTGGCAGGGACTGTTTGTGCATTTCACAGTTAGATGGACAATTATTTTGCATGTCAGATTTACAAGCAGCATGGTTCATGGCTAGATCACAGGCTTTGGAACTAGGAAAAAGAAGACCTAGGTTGAAATCCCACCACAGCCATATGCAAGTCAGGTTAGTTAGTTAGTTATTTAGTTAATCAGTCAGTCAGTCAGACAGTCAGTTAGCCTGGCAATCAGGTATATGCACTAGACAAACAGAATGTGTATTTTCAGGAATGACTCAAAAGTTACATTGCAAACAAACAGGTAAAAGGACATAACAAAGCTGATGACATAATCAATACAATAACATATCCAAGAAAAGTTGGTGTATAATACACACTCCTCACAGAACTCAAGAGCAGGTAACACAACTTAAGTTCAAGTACAGGAGTTTACTGTAAGTTCTGTGCTTAAGTACTGCCAGTTTAAAATGATATTGGGAATCTGATCAACAGGCCAGAAGAGGGAGACAATTCTAAAACGTGGGAGGTTGAGTAGGAAAAGGCAATTCGACCCACTCTAACGAAGCACCTCGATTCATGAAATAGCAAAGCATTACAATGCATAAAACTGTAGGATGTGCCAGGAGACTGGCACATAAAGGGCAGACAGGAAGGAGTATCAAGTATAATAAGCTTATCAATACAGCTACACATAACAAAGCATAACAAAGCAGCAGTTGGGCCAAGGGGAAAGCCAACAAAGGAAAGAGTAACACAGAAACATAGAAACATCGAATTTGCTAGCAGAAAAGGACTACTTGACCCACCTAGTCTGACAAAGTGTTCCCTGCTTATTCTGCCTCTGCAAACCCCATCTGGTGTCCAGTAACCTTCTTCCTCCCTGTCTCCTTTCTAATATACCACTGTCTTTATCCCATGCATGCTTAAAGCCACCCACTGTTCTAGCCTCCGCCACATCCACTGGCAGTCTGGTCCAGGTATCTATCACCATTTCAATGAAGAAATATCACCTCACATCTCTTTTGAACTCCACTCCCAACCCCAAAGCTTCATCGCATGCCCCCTGGTCCAGGTACTCATTCTTATTTGAAAGAGACTCCTCATCTGCATCCTTTTCACTCCTGTGGGGTACCATGAAGGTTTGGTCATGCCACCTCTCTCGTTCTTTTCTTCCAAAGTGTGCATGTTGACATCCCTCTGTCTCTCCCAGTAGGGTTTCTCTTGCAAGCTCTGCACCAGTTCAGCTGCCCTTCTCTGGACCAGCTCTACCCTGTCTATTTCCTTTCTGATGTGGTCTCCAAAGCAGGATGTAATGGGAGGTCTAAATACATTGTAGAAAAGGAACGTAAACCAAAAATGGGAAACGGGGGGTAAAAGACTAGAAGTGAATAACAACTTGTAATTTTCAACTTGACAACTTTTCAAGTATCAAAATACAAAAAGATCAACATGGTATGAAGAACAGAATATCTGAACAAGTTTAGAGCATTTAGTTTAGTTACTATCAAAAGTTTGTGTAGTGGAGGTCACAAATAGCTGCAAAAGGTTAAACTGACACAAAAGATTCTATTACAACATTTTATGTTTAATAGAATTTGACCAAATTGTCTATTGGTACAGGTTTATCAATAATATAATTGCTGTGTGGTCAGGTAACAGTGAGAACATTACAGAATTTGTAGGATACCTTAATACCAATGACATGGGGCTTCATTTTACACATGACACTGACAGACACACCATTACATTCATGGACTTAAAACTCACTGGTACATCAGGACCTTAATACCAATGACATGGGCTTCATTTTACACATGACACTGACAGACACACAATTATATTCATGGAGTTAAAACTCACTGGTACACCAGGAGAGCCCATTAATACAGCTGGTTACAGAAAGAGACTGCAGGTAATATGATCCTACATCCCAGAAGTTCTCACCCCAGAAAACATCATCAATCCCCCATGGGGAGATGATAAGATTGAGAAGGAATTTCTCAGAGGAAAAATAATTTCATTCACAGGTTAATGCACTTAAAGACAAATTAATTAAGAGAGGCTATACACACCAAACTCTAGAGGAAGCTTACTCTAAGGTTTTACAACTAAACAGGGATGACCTCCTGCACCCCCCACCAAAAAAAAATCAAAAAGAACACCCAGGAATGTGCAAACAATGAACAAATTGTACCGAGTTTAACCCATTGGCAGGAAGAATGGGCAGATTAGTCCACAGACTGTGGCTAATACTACTAAGTGACCCAATACTCAAGGAAGAAATTGCACCAAAACCTAGAGTCTCATTTAGTAAAGGGACCAGTATAGGGGACAGATTAGTACACAGTCATTTTATATCCCCACTGACTGAACAGCAAGAAAATAGATGGCTAGGCACCAAACCTAAAGGACTGCACAAATATGGTAGGTGCAATGTATGTAAATATGCACAAACAAGGGACACATTTGAAAAAGATGGTACAATCTTTACATTACAAGAAATTGTAACATACACAACACCATTTGTGATTTACATTTTTTGGTGCCCCAGCAGATATTTTCATGTTGGCAAAACCACTAGACCTGCCAAAATTAGAATTCAAGAACATGTCAGAGCAATAATTAATGGGAAATTAACAAAGTTTATGTTGCGCTGCAATTCACAGGGTGTGAATTGAGGGCTGCTGGCCCCAATGAACTAACAAAAAAGGAGGACAACTCACACTCCAGAGTCAGGAGAGTTATACCACAGTGAAGGAGGCATAACATGCCACAATCCCAGTTTCAAGTTTCTAAATGAAATTTTATTATTCTGAATCACTCACAGAACACACGAGTGATCTGCTTGCAGGTGCCCGGTGCTTCACCACTTAAGGCTTCATCAGGGGATGAGTGATTCAGAACAATAATTAATGGAAACCTGTTCAATGCCATAGGAGAACACATTGCTGTAGCAAATAATGGAAAAAAACAGATTGTTTTAAGTTTAGAATCTTAGAACATATTAAAAGAAATCCCAAAGGGGATAACAGGGGTCAAATGTTGTCTCCAAAAGAGACAAAGTGGATAGCGAACCTTAAAACAGCACTACCTATAGGACTGAATGAAGAAGTGGACTTTAGTCCTTATCTGTGATACTGTTTTTTTAAAGATTTAAACATTTATCGATTTACTTTTCACTAACTTCTTTTTCTTCTGATCTTTCTTCTTATAGCCCAGAAAAGAATCTCTAATAAGGAGAGAATGATCCAGGGACCCTTGATCATAAGACTGCAGAGAAGAGATACTAATGAACATACTTACTAGGACAGATCTAGTTCCATACTGATGGACTATGGGCTTGATATTTCTGACAGAGAAAAAAAGATTTCTAAGGTTAATAATTATTCTGGGGATTTGTACCCCTGGCATTATTATAAGTTGAATTAATGTATTACAAGGAACAGCTTATCAGTAAATTTAATGTTAAAGCGTACTTTTGTTATTTTTGACCTTTTGCAGTTTTCCTGTTACCTCCAATCAAGTTTTTAGTTTAGATCAAAATTTTACCATCAATTACTGACTTACTAATTAGTGATTAAGTGCAATGGAATCCTTTATGTCAGTTTGACCTTCTGCAGCTATCTGTGACCTCCTCTATATAAACTCGTTATGGTAACTGAACTAAATGCTGTAAACTAGTTCAGATATTCTGTACTTTGTACCATATCAATCTTTTTTATATTTGAAAAGTTGTCAAGTTAAAAATTACAAGTTGTTATTCACTTCCTTTCTATTTCTTTCCCCCCATTTCCCATTTTGGTTTCCATTCCCTTCTCTACAATGTATCCCCATTTTTGACTTTTTTGACTTTAATATTAGATGAAAGTAATAATTGAACATAGCACTGGGACTAAAACATGTGGAACTCTTTATACAGTACCTGAGAGATTTTATTTCTTTTCTACCTGATATACACTATATTAAAATAATGTCTTGCAGCATGTTAAATGTTACTTAGGATTAGTACTTAAAGGTTATATAACTTCCATTATTCATTGAAAGAATGTTTAATTTGCTCTTACATTCTTACTAGTCTGCACTTGTTAAGAGCTAAGATGTTTGCCTTTGAATCGCAAAATTTTGTTGATGTTTTTTCACAAATGGGTGTATGTTACTTTAATAGATTTGCTTTTTTAATGGTCACAGTGTTGTATTCGTTAGACTTGCCCCTTGAGGAAGGCCCTGTGTGGGGATGAAGCACTGGAGATGTAGGGTGTTTGTTTTCCAGGCACTACTAGCCACCAAATAAATCTACACTGTTTGGAGTATTTTTGTACTAGTGCTTTTCTTTAGAGTGCTGAACTTTTCATGTTAATTCACTTGTTTTTTGATTTGTTTGGCATGACTTTCCCTTGACAGGATCAGATACTAGAGCCATCTTAAAGATATGTTATGCATTTGGGGAGATACCATACAGGAAGCAGCAGATCTTGTGGATTTGTTAAACAAAAATAATTTGAATTTGAGATTTATCATTAAGCCTAATCCAGTATGTATTTTTCTTGATTTAAATCTCAGATTTGGACAACAGGGAACATTATTACAGAAACTTACAGGAAACCTAGCTCTGGAAACACCTTTTTAAGATACGATTGTGCACATCCAAAACATTTAATTAAGGGTATAACCACTGAGCAATTCTTGAGAATTAGACAAAGTTGTTCTAATTTAGACTCTTTCATGCTACATTCTGAAGATCTTTATGATGGATTTGTAGAAAGGGGTTATGACAAATCAGTCTTGGAAAATGCAAAACAAAGAGCTTTAAGCACTGAAAGATGTGTATTGTTAAAACCAAAAACTAAAATAGAATATATAGAACCAAAAATAAATTTCATTGCAGAATTCAATTCAGTTACCACCAGATAGCAGGTGTTTTGAACAGATATTGGCATATTTCAGATGCAGATCAAGATCTAAAAAGGAAAACTGGAAATAGACCAAATATGGTAAATAGAAAAGGAAAATGTTTAAAGCACTTACAGCAATAGTCCATAGTCACTTTGGAGAGAAACACAATGGAAATACAGTTACACTGTTGAAATTGCCAAATGGATCCTTTAAACGTGAGGCTTGTAACATCTGCAGCTTTATGCAGCAATGTAACGACTTTCGTAGTTCAATTAATGTCAGAAAGTTCAAAATCAGACATTTCATAAATTGCAGGACTCCTTTTATAATTTATGTTACTTGGTTCAATTGTCCTTCCCTTTATATAGGACCCACCACCAGGCCAGCAAAAGAGGGCATCCAGGAGCGTGTCAGAGCCATAAAGAACCCAAATTCAGATACTCCAGCAGGGGTTCGTTGGCATACATATCATAATTATGATATTAGTACTTTCCATCTTTTTGTATATTGGTCATATAGATTGTTCTCCCAGAGGCTGAAATAGAGAACAGAAATTGTTACAGTTAGAGAGCAGTCTGATATTTGAAATGGGAGCTCTTAATCCTGAAGGCTTAAATGATGATTGGGATTTTAAGCCATATTTGTAAACTTTAGATTAATTAAGTGGATATTATATTTAATGAGTATTCATTTTTCACTTAATCTTTGATTCTATCATGGTAATCTACTTAAAGATTATTGGATATTTAATATTTATGCAAAAATTATGATTATTGTCCCCTTTTCCCCTCCCCACCCTGCTCTTTTTACCTTTTTTTATTTTTTCCCTCTCCTCATCCCCCTTTCCCTTCCCGCTTTTCTGCTTTTAACTTTATATTTTAAATTTATTCTCCAGTTTTTGCTATAAAATGTTTTTAACAATTATTTCTATTATTGCATTTGAAATTTGTTGGATGTGCATGTTTGTGTTTTCTGTAATGGATTAGTGCATGCTTAATTAGGCAATATTATATGTATTTAAAGCTTACTACTGTTTCTTTAAGGTTTGCACTTTAAAATAGAAGCTGCATCTGCCTTTAACTACACACCCCTGAGGAAGAACTCAGATTGGGTTTGAAGCACCGGGGCATTGTCACCTGTTTGTTCTGTTATTTTTGACCCACATTAAAAGTTTATGTATTTTGCAGCCTTAGTTACTAGTTGTCATTTGGTGGCAACTGCTCTCTCTGTTAAGTTCTTGTTAGGCCATGACCTCCCCGATCTAGTTCCCTGGTCACCTGATTTTTTATTTGTTTGGTGTGACTTTCCCTGTGAATCCATGCTGTCTGTGGTCCTGCAGCCCACTGGATTCAAGATGCTCAACCAGTCTTTCCATCAGTAGGGTTTCCATTTATTTTCCCCCCGTGAAGTAAGACATACAGGCCAATAGTTGCTAGCCTTCTCTCTGCTGACACTTTTACATACAGGGTCCTCATCAACCCTTCTTCAGTTCTTCAGAACCATGACTGTCTCCTGTGTGTTGTTGCACATTGCTGTCAATGGAGCAGCTAACACTTTCTTGAGTTCTTTAAGTGCTCTTGAATGTATTCCATCTGGTTCCATGGCTTTATCCACCATCTGGGCTGCAAGTCCTTTAAGTACTCTTCCCACTGAAAATGGATTTGTGTTCACCCCTTCCCCATTTCTGCTTATCCCTGATGGTCTGTCCACTTCTCACTCCACTGTTAAGACTGAGCAGATGCAGGAGACCGACTTACTCCCATTCCAGATCCTCATTTTTAGGCAGTCTGGGGTGGTAATGGAGCAGGCTTGGATACCCATAAAAAGGGGGTGGCTATCTTAATTGCTCAGAGTGTCCCTTTCCACCTCCTCCAAGAGGTTACAGATCCACAAGATCAATATATAATTCTCTGGGCTTTACTGGGCCACCTGGAAATCACACTTGGGGCTACTTACGGTCCCACCGCTGATGATCCACATTTTTTCACCACCTTGATGTCCGTCCTAGCTCCGTGGATATCCCACTCCATTATACTCAGGGGAGATTGGAATTTAGTCCAGTCCAATGATCTTGACAGATCTGGCAAGGCCCATTTGGCACTCTCTCTCTCTCTCATGGCCAGCTGGCTCTCTGGGAACTGATAGTCTCCATGGGATTGGTAGACCCATGGAGGGTCTTGCATCCTGATACTCCGGATTTCTCTTTCTACTCCCTTCCACATAATTCCTATTCTTGTATTGATTACTTTTTAATAGGGGCAGAGTGCATGCCTGGGGCTATGTTATGTTATTATTCAGCCAAGGTAATTTCGGACCACCACCCTACCCTTTTGTACCTCCAGCTCACTCCCTCTCTGAGCAGAGATAAAGTTTGGAGCCTAAACAACCAATTACTTAAATCCGGTGTCCTACTACACCATCTTCAATCCTTTATTTCTTACTTCATGGAGATTAACTCCCCCCTCCATGCCTACTCTGGATATATTATGGGGAGCCCTAAAATTTGCTCTTAGAGAGGAGCTGATCCATTTAGCAACTACACGAAAGAAACAAACCTCTGCTACCTTATCCTCCTTCTTATCCCAGATACGTGCCCTAGAGGAATGGATTTCCGAGACCTCCCCTCAATCTGAGTGGGAACGATTGGAAAGTCTCTGATTTCAGTATAATACCATCTTAGGGGAAAAAGCAGAACATCTCCTGCTTCGTTCAAAGGTGAAATATTTTGTCCAGGGAGGAAAAGCGTGGAAACTGCTTGCCCTTTGGTTATGCTCCCAAGTGTCGGATAGAATTGCAGCCTCTATCCATACTGAATCCAGTTCTCTCCTTACTTCCCTATGAGATATTGTTGATTCCTTCAGCATTTTTTATCAGAATCTATATGCCCCCCATTCATTCTCTTTTTCTTCAGCCCAGGTAGATTCCTTTTTGCAAGATGTGCCCCTTCCCCAGCTGAAAGATTCACAAGTTACCATTTTACAAACTCCAATAACTCTCATAGAAATTACTCAAGCTATTGACTCTCTGGCCGCAGACAAAGCACCTGGCCCAGATGGTTTTACCACTAAATTTTACAAATCCTGTAAGATCAATTGGCTCATATTCTCTTAGATACCTATAATTATATTTTTATGAATAGTCTTTCTGACTTGAGTCTCACAGCAGCTACCATAGTAGACCTACTTAAACCTGACAAGGACCCCCTACTTGTCTCCAACTACAGGCCAATATCTCTTATTAAAGTTGATATGAACATTTTGGCTACAATTTTGGCATGTAGGTTGGGACTTGTGTGGGACTCCTTCATCAGTAGAGAACAAGTCAGTTTTGTTCAGGGTAGACTGTCGGCTGACCATCTTAGGAAGCTGTCCTATATCTTTTCGATACCAGGGACTCCTCTGCTCCTGCAGCCTTGGTGTCCCTGGATGCCGAAAAGGCCTTCGACCATGTTTCATGGGATTACTTATTTACAATACTTCCTAAATATCGTATTTCCCAAGCATTTATTCAATAGATCAGGGTGCTGTATTCTTTCCCAACAGCCCAAATCCTGTGTAACGGAGTGTCATCATCGCCATTTCCCCTTCACCAAGGCACCAGGCAGGGCTGTCCACTCTCTCCCTATTTATTCAATCTTTTCTTGGAACCTCTCATGTGCAAAATGAATCTTTCCCCTCAGGGTTTGGGCATTTCAATTGACCAAGCAGAGGACCTGCCTGTTCCTTTTGGAAGCTGAGAAATTGGCTATACTGCAGAGAACAAACTAGAATGCATTTGAGGAACTGGTAACTTGGTAAAACATAATATTGTAGGGGACTAGGAAGGTAAGCTACACTTTCTACAGAAAGTTTAATTATTTTCTTATTGGCATTAAGAATTGCAGGATTCCATTAAAGTGTAGTAATTTTATAACCAGATGGGTTGTAATACAACTGAAGTTGCTTGATTTCTGTGCTAGACACATAGGATTTGGAAGGATATTTGTGCAGTATTTTGAAGTGTCCTGCTGGCTGAACAGTGAGTTTGTTTTTATCCCTGGACTCAGTAGAGTGGTTTGTGTAGGAGCAGTGGTCTAGTACATTGTGGTGTTGGTTGACTTACTATAAAGGGCAGTACTCACCAGGGTGGTGGAGCAGTGGTGTAATTGATTATTTCTAACAGTCACCAGTGGTTGTGGCATTTCCTTTATAGCTAAGGTTCTGACATCACTTCCTCAACAGGTCTTGGAGCAGAACTGTCATATTCTTAATTACCCAGCACAGTGCACAAAGCGTAAGTATACACACACCCAAAAAAAAAAATGTGTATATTACTCATTGTATATTATAAGGAAGAGGGACATGTGGGGAGTGGTGCAATGCACTGGCTGTGGGGCAGCAATTTTCGGGAAACATTCTGGAACCTGCGTTGCTGCCCTATTGTGCAGGCAACTGTCAGCTCTGAGGGAGGAGGTTGCCCACCTCCAGGCTGAACTGGCAAGGACTAAGGAGGACTCCCCACCCAGAGAGACCAGTTCCACAACCACTGCCTCAGAGGTTGCCATGTGTGAAGAGCAGATGGACTACAGTAGGTTCTGGGAGGGTGAGGTGGTGGAACAGAGGCGTAGCCCCGAGTTGCACCTCTCACACAAATCATATGTCAGTCTGGCAAATCAAGGTTCCTCTATGATGACACCCTCATTGGAGACTAAGAAGAATGCTGGGGACATCCACAAGGAGACCCACAAAGAGTGGCAAGGACAACACAAGGTAAAGAAACAGCTTCTGATAGGGGACTCAATTGTTAGGGGTGTAGACCTGGGAAGGGAGGGAGAGGAAGTAAGGTGCCTGCCTGGTGCCATAGCTTGGAGGGACAGGAAGTGAATCTCAGGATTGCAGAAGCAGCATCACAGGAGAGGAAACTAGATATCATTGTCCACCTCGGGACAAATGACCTAGCTAGGCATGAGATCAGTGCAGTGCAGGATGAATTTGTGGAGTTGGGAGGGGCCTCAGACAGGTAGCAAGCACGGTAACCTTGTCAGAGGTGCTGCCAGTCCATGGCAGGGGTGAGGCTAGGTACTGCACCATGAGGTTTAATGAATGGTTGCAAAACTGGTGCAGAGCACAGGGCTTTGGCTTCATTGGGGACTGGGGTCCACCTGGAGAGATGAAGGTCTATACTGGCATGATGGTCTGCATCTGTCCAGGAAAGGAAACACGCCCTAGGTGACAGGTTTAAAGGCTTCCTTGGCAAGCTTTTAAACTAGCCAAGGGGAGGTGATGATAGAAACAGGAAACTTCAAGCCTCCCCCACAAAGCATGGCAGGTAGTAGGTAAACACTGAGGTACAGAGCTTGACAGAGGGCAGGACAGGAGTAAATGGAAAAATGGACAAGGGCAATAAGAGCAGGATGGGGTAAAAGGATAAAGCCAACATTAAATGGAGGGCAATGAGTACCAATGCCCGTAGTCTGGGAAACAAGCTTCCAGAGCTAGTAGCCCTAATGGAAGTGGAACACTTGGATATTGTGGCAGTCACAGAAACATGATACACAGAGAACCATGACTGAGATGTCAGCATACCAGGGTACTCAATCTACAGAAGGGACAGGGAGGATAAAAGAGGAGGTGGAGTAGCTCTCTACATAAGGGAAGGGATCAAAGTAACAGAACTAAAAGATAAAGGGGGAGGACAAGAGGAACTCTGGGTCACATTGGAGACAGAGAATGGCATCACAATCCACACAGGGGTTGTATACAGACCCCCATCTCAAGGGGAGGAAATGGACAAGAAAATGATAGAGGGCATTCTCAAAATGGCTGAAAAAGGGGAGATACTGTTGATGGGGGACCTGAATATGCCAGATGTTAACTGGGCAACATGGACTGCAGCCACATCCAAGAGCAGGGTCATTCTCACCCTACAGGGAGCATGCCTTAGACAGCTAGTGGTGGAACCCACTCGGGAGGAAGCAATATTAGACCTGGTACTCTCAAATGGAGAGAGGATCACAAACTTAGAAGTCAGTAGACACCTGGGAACAAGCGACCACTGCACAGTGTGCTTCACAATAAACACAACCATGGAGACAAGCCATACAAATACAAGGATACTGGACTTTAGAAGGGCTGACTTTGGCAAAATGGGTGAATACCTGAGGAATGCATTAGCAAATTGCCAGAAAGGAGGGGTGGAAGAACAATGGAGAAAAATCAAAACTGCCATCATGGAGGCAACAAGCCTTTGTGTGAAACAAATAAAGAAAACAAAGCGGAATAAAAAACCACTATGGCTCTCAAAAGAAGTGTCAGGGAAGGTTAAGGAGAACAAGGCTGCATTCAAAAAGTATAAGGAATCACAGACAGAGCATGACAGGGAACTGTATCAATTAAAGCAGAAAGAAGTGGGGAAGGCAGTCAAAAAAGCAAAGGCCCAAACCGAAGAAAGGATAGCCAACTCAGTTAAGAAGGGGGATAAAACCTTTTATAGGTACATTAGGGAACATAGAAAGGTTAAGGGAGGGATAGGGAAGATTAATAAAGGAGATGGGAGGTGGGCAGAGGGAGACAGTGAAAAGGCAGAGATAATGAATGAATACTTTTGCTCAGTATTCACAAAGAAGAAGAGGAGGAGTTACCTAAACCAAACAGTAGAAGCACTCTGGATAGTGGGTTGATACCAGTCCATTTAAAGAAGAAAGAGTACTGAAAGAACTTCTAAAACTCAAGGTGGACAAAGCAATGAACATGATGGATTCACCCTAGAATCCTAAAAGAGCTAAGGGAGGACCTAGTGACACCACTAACCACACTTTTTAATAAATCATGGGAAGATGGGGTGGTACCTGAGGACTGGAGGAGGGCAGATGTGATTCCCCTTCACAAAAGTGGGAGCAAGGCAGAAGCAGGAAACTACAGACCTGTTAGTTTGACCTCAGTGGTGGGGAAAATGATGGAATCACTTCTGAAAGAAAGAATTGTTGAGTACCTAGAGGCCAGCGGGGCACTGGACCCAAAGCAGCATGGATTCACAGCAGGAAGGTCATGTCAGACAAATCTAATCGATTTCTTTGACTGGGTGACCAAAGTAATAGACCAGGGAGGGGCTGTGGATATTTCCCATATATATATATGCTGGCCATCACTGCTCCCTTTGTCTCCCTTTTAGTTCTTCTTTCCAATTTGGGTCCATCCCACAGTCCTGAAAGCAGGCTGTAGTCCTTCCCCCTCTTCAAAGCAGGCGACTCTTCCTCCCCAGGCAGAGCTTGCTGTGCCACTTGCTATTGAAGCCAAGGAAAATTTTTAAAACTGTTTGGCATTACTAAATCGAGTCAAACTAGGTCTTGCCTGGCATATGGTGCAGAAAAATATATATTTAGGTAAAGATATTGGAGCACAAAAATAAAGCCCTGACTAGCCCTTAGGGGCTGTTATTAGCCCATGTATTTAGTTTTTGTTTACTGAGTAGGATACACTAGGCACTTAAATGCCTTTTTACAGCTAAGACCTGAGTAAGTACAGAGATAGTGACCAATCAAACACATAAGACGGTAAGGGCCGGTGGACCTGGCAAGCACCGAAACAAGAAAACATGAGAAATAGAACATATTACAGTTATATGTAGCAAAGGATAATGCTCTCACTGGAAATCTATACAAATTACATACATGGAGCAAATAACCTAAAAGGGAGAGTAGGCCCAGCAGAACATAAAACTTTACATAAATTAAACATTCTCAGTGGGGTATACCATCACCATAGGGACTCCAACACCGCAAAGTCCATCACAGTCACAGGAATCGGGCAACGGATCATGCCTGAAAATAGTCATTTTATGGCTAGTGCACTTTCTCGGTTAACAAAAGCTAAATAAAAAAAAAGCCACAGGTTGCTGTGATAGTCTGTGCAGTGACTGAGATTGCCTTGTTGGGTGTTTTGCCCCCCCCCCCCAGTTCAACTCCAGCTTGGAGTTGGAATCCTAGAGACCGGGAGGTGTGGAGCCCCCAACTTGGGGGGTTCGGGAAGCATAGCACCCCGATGGATACACGGAGGGATTCTTGACACTGGAATGCTGACAGTCGGCACTGCGGCTGTCACTGTCATAGATGTCTTTGATAGCTGTCACGCAGCATTGGTAAAACCCCTGTGGGGGTGGTGATTAACTGGTTGAGCATAGAAGTGAAATGAATGCATAAATTGAGATCTTAGTTCAAAGTATATGAGGAATGTATGGATGCTTTCATGAGCAGTAGCAAAAGGACCATCCCTTAAAGCTTTTCCAGAGTGCTGCTTTGAAAAGCCCACGTGAGGGAAGGCTGCTGTCACTTAGCGAAAGGGAATTCCAAAACTTCAGGGCAAACATGGAGAATGCCTATTTTTACCTACCTTGGTGGAACATTTGACTTTTTGAAGTTCGTGTTTATTGAATTTATCATAACCTCAATACACAACTTCCAGGTACAGTGTTACGAAAACATATATAAACACTGAATAGTGACATTAGGTAATGGCAGGATGATATAATCCGTACACTTATGTAACACATTCAGAGGGGGAACAGCTTAATATAGCAGCTGGTTACAAGATGAGCTCATACTATCAAGGAAGCAAACCTTAGAAAACTAAAATAAATGTTCCAAAGTCCAGTGTCCTATACTATTGTACCACGACCTAACTGCCATGAGGTCTGCACTGTACAACCAGAACTGTATGAATGATGTTTGGAACAGAAAGCCACCACTACAGAACACATTTCAATAGAAAGGAGGCCAGTAACAATAACAGATGGGTGATTAAAAAGAACCTGTTAAGATATAACCCACCTGTTTACCCAGCTCCACCAGTGTCGGCTCTGTCCAGATTGGGGTAATCTTCGGTAACCATGCAAGGCCCACTGGGCACAGAACCCATGTACCATTTACCCAGGAGCACAAGGATGTTAAGTGACTTGCTCAGCATTTCACAGTATGCAAGTGGAGGCTGTGGTAATCCAAACACAGGTCTGCTGGCTATAACAAGCTCATTCACAACTCTGTGCTTTAAGTAAGCAATAACACATGACGAGGTGTGGTTTATCGCCTGATAAGAGCACACCCAAGGGTGCTTTATGCCACTGGGCGTGCTCTTATCAGGGCGACAAACCACACCTCGGAGTGTGTTATTGTGCTTATAAATGCGTTTTATGTAGAAATTAAAACAATAAAAATAGCTGTCAAAATAGGAAAATAGGGGAAAGTTTTTTTTGTTAGAAGAGAAAAATAGTTCCTCTGTTTATGTATTGTATTGCCCTGTATAGTACAGTGTATTTAGCTTGGTTATTATAGAGCCCCCAAAAAATACAATTTGTGCTGCCTAGGTCACCACAGATACATAGTTTTTAACTGTGGAGTGCTTCAATGTGTGCATTTAAAACTGCAGGGGAGCAGTTTAATAGAAACAGCGTGTATGTCTTAAGCCATCCTAGTGTACAGTTTGAATTAGATGACGTCTGGCTAAAATGACCCTGTGTTTAAAATTGGAAGGGTGATTTCATAGGGCTCTAAGCGTGTGCCTCTTAAGCTCCCTACTATACACTGTTGTTTGTAGCTTTAGCCAGATCTTACTGAAATCGCCTGTATTTTGAAACTGTGAAAGGCGTTTTTTAGGGAAGCGCAAGTAAGTTCATATCAGCTACCGTAGCATGCGAGAGCACGCAGGTTCATCATCATCAGCTGTCGTGAAGCTGCAGTTTCTATTGCAGTATATTTTGTTTACATGGAAGCTAAATGTCTGGAGAATAGCAGTGACTGTGTGGTTTTGTGAAAATTTGATTTAGATTTTGGAGTGGATGATGGTTAAATATGAGTGTTGATGGTGGGGGAGCAGCGCCATCAATGAATGTGGTGGGATCGAGGAACGGAACGGAATGGAGGGATTGGAGATGAGCTGCTGCAGGGAAGGAAAGCACCAGGACAGGTACAGATCATTTGGGGGTCCCAGTAGAGGTGTAATGTTGTAATTTGGGGCTTTTTCCGTTGATGTTTGTGTCTGGGTACTGTACTGGTAGGACTGCATTTGTGATGATTTGCCATGAGGAAAAAAGTGTCTTGTCTCTCTACCACTTCAGTGAGCTCTGCCGGTCAACGTTTCTGTTTAAGGTTGGCAGAGCTCACTGATTTGCCGCTGTTATGGGACTTTCATGTAGGCAGTAATGCCGGTTGGCTTCTATATCATCTGATAAGGACACGGCTCAGATGATGTAGTAGCCAATCAGAGGCTTGGATTTCTTAAGCCCATTTTATAACCTCTGTTAAACACCTTCCCATTATCCTGTCCATGTCAGTCTTATATGCTGATATGCTGTGAACAATTTTGATAAACTATATATGCGTCTGGTACTCTCAGTTTTTCGTATTTTTTCAGTTTATCTCAGCAGCTACTACTGTTTCTTTTCATATTTCTAAGGCATTCCAACGTCAGGCACACCATTCCATGCTATTCATCTAAATGACCTGTAATGGTGTAACTAATATCATGGAATGTTCAGGTAGTGTGAAAAATGGAATAGCTGATGATCCCACTTGCCACTTTGCCACTAGGAACATTTTAAGTGTGTGGCTAAGATTTATAAAGTTTCCTGTACCACAGAGGCAAAAATCTTCCTTTTTTATAGTTTTTAGACTCAGCACAGTATAAAGTTTAGAAAAAATATACACTTGACAGAATAGTTTCCTGTGAGGCTTATGTTTTGCATACTGGCTAAAATGTTTGAGTCACTTTTCACCACAGAGGCTTACATTTTTCAGAATCCTTGGGGGAACATACTGTACATAGCTGCCGGACACTCAGAGAGGGAATCAATGTAAAAGGCAATGAAAATGAGCTTATTTATTTAACAAAAATGGTTCTTCACTGAGACCTTAACAGTCCCTTTTTTAAGGGCAACCTGGGATTAGTTACATATACAGTACCTAAGAAAACCAATGCTTTGATACAAACAGGGGAACAAAGGAATTATACCATCAATTAGGCATGTTATACATCATCTACAGAATCCAAAACAGCAACCAGAGATTTAGTTAGAAACAGACAGATAGACAGAACAGCTTAGCTAAGTGCCCATGCAGTAGTAAAAAAAAAAAAAATTGGTGTGTTTGTCAGAGTTAGTTGAAGTGAATTGTTATCTGTGTAGTTATCTAGGTGCTTTTCTCAGGTGGCTGAAGGGAATTGTTATCTGTGCCATTAACTAAGTGTAGAAAGATTTGCAAAGTAGGGGGAGTGGTTTAGCTAGAAGGAAGCCAGGTTAAAGCCAGATTTAAACACTGCCCTAGATAGCTTCTGCCAGAGAACAGGCAGAGAATGCCAGGAGGAAGGAGCTGCTGGTATAGCTAAACTTCTCTACTGGGACAATATTGCCCTCCCTTCCTCCCCTCCACCGTAGCAGTTCTACTTTTATAGCACAGGATTTGACTGACAACAGGAACTTCCTGTTTGGGAGCAGGAAATGAGTGGTCACAGATCCACCAAAGACTCATCATCCTAGAAGGACAAGAGTAGCCTCCGTCCCTCCTAGCTGTTGGAGGTCTGATTCTGATCAAGTAAGGAGACTACTGAGAAATAAGTAGAACTTTTGTCTCAGAACAGGAAGATCAGGCGCTTAAAAGGGCACAGAGGGGCAGGCAAGTAGGGAGAAAAAAAAACAAACAGAGGAAAGAGTAAGTATTCCAAACAACAGTTAGGGGGCCAGAAATAAGACATGATGGGAGTGGTGCAGTGCAGTGGCTGTGGAGCAGCAGTCATCTGGGAGACATTCTGGAGGATGCGGTGTTGTCCCATCTGCTGACATCTCTCTGGGCTGAGGGAGGAGGTTGCTCATCTCCAGGCTGAGTTGGCCAGGATTTGTGGGACCTCCTCTCCCACCCAGGTGCCACCAAGGCCTCTGTCATTGCCTCAGAGGTTGCCAAGAAAGAGGAGCGGTTGGACCACAGTGGGCTCAGGGAGAGTGAGGGTGGTGGAACAGAGGCACATCCCTCCAGTTGTACCTCTCCACAATTCATATGCCATTCTGGCAAAGTGTGGTTCCTCTATGTAGGCACCCACAGTGGAGACCAAGGAGGATGCTGGGAACCTCCACAAAGGAGACCCACAGGAGGGTGGCATGGGACCCCACAGGGGAAGGAAACAACACCTGGTGGGGACTCCATTGTTAGGAAGGTAGAACTGGGGGAGGAAGGGGAGAGGGAGGTAAGGTGCCTGCCTGGTGCCATGGCTTGGAGAGACAGGGAGCGAATCCTCAGGATTGCCAGAGCAGCTGCACAGGGGAGGGAGCTGGATGTCATTGTCCACCTAGGGACAAATGAACTAGTGAAGAAAGGGATCAGAGCAGTGCAGGAAGTGTTTGTGGAGTTGGGGAGGGGCCTTAGACAAGTAGCACACAGGGTAACCTTCTCAGAGGTACTGCCTGTATATGACATGGGTGAGGCTAGGGTGCTCCACATCATGTGATTCAATCAGTGACTGAAAAACTGGTGCAGAGCTCAGGGATTTAGCTTCACTGGGGACTGGGGTCCACCTGGAGGGATGCAGGCCTATACTGGCATGATGGTTTACATCTGTCCAGGAGGGGAACCAGGATCCTAGGTGATAGGTTTAAATGCGTTATTGGCAATCATTTAAACTAGCCAAGGGGGAGGCACTGGAAATAAGCAGGAAAATCCTAGCCTACATGCAAAAAAATCAGGGTATTAAGTGAGGTAAACACCAAGATAGAGATGTCGATAGGGAGAATGGCAGGGGTAAATGGAGAAAATGACAAACGCAATAAGGACAGGGATGGGGCAAAAAGGGGTATGGCCATCAAGAAATGGAGGGTAATGAGTACAAATTCCTGTAGTCTGGGTAACAAGCTCCCTGAACTAGTGGCCTTGATGGAAGAGGGATGCCTGGATATTATAGCATTCACAGAAATATGGTACACAGAGAGCCATGACTGGGATGTTAACATATCAGGGTATACAACCTACAGGAGAGACAGGAAGGGGAGAAGAGCGGGCGGAGTAGCCCTCTATGTAAGGGAAGGGATAAAAGCAACTGAACAAAAGAGTAAACAGGGAGGAGAGGAGGCACTGTGGGTCACCTTAGAGACTGGAAATGGCACCACATCTGCACAGGGTTGTATCACAGACCCCCATGTCAGGGGAGAGGGAATGGACAAGAATATGATAGAAAGCATCCTTACAATGGCAGAGAAAGGGGAGATACTGTTGACGGGGTCCTTAGTATGCCAGATGTTAACTGGAGCACCTTTTCTGTAGCCACATCCAAAAGCAGGATCATTCTTGATGTCCTTCAGGTGGCATGCCTCAGACAGCTAGTTTTGTAACCCACTCATGAGGGAGCAGTCTTAGACCTCATACTCTCAAATGGGGACAGTGAGAGAATCTCAGATCTAGAAGTGGGTAGCCATCTGGGAACAAACGACCACCAAACAGTGTGGTTCATGATAAACTCAGCTACAGAGTCAAGCCATATAAACGTGAGAGTTCTGGACTTCAGGAGGACTGACTTTGGCAAGATGGGAGATTGCCTTAGAAAAGCACTAGCAAACAGGCTAGAAGGAGGTGTGAAGCAACAATGAGGAAACATCAAAACTGCCATCACAGAGGCAACAAGCCTTTTTGTGAAGCAAATAAACAAATCAAAATGAAAGAAAAAGTCACTATGGTTCTCAAAAGAGGTGGCGGTGAAGGTTAGGGAGAAAAAGATAGCATTTAGGTAGTATAAGGAAACACAGAAGGATCAGGACAGAGAACTGTACCAGTTAAGGGAGAAGGAAGCAGGGAGTGTAGTCAGAATAGCAAAGGCCCAAACTGATGAAAAGATAGCCAACTCAGTTAAGAAGGGGATAAAACCTTTATAGGTATATCAGGGAGCGAGAAAGATAATGGGAGGGATAGTGAGGCTGAACAGAATGGACGGTGGGGGGAGCAGAGAGGGACAGAGAAAAAGCAGGGATACTGAACGAATACTTCTGCTCAGTATTCACAAAAGAGGAGGGGGGAAGTGCCTAATCCAATTAACAGAAGCACTCTGGATAGGGGGGTCAATCCCAGTCCTTTCACAGAAGAAAGGGTTCTGAAAGAACTCCTAAAACTGAAGGTGGACAAAGTAGTGGGGCATGATGAAATTCACCCCAGAATTCTAAAAGAATTAAAGAGAGAACTAGTGACACCACTGGCTACACTTTTTAACAAATCATGGGAGGATGGTGTGCTACCTGAGGACTGGAGGAAGGAGGATGTGATTCTGCTTCACAAAAGTGGGAGCAAGACAGAGGCAGGAAACTACAGACCTGTCAGTTTGACCTCTGTGGTAGGGAAAGTGATGGAATCACTTCTGAAGGAAAGAATTGTTGAGTACCTAGAGGCCAGTGGGCACAGGACCCAAGGCATCATGGGTTCACAGTGGGAAGGTCATGTCAGATGAATTTAATTGATTTCTTGACTGGTTAACCAAAGTAGTAGACCAGGGAGGGCTGTGGACATGGCCTACCTAGACTTTAGCAAGGCATTTGACACAGTCCCACAAATGATTAATAGTCAAATTAACCAGCCTGGGAGGGTCCCAGGGTGGTAGCCTGGATAAACATTGGCTAGACAGCAAGACACAGAAGGTAATTATAAATGGAGTCCACTCTGAAGAAAGAGCGGTTATTAATGGTGTACCACAGGGTTCAGTACTGGGTCCAGTCCTCCTTTTTATTGTCTTTATAAGTGACATTGCAGAGGGACTGGAAGGAAAAGTATTCCTCTTTGCAGATGACACAATGATCTGCAACACGGTTGATACACAAGGAGACATGGAAAGGATGAGAAGGGACTTGGCAAGGTTAGAGAAGTAGTCAGAAATATGGCAGCTTGGATCCAATGCAACAAAATGCAAAATAATGCACCTGGCAAACAAAAACCCTGGGGAAGATTACACAATGGGTGGGGGAGGTAATGTAACAACAAAAATGGAAAGGAACCTGGGGTAATCATGTCAGATGACCTTAGGTTAGCAAGCAATGTGTGAAGGCAGTAGGGATGGCTGAGGGGATATTGGGATGTATAGGGAGAGGCATCACCAGCAGAAAACAGGAAGTTGTTATCCTTCTGTACAGACAGTTGGTGAGACCCCATCTGGAGTACTGCATCCAGTTCTGGAGAACCCATCTCCGCAAGGACATAGACAGGATGGAGGCAGTCCAGAGAAGGGCAACTAAAATGGTGCAAGGTCTGCAAGAGAAGCCATAAGAGGAGAGACTAAAGGAGCTTAATATGTATACCCTTGAGGAAAGGGAGGAGAGGGGGACATGATATAAACTTTTAAATACCTCAGTGGAATCAATAAAGTCCAAGAGGGTATCATCTTTCAGAAAAAGAGATGTGCAAGAACAAGAGGACACAATTTGAAGATGGGGGGGCAGCTCAGGGGCAATGTGAGGAAGTATTTTTTCACAGAGAGGGTGGTTGACACATGGAACAGCCTTCCTGAGGAGGTTGTGGTGTCTAAAACTGTGGGAGAATTCAAGAATGCATGGGACAGACATAAGGCAATTTTTGTGAGGGATAGAAAGAAATAGGCTGTTGGTTAAGTAGGATCGCAGCTTATCCTGTAGGTAGGAAAATGGGCAGACTAGTTCACTAAAAAATACCACTAACAGCTTAATCTGGTTTAAGGTCAGTTGGCATTCATCTGTATTCCCCTCCCCCGGGTCGTGCCTGAAAATAGGCAGGATTTGTGTAGTGGACTTACCCGGTCAACAAAAACTAAATAAATAAATAAGTGGTCCTTATCTGCCGTCAAAGTCTATGTTGCTATGTATGCTGTCCTACTATGCCCCCTCCCATCTTTAAATTGTGAGGCCATTCAAACCATTTCCTGTTATGGGGAAAATTCTGGTGGCCACAGTTGAGGCAGCAGCACATTGTCCCAGTGTCTAAGTGTGATTTTAGTGCTTTCTTAAAGCCCCCAGGAGAGGCGCAGCCCTGTAATTCTCTTGATAGATTATGTAAGGGTGTAGAGCATGTAAAGGTTTAGAACTGTTCCCTATCACAGCAGTAAAAGATCATACTTAAGAGTGGAAAATATTAGGATTTACTGCTAATGGTCTTATGGCAGCAGTTTATGCCTTCCTGACTGACTGGTTTTACAAACAGAGGTGTGTTTGACATCAAAACTTCTGTATAACCTGGACATGAATTTATCCAAAACAGTGAATAATTTAATACAATCAGTTTAATGGTTTAAGAGCACTCAAAGTGGCCTCAGAACCAGACTATATTTAAGCAAATACAGTATACTAAACAGAAAAATTCCAGCACTCCAGACTAGTACAAAAATTCAGAAAAAGTTTATTAATTCCAAAAATGAAACAAATGCTTACAAAATGTAAGTGACCAAGTAAACACTAAATAAGGTGAGGAACCTCCACCCACATCCAGCCTCTGTGCTTTGGGGCACTAACTCCCCTTCTTCAGGAGACGTGATCAGATCATTCCATCATGTGATTTAAATAGCTTGTAGTACAGGTGCAATCAATAACTATAAGGCTGTGACTTTAGTGCAAAATAGCGTTAACCCCTTACGTACATTATCGAACAGTCCATCCAGTCCAACTCTCCTTAGTGATCCAGTGTGTTACACAATTCAAAGGATAATTTCCTACATTACACGCTGTATCACTGTTGGGCTGGATGGAGTGAACCATGCATGCGCGAGTTATTTTACCACTTAAAAGAAAATATTTTCATTATTACTAAAAAACTATGGTGCCATAGTTATCTATTTATCTATTTATCAAGTCTAGGATTACAAATCTAAACATCTACCAACAAATGCTTGCCACTTTCAGAAATATTTTCAATGTTTTTTAATTTATATGAAAAATAAAACAAATAATAATAACCATCAGTTGTGTTCCTTGCTAATTTGTAGTACACAGGCTGAAACCACAGAATAAAAATACTGTGCTCCTCATATGAAGGTCTTCCATATAAAAAACATTAACCTGGACGGGGGGGAAGGGGGGTTGTTAAGGGAACTTTTTGCTGCATACATTTAAGCAAAACCTGATAACTGGATAGGGACCATTAAAAAAGGGTTATCCTTCTAAAACTGTTCAGTTCCTTTTGGCTGGTGACTGGTCTGATGCTGACACAAGAGACCGAGTCAGTGGAGAAAAGTTGGTGGAGAAATGTTTGGCTGGTGGCTACTAGTTGCTGGTGGCTGGCATTAACCAGGTGGTATGTTGGCTCAAGAGTCCTGGTTAGAGGAGGACTGGTTTTTTGGTGGCTGGCATTGGCATTGACCAGTTGCTATACTGGCCCAGGAGTCTGGGTTAAAGAGGATTTGGGCTGGCTGGTGGTAATGGCTTGTGGCTAGTTGGCCATGGGCCCTACCTACAGGCACACCAGAGACCAGGCTGCTGAAGCTGGTTGGTGGTGATGGTTGGTGGTGCTGGCTGGTGGCTACTTGGACACTGCTCTACACTGCCACCAGAGACCAGTGGCTGGATTTTCAATACCCAAGAAATTGGTGCAGGTGTGGAACAAACTTGCAATAGTGGGTCTCGCTAGCAGAGTTTTTCCTGTAGCCCGCATCTTCAAAGATGGAACCTTTTATGGAGGGTTTAAATATTGCTACTTTCTTTAATTCCTATGGAAACAGGACACGCACAAAGTAATAGCAAAGCCTTTGTTTAATCAAGTTGTCACATGGAAACAGAATTTGATGGTGGCAGGTAAGGACCGCTTGGCCCACCTAGTCTGCCCATTTCTTTTTTACCTGTTTCATGCACCGCAGATCCTAAATGAGCTGCAGCTTACCCTCTCTTTCCTATTGCTAGAGTTTATTTATGTCTGTCCCATGTTGTTTTTGAATTCTCCTACTGTTTTTGCCCCTACAACCTCTGCCTGGAGACTGTTCCATGGATCCACCACCCTTTCCGTGAAAAAAATACTTTCTCACTTTACCCCTAAGTCTACCCTCTATTTTCATATATTGACTCCTTGTTCTTGAACATCTTTTTTTTTAAGATGCTACCCTCTGCTACCTTATTTACACTCTTGAGGTATTTGAATGTCTCTATCATATCCCCCCTCTTTCTTCTCTCCTCTCCTCCAGGGCATACATATTGAGATCCTCCAGTCTCCCCTCATATGGCTTTTGGTGCAGCCCCTGCCCAATCTTTGTCACACTTCTCTGAACCGCTTCTACTCTGTCTATGTCCTTCCAGAGATGCAGCTTCCAGAACTGGACAGTACTCTAGATGAGGTCTCACCAATATTCTATACAATGGTATCAGCACCTCCTTCCTTCTGCTGGAAATACATCTCCTATGCACCCCAGCATTCCACTGGCTCTCCTCACAGACTTCTCATATTGTTTGCTAACCTTTAGATCATCAGATATGATTACTCTCAGGTCCTTTCCTTTAGGTGGCTGTCAGTACCTCTCCCCCATCATGTACTCCTCCACCACAGTTCTGTGCCCCAAGTTTATGATCTTGCATTTCTTTGTATTGAATCTTAACTGACACACCTTGACCATCCTCAAGCTTGCTTAGGTCTCTTGTCTACCATTCCTAGGATGTCAACCCTGTTGCAGATCTTGTGTTGTCTACAAAGACACACAGTCTGTTTCAGACCCTCTGTAATGTCACTATGAAGACATTAAAGAGGACTGGTCCAAGCAGTGATCCCTATGGGACCCAGCTGATCAGGTCCCCATCTTCAGATTGAACTCTATTCACCACCATTTCAGTATCCTATCGCTCAGTCAATTTTTGACCCAGTTTACCACACTGGGACCCTTTCCCAGGTTTCCCAGCTTGTTTACTAGCTTCCTATGTGGGACGGTGTAGAAGACATTGCTGAAATTCAGGTAGAAAACATCCATCGCCCTTCCCTGAGCCACCTCCCTAATCACCCAGTCAAAGAAATCTATCAAATTTGTTTGACAAGACCTTCCCGCTATGAATCAATGCTGCTTTGAATCCTGTGCTCCGTTGGATTTGAAATATATCACAAACCTTTCTTTTAGTACTGATTACATTAGTTTCCCCAGATTTGAGGTCAGGCTGACTGGCCTGTAATTGCCAGACTCCTCCCTGCTCCAACTTTTGTGGAGAGGGACTACATTTGACCTCCTCCAGTCCTTTGGTACCACATCTGTTTCCAGTGAACTGTTGAACAGGGCTGTCAGTGGTGCTGCCAGCACATCCCAGAGTTCTCTTAATACTCTGGGATGTATCCCGTAAGGATCTATAGCCTTGCCCAGTTTCAGATTAGTGAGATACTTTAAGACTCTCTCGTTAAATGGACTGGTGTTCACCTCCCGTCCTGTGGTGCTTCCATTCGCTAACTTTGGTCCCTCCCCTTCCCTTTCTTCTGTGAATACTGAACAAAAATATGTCTTCATGATTTCTGCTTTTTCTTGATACCGCTCTGCACACTTCCTTCCTTCTCTTTTTAGCCTTACAAACCCATGCTTAGTTTTTTTCTTTCACTAATGTACCTAAAAAAGTTCTTGTCCCCTTTTGTTATTTCCTGGGCTATTTTTTTTAATGTGTACACCTTTGCGCTCTTGACTGTTTTCCCCACAGCCCTCTGCTTTTCCAGATAGAGTTCCCTCTTTTCTTCCTTCTGTGTTTTCTTGTGCCTCCTGAATGCCACCCTTTTGAACCTTATCTTTTCAGCCACTTCCTTTGAGAACCATGGTGTTTTTTTCTTTCTCTTTGTTTTGCTTACTTGCCTAATGCAATGACGTGTTGCCTCTGTGCTATGGCTCCCTTAAGATTCTCCCATTGTTTCTCCACCCCCATTTTTCTTCTTCCCTGCCAGTGATTTCCTAAAACTTTCCCCCATCTTTGCAAAGTCAGCCTGCTTGAAAGCCAGGATCCTCACTTTCCTGTTCTTCTGTTGTTCTCACATTGAACCACACCTTACTGTGATCACTTGATCCCAGATAACTCTGGGAGGGCTTTGCCAGTGATTCAATGTGAGGAACAGATTCTCCCACAACCTCTACATAAGTTCTCCACTAAACACACCTCCCTTGCTTAAGGACTGTTTTTTCTGAGCTCCCTGGGTGGCTTGTGTTACTGTGCTGCCTTGCGCTGTTGGTCTTGTTTCTGCTTCCCTTGTTGTTCCCATTTTGTTCTCTATTTTTGGTGTCTCCTTTCTCCCTCCCTGTCTTTCCCTTATCTGCTGTCCCATTTTCATCCTTGGCCTCTGCAGCCTCTTCCATGTCCCTGTCCCATTCTCTCTCTCTCATTCCTGAGTGCCCTGGAGTTCCTTCCCTGTTGTTCTCCTTTTGGGCATGTGTTTTATTTGGGTTCTCTCCCAGCTCCTCATAGCCTTCCCTGAAGCATCCTGTTACACCTCATTCCCCACTACTGGCACCTCCATCCATTTCCCCTCAGCATGTCTCCAACAGCCTGAGTACTGCAAGTGTGCCCACATGGCCTGTCCTCTCCCCTTTCCATACAGCTCCTTCTTTTTGTCCATCCTGCCTTCATTCATTCCTTTCCCTGTTAACTCATTGGATTCACCGCATTATGACCTACTGTGTAGTCAGGACGTCCTTCTGATGTTGTCTTCTTCTCGACATGCATTGCAAGACTCCAGCTATGCATCTTGCAAAGTACGCATTCACCAGTTTTACTTCAGCCACTAGCCAGCGTCTTTCCTGACCCATGCAGCTCTTGCAGTACATTTTCTGCTGCCGCTCTGCACTGCTCCCATTGTGTTGGATATCCCTCTACTGCAAGAATCTCAGCTGGATGTCTAATTAATGTCTCCACAGGTATGCTTCCATACTTCCCATTTTATGTCTCAGTTTCTGTGAGTGCTATCCCAGTCTACTGGGGATATGTCCACCTGCTTAAGACTTAGCAAACATCGAACGTAGTTTGTCCCCAAACATTGAATTTACTATTGCTAATAGAAAGAAACTGGACTGATTCAATTCAGAATAGACTCATTACCACCCTTAAATATAGGTACTATGTCATCCATTTTTCTTCTGTAGCATAAAATGAACTCCTACCCTGATCATTTACTCAGTGTACTTCCTAGTTCTATCCTGCTGCCATCACCATTAGGACACTGATCTATCTCTTCCGATGAAGAAGGAGGTCTCATCCCATTGATTCAGCTCCATTGCCTTCCTCTTTATTTCCCTTGCATCATAACTCCTTCATGTCTCCAGTACCTGCCTTACATTCTTTCTGTGTTCTGCAAAGTATCCTTATGCTCCGTGTACCCTACGGCACTTTTCATTTGTCTCATCCCTACTGAGTGTTGCTATACCTCCTGCACTACTCATATTACTGGCAACTAGTGTCCCATCAACCATCCCTGTTTATATTTCCTAATTCTGCTCTCTCCAGCAGCATCTGTGCCTTAGCCAGCTTGTACCGGCAGTATTCTGGACTCCATCCCTAACTCGTGCCTTCCAAGGTGTTGAGTGAAGGTAGGCTTCCCCGTCTACTGGGGATGAGATTCTGTTACATTAACTACCTTCCACTACTTCCAACTCGACATCCTTCATCCCTAACTCTGCTTCGATGCATGAGTGCAGGTTAGCTCACCCGACTACCAGGGATGGGAACCATGTCTACAGTCTACAGATGGTATCTTACCTTCTCTACCACATATCAGTTGCTGCTTCCCTTGGGCATGGAACTCTTACACCCCATGTACCCTCATCATTATAACTATGCTTCAACTTATGAGTTCTCAGCCTGCTGCCCGGATTCTACTTCCCTGCAGGAATATGACTTTGCCCAACTTGCCTTCTCCATCTTGTCTTGTCTGCAGCCTGGATTCATAGTCATATTTACTGACTTCCATGACCGGGAGCCCGACTCTGAAATCAACTGTTTCTGCCTTTTGTATCCTAAACCCGATGCAGATTAACATTTCCATTTCAAAACAGAACTTCTTCACCACATACTCTCATCGTCCTGCCTTCAATATCTGCATCCAGTCAGGATCTTCTCGCGTCAATCGTCCAGTCTGGATGCACATCCTTCCATTCCACTGCTTCTCATGTGTTCATTCTCCACCTGCTATACAATGTTACTACCCTTCAGGACCTGGATCTCTGCCTGCTAGCTGTCTCCATTTATCCTTGACTACAGACTTTCTCACAGCCTCACTGCACTACCTTGCCTGGTCCTTCACCTGAGCTTGCATCACCATGTCCACCATTTGCTTCCTCTACCCAAAGCAGGTCTCTGCTTTCCTTCAGGAACAGGGCCTTTCCACTCCTCTTGCCTTCCACTTCAGCTCTGGTTGATGACATTGACCTTGGGTCTTCTCCATGTCTACCAGGCATGGTAGCCTGTTTCTGGATCCATTCTTCACTGCATCCCCTGACTTTTGTTCGATTACTGCTTCTCTTCTGAACTAGGACCTAATTGACTTGTTTGCCTCCATCCTACCTGTTTGTCACTTCTCTCCAATCACTGGACCTCTCAGCTTTGAATGAATTGCATTCTTCTGCTCCACTCGTCATTCTGCTCTTCTATGGACTATCATACTCGACCCTTTGTCCTCCTGTTCCTCACAATTTGGTTCTTGCCAGCTGATCCTGTATTTCCTTCTATCCAGTTTGCCTGCTTCTGGGACTTTCTTGCTGTAGGTCACCCACTCGGTTGATGGCAGAGTTTAATTGCTCTTTCAAATGTGGGACTTTTATCCTCCTTCGTTCCTATTCTTTTTCTTCCCTTTTCTAGTTGGTCAAAACCATCGTTGGATGTAGGACTGCTATACCTCAACCCAGACAATCAGAGTACTTCCCTTCGCTTTTTGATCTCCATGGAACATCTTCTAGTGACTGCTACAGCCTTCCTGCATCCTGCTGCTGTTCACTGGGGGCCGACCCGGTTCTGTTCCTTCCTGCACAGCTTGTCATCCAGCTTCACCTAGCTCACCTTCCCAGGATGGTTCCTCCAGTTCTTCAGGATTCAGTCTGGACTTCCTTCCCATTTGACTGTCTGCCTCTCACCTCTGCCTTGCAGGCTCGTGGCTTTGTTCTGCTTGCTGTGTCTCTTTTGAGCCTAGTACCTTATCTCTAACCATACTCCTACTAGGTCAATTGCCCTTCCATATTAATCATTTCTTACTCCTACTCTGGCCATTCCAACTGTACCCTTACACTTCTCAGGGGATTACTAGAAATATTACTGCCAGCAAACACCCCTTGGCTAACATGCCTCATAGACTCTTATGTCATCTTGAATTTTATATATTGCTAGTCAGCTCCTCATGATCATTCATGGAATCTCATTTGCCTGGACAATAAGAAGATCTTCTCCGTCTCTACTGGATATAACCTCTGACTCCTGTCCATTCCATTATCATGAATTCCATGTCTACTTTGTCTCTCTGGCTATCCTCCTATACAGAAAGGACTTAAATCTTTCTGCTATACTCTGAACTTGTAATTAGTATCCCTTCTATGGATATCAGAAATAGCAAGATAACCCAGTCAACTATAACCATCATCTGTTTTACCACCTGCAGCCTCTCCTACCAACACTGTCTCCGTTGACCACGTTACTCAACCCATACTCTGTAACAGTCACTGCTCATTTCAAGAATTTCGCAGGTGCCTTCCAAAACATCCATTGTGGGATCTCCACCACCTTGCTGATTACTAACTCTTCACCATCCAAACCACAATTTTCGCTCATGGACATCGTCATTCCTTATACAACCATCTGCACCTTTTCACCTAGTACCTTCATCTGGGTTAATTGCTCTTCCTACAGACCCTACAGCCTCTCCTTCTTGAGTTACCTTCATTAATCTCTGCAGTAAAGACCATCACTGAGAACTGTCTCTCCTGAATTCTAACCGGCAATCCGTAACAGTCAAGACAAATTCACCAACTCAGTCTTGCCTCCCAATCAGTCTTAATCAGCCATAGCACTAAGATCCTATGACATCCTACACTAATGGACCTCACTACCAATTCAGCCTATAGACTCTTCCTTATCTCTCCCTCCAAGCTTCTCTTGAGTACTTCAGCAACGGATTACCTGGAAACTTAACCAACCATATTGCCACTACAGTGCATCTCCTAGATGATTGCACCTCAAAAATACCTGCACTTACTTCAGGCATGTACCAGCAGATTATTTACACACAAAGTCATGAACATCATGACCAAATAAGCCATTCATCCCTTATACCAAATTTCCAATCATTCCCCATATATATTAGGCTACCATCTGGACTGCTTCTGCAAATCCTCTTCTATTTTGTTTACCAATCACTTATGGCATTACTCTCATCAGTCACTCAAACTCTCCTCTACTCAAACTACTCCATGATGCTCACTTAGCAACTTATTGCTCTCTAATCAATTCTTTACCTCCAGACTACCTTGAATGTCAAACCTTACATTAATTGGATCAGTCACCCATAACTGTACAAATCATCACAAATCCCACTGTGTACTGTCTGGTTGTCCATCGATCAACTTATGCTCTCCCGACTCATTACGCCTGTACAATCCCTTTGGACATGCATCTTTCATCACCTTAGAAATAAGGACTATATTCGCCCTTCTTCAAATGGATCTGCTCCACATTTAGGATTCCACCATCACTATGGAAAAGATGTACCTTTCATCCTCAGGATCATCATTCAGTCCACATTGTCCTTGGATCAAGAATCAGCCATCATCTCCAGGGCACTCAAAGACCCTTTTTTACTCAGTTCTACTTCATGGATGCTTCCTTGGTGACTCCTCATTCATTCCTGAATTCCTTGCCTCCAGACCATACCTTGACATTCAAATCTTTCACAAGTTGGATCATTCACCAATAACATCTCGTACTATAATAATTCCACCATTCCTTATCTAGTAACTTATTGATCAAGTCATGCCCCCTTTGCTCATTACATCCTAGCAATTCCTTGGGACAAAAATCATTCATCATCTTGGAAACTTGGACTCCCTTTGCCCTCCTTCACCTGGATCTACTACACACTTCTAATTATATTGCTCATTCAGAGAAAACCTACTCTTCAACCTCAGGATCATCATTCAATCTGCATCATCCATGGATAAAAGATTGATTTTCATCTCTCCAAGAAGCTCACCACCCTCAAATTAGCTATGGTTACTAGAACCTAGGTCCTTCTCCTTTTAATATGCCCAGAGGATGGGCAGACCTCCAGCCATGGGTCCTCAGAGGTTTTCTCCACCTGGGGGGTTTCCTCTCCTGAGTGCAAGGGGGTCATACTCTCCATGAGTTGGAGGATGTATCTTTTTGGGCCTTCTATTCCCTACAAATTACTACCTACATACCTACTAATCAAGGGTGGGAAAAGAGTTAAGCCACAAAAAGTACTACAAGTTATACAAGCACTATATACCCCATTGCTATTCTCCAAACATTGAATGGGAGGGCTTTGCCGGTGGTTCAATATGTAGGGAATAGCTTCTCCCACAACATCTACATAAGTCCTCCACTAAACACACCTCCCTTGCTTAGGGAGTGTTTTTCATCCACCTCCAGCCCCTCCTCCTCCTTCTCTGGTGCTCTTCTCACTCTTGTTCTTGGGCCTTCTATTCCCTACAAATTATTACCTACATACCTACTACTCAAGGGGAGGAGCAGAGTTAAGCCACAAAAAGTACTACAAGTTACACAAGCACTATATACCCCATTGCTATTCCCCAAACATTGAACTCACTTTTATGTCACATAAGCCAGTAAATACTGGAAGCCCCCAAAATAAAGTGCAATATGAAAAAATGAAGTGCATAATAAAACTTTAAAAACATGACACAATGTACATAAATACACAATCATCAATGTGTTTTGAATATATCTTAGGTGAGTAAAGGGTAAGTGCCACATGTACTGCTGCCCCAGTTTTGTACCAAGTGCACTGCTAACTTCCTACTGTCATGTGCACTGCAGACACCAGGCTGTGCCACATGTACTTCCAACTCTGAACTGTATTACATGCACTGTTGACTCTGCACTGTGCCATGTGCACTGCCAGCACCACATAATGCCATATACACTGTTACCACTGCACTGCCACATGAACTTCCATCACTGTGCAGTGCTATGTGCTCTGCCAACTCCATCCTGCATTATGTGCACTGCAAACATGCAACATGCACTGATATCACTGTGTGTTGCCACATGCACTACCAGCACTGTGCAGTTAAATACCACAACTGTGCTGCTAATGTCACAAAGTACCACGTGCACTTCTGGCATCTCTCTGTGTCATACATACATACTGCTGCTGGAAAGTATTAATCAATGAGCTCAGGGATGGGAGTGACCCAGCAGGTGGGCTGTCCCCACTGGTGATCACTACTGTGTCCTTCCTCAAAGTTCTGCAGCAGGGATATCAAGTACCGTGTCCATGGTCTCATCCAGAGTCAGGGACTGTGGTGGGATTTCAACCTGGGATCACCTGTTTGCTGTACATAATTTCAGTGCTTGTATGTAGCTTTAGTACCTCTCTAGAAATCTGTCTCTTCTCTAATGTTTTTCCTTATACCAGCCCTTTTTTTCTTTACTTCTACAGGTCTGACACGAAACTGACACCAGTCTGACTGGACACAGACCCCTATACCCTGCATATTAAATAAGTATTGTTGTGTGTTTCACCTTCCCTTCCCTTTCAGTCTAATTTTGTTCCTAAAGAACTATGGATTCTTTGTGACCCTATGACTATTTTTGTTTTACAGGTGTGACTGGACATTGCCTTGATACCCTAATCCCAGGCCCCCCAGGACCCGGGTAAGAGATCTGTTGTCTCTTGTTGGTCCAATTAAAAAGTATCAAATCATCCACTCTGTTAATGTTTTGTACAAGAACCAATACGACTATAAACAAATCTGTATAAGGTATGTAAGCCCCAATGCTGCAGTCACAACTGTGCCATACCTGTCCATGGCAGCCTTTGCACTACCTGTCCCTATGTTCCCTTGCATATCACTATGCCCCCTTTGCACTACCTGCCCCTGTTGCCTGATTTGCATTGCTTGTCCTCTTTGCATTGTCTGTCCCTGTTGCCAACTTTTTAAAGCTGTTCTACAATGTCTGTACTTTTTGTGATGTGTTCTATTAACACTGTAGTGTAGCATGGCGTAGCATAGTGTAGTGACACTTACATGTTATAATCCCCCTCTTTGGAGGCCTCTTTACAGGGCTGATGTGCTGCATCTGCTGATGTACCATACTCTATCATGGACCACACAAGATGATTATGCCATTTGTTTACACTGCCTCTCTCAGCACTGATGCAAGCTGTGCTAGAGAGGGGCAGTCCATCTCAGGGAGGTCATCAACTCAGCGACACCAGAAGTGACACACCTGATGACATGCGGTCTGTTGATATCACTTCCTCCAGTTGCCGTGGACCAGGTGATAATTGTTATACACCCCCTAACCCAGATCCCTTACCAGCACAGTTAAGTGGGGGAAAAAAAAGAGACCGAGTCACCAAACATTATTCAAATGAAGTTTATTCTGTTTGAAAGAACACTACTCACAGCTCATTCATGGATGTAGGAACACTGTACTAACTCCAGCACTTCTTTGTTCCCACAGAGAGAATCATGGGAAGGCCGAGAGGATGGAAGGCGTATGCGGTGCAAGTCGGAATGAGTGGCACAGCTTGTCCATATGGCTGCTTAAGCAGCTCACTCCAGAATGCATCAATACTCCTGCACCAGCTTGGGGATAGGATCAGAGGATGACTTACCATGATCTGGTAAGTGCCCACATGGCCGCTTCTGTACCATCACAATCTGTGCTTGTGTTATACGATGCAAGGGCAGCCATTTAAGCAGGCCTTAAGAGTGGATTAAGTAGACTAACCAGAGAGCAAAGCTTCTTTACAAATAGATCTATGGCTCTGCATCTCCTTGGCACAAGAGGTTGTAGAAGCAAAAACATATAATTTCAGGGGAGACTACATTACTATGTAAAATGAAAGAAAATTAATAGTGGTGATCAGTTTTAAAATTAAAAAGACTGTTTTGATATGCTAAACTTTCTTCTGTCTGTTGTGTAATGTTAACAGCAGTTCATATTAGCTGTAAAAAAACTCTGTTTTTTTCTTTCTTTGAGTACATAAGTCCCTAAAAGCATATTTTACTAAATCACAATATTTTAAGTATATTGCTTTTCAAAACAAAGCACTTTATTTATGTGGCTCTGAAGAAAATATGACATTTCCTGGTCCCTGATCCTCCCGTACTGATGCTTCACTAATCACAATAGATACCCTAAAAAGATGCCTTATTACACTTGATTAACAGCAGTGTCGGGATGGATGAATCAGGAACCAGCAACTATATTATATAGATCCAAAGAAGTTGAACACTATTTAAAATACATAATATTTAAAGGCTTTTGTTTGTTTAAAATTATTGCATTGCGATATAATAAAGGAGTCAAGTGGCTTCCATAATGAAGAAGAAAGAGATGGATGTTTTCTATGGCTGACATGAACTGATGCTGAACCAGGACTTAAAAATGTTGTATTGGTTTCCCCCTCCAGAATAAATAAATCAAAAACATTTCAAAGGACTGGGATTTTAGCATTCCTATTGTCTGTACAAAAATGTGGGACTTACCAAATAATAAACTTGCTTTTATTTCCCCCTCAAAAACTGGCAGTACTTCCAGATTCTGACTTACAGAATTATATATCATTCCAGTGGAAAAAAAACACCTCTCAAGCCCTGCTTGCCATTGCTTTCAAAGGGCCTCGGAGGTTGGGTGGCACTGTAGCTAGACAGACCCTTGAAATGGCATGACCCCATCTTGAAAGCACTAGTACATCTATGTTTGGCAAACAATGCTTATCTGAATTTTTACGGTTGCGAGGGCAGAGCCTGCATCTGTTTTGCGGTAGCTCAGAAAACTAGATACTGTGGAATGCTTCCATTCTGGAGTTTTGAGATGATCCTTCCAAAACTCCCAAACTGTCAGAAACAGTCCGCCACAGCCATAAGTGATACAGCCACAGCTGCACTATTTCTTCTCTCATCTGCCACTTCTGCATTCTAGAACAGAACTGTGCATGTGCACATGGCATGCACATGTGCAGTTCCATCGGCGCCGCCATCTTGGGAATGGTATTTTGCCGTTCAGCAGAACTACGCATGCATGACTGCTGTGCATGCATAGTTTCATCAGTGCAGCCATCTTGGAAATGGCATTCAGCAGTGCTCGTTCCCCAATGCTCTTACAACCTCACCGCAGCCATATCGGCTCTGGCTGGAGTTTGTTTGCATACTGTCAGTTTAGTAATTATGAACTGGTATGCACTTTGTACTTTGTGTTATTTATTCTCAAGCACTTTTAGAGCAAGGTCACTTTAATGTATTTTCTATTTGTAAAACACTCTTGCTTATTGATTGGTCAAGCCTTAATACTGGGACAGTTTCTTTAATGTCTTTATAATTGACATTGCAGATTAGCTGGAAGGGAAGGTCTGCCTCTTTGCAGATGACACCAAAATCTGCAATAGGTTGAACACTCCAGAGAGGGTGAAACAAAGTGCAAAGACAGGAGAAAACTCGAGTTGTGGTCAAGGGTGTCGTACCTGGGTTTCAATGCAAAAAAGTGCAAAATCATGCACCTAGGGCACAGAAACTCAGAGGTGGAGTACAAAATAGCAGAAAAGATATTGCTGCTCATCCAAGCAGGAAAGGAAACTGGAAGTAATCTTTTTTTTCAATTTAATGTTTACTGCATAAAAAGAGATCTGTACAATACCAGACAGTTATCAACAAAAGATCTTTAAGTTCCTAGCTGCGGCACGGCCTCATGGAAATACATCCTAAGATTAGGTCACTGGGTATACAAGTAGCCTGAAAACACTGAATAGAGTGAGATAAGAACAAACATGTGTAGGAAACTGTTTAACCATAGTACAGGAATCAGTTATACTAAACTCCAGTAAAAGCAAAAGGAACCCTATATTCAGTGTGCAGTGTCAGTGGGTTGAACACTGTTACCTGAGAATAACCATTTGTGTCGGGTAGCAAATGCAGAGATGAGATTGCTAGGCCAATCATCCTACACATGCATGAATAGAGGGGAAAAGGGACCATGTAGGTGGAGGGGCATCAAGGCCATTCCTTTGATCTCTTGCACCAGCTATGCATTGAGGCAAATAGTGCCCAGCAGAAGCCTGCAGAACTGAGAGGTGAGGTATGGTTCCCACATATGTGCTAAGGTCTCCAATTTATTGCCCACTGAGTAGGGCACTCTCTCATAGCTAGCTGCTTTCCCTAATTCGAGCAGCCATTCTGAGATTCAGGTGGCTGTGTTCTCCCTCCAGTTATGCAGTATGATATAGTTGGCTGTAATCAGAGCACCCAGGAGCCAGTGTTACCTCAGGCATGAGATCTCTGCCTCTAAAGTCTCATATCCTGTGAGATCCAACATCACCAATGCAGGGGTCAGTGTGATTGTGCAGTCTAGAAGGGCTGAGCATGTCCACTGAACCTCCTGCCAGTAGGGTACCAGGATGGTGCACTTCCAGAGAATTTTGTAACATTGCCAGTGGTCAGCTTGCATCTTCATCACCTGTCATTGTGCATAAGCCCCCATTTGAGAAGTTGCTGTGGTGTACTGTGCCATCTGTGCAGGATTTTAAACTGAGTGGACCTCTTTCTGGTCTCCCTGGCTGCCTGTCTGAGGCCTAGCCAGCAGCTACACCAGGCCTCAGAGGGGAGAGGTGTACCAAGTTCGACAGATTATTTCTTCCTGAGAGCTTCCATATGGTCAGTTTGACATTCCTTGAGGTCTTTATAGATTGCACTAGGTTGGGTGGGTCGCATTGGTACCACACAGCAGACTATTGAGCATGTTCATGCTGTAAGCTTGTACTGAGTTCCCACCAGGTTTCCCGGGCGTGCTGATGATGCAGGTATTTTCAGAGTTGTATTTTGTCTAGGCCAAACTCTGCTTTGAGCTGGAGAAAGGTTTTAATATACCAGGTCTTATCATCTAGAATGTGCCCCAGCTGCTGTATGCCTTTGCCCAACCAGCCATTTCAGACAATGGGGCCCCTCCTATCTTGAAGACTTGTTTTTTTCCAGAGAGATAATTCAGGAGAAGAGAAACCAAACCATTGGGTCAGCTTGGTGCAGTGTTTCCAGACAGAGGCCAAGACCCTAGTGATGGGTGCCTACAGATGGTTAGTCCATGTTTTGGGCCCCACATAGATTGCTGTCCCCATCTTTCTGGCCCCCTTAGGGTGTCTCCGGCTGTTCTCTCTCTTCCCTGCCAACAGGTCACCAGGGCACTTTGTGAGAGGGTGAATCTTGTTTGGATTTTCAAGCTGCATTATTCACTCTCCTCTTTGTTCTGGGTGAGAGATGGAAAGGCAGAAGGGGTTTGGCAGTGGACTCCTCGGATTTGGTTATTCTCTATGTGTGAGATTGTTCTCTCCTGGTGAGAGAGGGAGGGTTCTGATTTTGCTATGAACATTTCTCTGCCTTCATTATATTTTATTCAACCTTTCACAGCTGAAGTCATGGTCATTAAAGAATTGGACTAAATTAGCCATTTCTAGTAATAATTTTAACTAACATGAGTGCATTTGTTGTTAATCAAGCCTGTTTTTTAGTGACTGTTTTTTAGTTAATATTTTGTTCAATGGAGTGTTTGGGGTGTGTGATTGTCATTTTGTAGTAAACTGTATAGTTAATATGATTGATTGCTGGTGTGTATGATGGGTAGGTTAGGTTAATTTGGGGTTAGTTGTGTGACGTAGGGAGTTTCTGTGGGAGGGGAACTTAGTTATTAATTAAATTAATTTTGGTTGGGATTGTTTTGTAATGTGCTGCACAGCATCTAGACCCCTGTTGGTCCACACCATGGAGCAACTACTTGTAAAAACTAGATATATATTGCTTGTAACTACTTTATTTATTTTCTTTTTTCATTGAGAATATCGGATAACAACTTTTCAGTCAGGGGCTCATTTCCAAAGGCTCTATGTCAGGTACAATACATAGCAATAGGCAGACATAATACAATATTACAGTGAGAGTAGGGAAGGAGAATAACAACAGGTAGTGGGTAATATATATCAGTATACAGTATAACAGTGGAGAAGGAGACAAGATAACAACAGGGTATGAGCAGTGCTGTTAGTCCTATACAGTAGGGTAGCTATACAAGTCCTGAGTTGATCTTGTGAACGTCAGCGAAACAGTACAATCAATATTAGGGATTATATGAATATATTGTATAGAACCTTTCATGTTTTTACTGTACCTACCCTTTGAACATATTGTATATAACTGTTATGTTTTACTACATATTATCTGAGGCTCATACCTACTGTATTACTATTCATTACTTTGATTATATATCTATTGTACCATGATATTGCTATTGTCCTATGTCCAAGTCCACTTTGTGAATGAGTTCTTCTAATGGTGTTTCACCTGGTAAAATAAAGATTGATTGATTGATTGATTGAACTAAGGAGACAGCATCCTGTTGGAGGGCTCCCATGTATCCTCTCGATGATAGTGATTGACCACTGTAGTCAATCAATCAATCAATCAATCAATCAAAATCTTTATTTAACCAGGCGGGCACCATTGAGCAAGCTCATTTTTGAGGTGGACCTGGGGTTTATTATACGAAAGGAGAATACACACAATGACAGCAACAGATACAATGCAGGTACATAACTGCAAAAGGCATGTGTAGGTACAGGTGCAAGTAAAGTACAGGATACAATACAAGGAACGTTATACAGGCAGTCAAATTTGTACAATACAAGTGCATTGGAGAACTGGACAACAATGATGTTGCTGGTAGATAGCAGTCTAGTAAAATACTAAAGCCAATGTGTCCAAAGGTCAGAGAGCAATTGAGGTGCATAACATTAGACAGGCAATGGTATTGCTGGTAATGATCGGCTCGGTTAGATTCACCCCAGTACCACAAGAGGATAAGCAGGAGGATGGAGCAAAAATAGAAAGGAATGGGAAATGAGTAGGAAGAGCAGGGGCTGAGAGTGGGAAGTGGCCAGGACTGGTAGTATGTAAAAGCTTAATGGAAGCCAAGTCCATGTTTCAGGTAATTAAAAGGGAGGGACACAGGAGTATGCAGAAGTACTGTGGTGAAAGGGGGTGGGCCCTAAGAGCAGAGGCAACAGATATTCAGAGAAAAGGAATACAGGGCCCTCACGTTAAGGCTAACAGATGCATGATTCCTTATTGTGGCTCAGGTATAGCATTTTGAAGGCTTGGAGGCTAATGGGATTAATTATATTCATGTTTTTTTGCAGCTTGTTCCACAACTGAGGCAACACACAGCTAATAGAGGTCTGACCAAAATGGAATCTGGCCTTAAGTACCTTTAGCAAAATGTAAGAAGCACTTTGCAGTGCATAACTACTTTGTGGGCATAGTGGTAAGCAGTCCGAGATATAGTTGGGCAGTTTGTTGAGGAGGACTGTGTAGGTCCAGATTGCAGCATTCATCTGTCTTTGGAAGCTGAGAGATGGCCAACCTACAGCTGAGTACAATAAGCAATGGTGGGTATTGTAAGGAAGGTCCATTATAAATCTGAGGGCTCTGAGATAGAGCGTATCAAGTTTCATGAGTGAACCGGCAGGACCCTGACTGTAAAGAAAGTCAGCATAGTCTACAAGGGAAAGAATGGTAGTTTGCACTAATCTCAACTTGGCAGCCCTAGTAAGGAGTTTTTTTTATCCTAAAGAAGAGGCCAAATCCCTGTCTAAGTTTCTTTGACAGTTCTTCTATATGTCCTAGGAAGGAGAGTTTATTATCAAGCCATAACCCCAGATACTTGAATCTAGGTACATACTCCAGCTGTTTGCCAAATATTGTGGTAATCGGGAAGAGTCCCAGATGAGGCCGGATTTGGTAAATTGGGAAAGGGTGAGAGAAGCACTGCTTTAGTTTTCTTAGCATTCAGGAGTAAATTCTGGTTTAGCAACTGAAGCTAAAGTTGATTGAATTTGTCCTGGAGATCTGTACATGCCGCATCAGGGGACAGTCTACCAATGTAGAGCACTGTGTCATCCGTGAACAGATGAATGTGGGCCTTTTTTAGGGTGGCATCAATTCTATTGATGTAAACTGTGAATAACAGAGGACCTAAAATAGAGCCTTGGGGTATGCCCCTCAGGAGGGGTTTAAGAGGCGAAACATCCCCCTCAGCTTTTACTTGCTGCGAGTGGCCTATAAGGTAATTATTGAACCATCTGAGAGAAATGGCATCTAAGTCAATATTCTGGAGGGACGAGATAAGCTGGCCATGATCGACGGTGTCAAAGGCTTTGCTTAGATCCAGAAAAACTGCGCATACAAAGTTCTTTTTATCCAATTCACCCTGTCAGTTATTGGTTACTTTGGCTAGAGCTGAGATTGTGCTATGTTGTGCTCTAAAGCCAGATTGCAATGGGTTGAACAAATTTGCTGACGTCCGGTATTTTCTAAGCTGAGAATTCACGATTTTTTACAGCATCCTGTGCAGGACTGGGAGAAGTGAAATTGGCCTGTAGTTGTTAACATCACTGGAATCCCCAGATTTAAATAGGGGAATAACTTGGGCCATTTACCAGATGGAAGGAAGGTCATCCTGAGAGAGGGATAAGTTAAACAAATGAGTAATAGGCACCATTAGTATACAGTAGGTCACCTTTAAGAAGTAAAGGTCAATGAGGTTGGACCCAGTGCTTTTCCTGACATCTAGCCTCAGCATGAGTTCTTCAACTTCTTTCAGAGAAGTAGGTTGAAGAGACAAAGTCAAGGTGGAGAGGCTGGTTCCTTGGTTAATAAAATCAAGCTGTGCGTGGAGAGTATTGGCTGGGGAGGTATCGAAGGCTAGCCCTGCGGTGGCAAAGTGGTTATTGAAGGACTCAAGAATTGTCAGTTTATCATCAATAGTAATAGTACCAACTGAAATTTTGGTGGGCAGGGAATTACCAGTAGTATGGCCTTCTATGTCTTTAACTATTCTCCAGAATTTGGAAGAACACTTAGACGAGAGATCAAGTTGGGAGTAGTAATAACTAGCCTTAGCTTCTCTGACTTTTTTTGGAGCAGAGGTTCCTCACATTCCTGAAAAGCTTCTAGTCATTTGGGAGTTTTAGTCTTCCGAGCAGTTTTCCAGAGTGCATCCCTGTGCCACAAGGTATCCTTAATCTCATTTGTAAACCACAGGAAGGACTTTTTTTCTGACACAGACTTTAACTATTGGTGCATGTTTCTTAAGAGCACCAATCAGGATGTCTTGGAAGATGTTATATGCAGTAGTCACAGAGTTTGCTAGATAAAAGTTCTGCCACAGCAAAGAAGAACCTAACTCGGTAATGAATGCCCAAGGATCAAAATTATGCCGGCACCTCTTGTTAGAGAAATTGGATGCAAACAAGGGGCTGTGATTTGACCTTACACAGGCAATGAAACTGTGATCACTGATGTCTGAGAAAAGGACACCACCGTGGGTAAATAAATGAGATTTACTAACTAGGATAATGTCCAGCAGGGTGCTGTTAGTAGGATTGAGTTTATTTGGTCGTGTAGGTTCATTGATAAGCTGTGACAGCCCAAGCGAGTCACAGAATGTTTTTTAGAGGACTAGAGACACTAGAAAGCCAGTCTAAGTTGAAATTACCCAGAAGTATAACCTCTGAGGATCTATGGCCCCAAATATTACTTAAATGATTCAGAAGCTGCATTCCTGCAGACGGGGGCCTGTAACAGCCTGTTATACAAAAAGAAATGCTGGGTGAGATCTCGACCTGAAGGGAGAGGCTTTCAAATTCATTGGGGAAAGATACTGAGTCAATGATAGAGACAGGGAATTTGTCTTTGACATAAATAGCCACCCCTCCACCCCAGTTTGTCTGTCAGCTCGGAATAAAGAATAGGAGGGGAGATTCACTTCATGGCTGCTTGTTTGCGGACGGAGTCATGATTCTGTAACAACAAGGATATCAGGGGTAGTGTGACATATCCAAGCCTGGAGAGAGGTTATTTTTTTAAAAAGCTACATACATTTATATGCATGAATTTTAGTCCTTTAAGGATAGATATATCAGCAGGGGAACTAACGGCTGTGGGGAGGGGGGGCAGGATTGAGCTCTACATTGCCTGAGCACAGCAGTAGGAGATGCAAAAGCTTCTTAGTGGCACCTATGATGGACTTTAAGAGTTTAGTCTGTTTGCACTTACGGGGAATGTGATTTTGACAGGGGGGAGCCCTGAGGCTAATGACTAATTGTGTTGAAGCTATGTAAAGTAAAGTCTTGCCATCAAATGACAAGGGAATGTAGGCAAAATGATAGGAGAAATGTTGGTCCTCTGGTATTAGCTCTGTTAGAGTGCCAGAATGTGAGGTTGAGAAAGAGTCCAAATATGAGGAAGTGGAATTTTAGGCACTTAGGAGGTGCACAATAAAACTTGCGACATCCTTATAGCCCATAAAGCTGGAGAGACCCTGCATGTCACGAGGAGAGTTCTACGAGGGCGAGTCTATACATAAGGAGCATAATGCCATCAGCGAAGAGCAAAGGAACCAATATGGCATTCCCATTTTTAACCTAAGTCCATAGTGCACAGAAGCACTAATAAAAAGTAAGTCACTGCCTGGTGTATGAGGAAATGAAATGGCTAGATAACTCAAATTTGTATTACATTCATTTGGGGATGGAGAAGAAATTATGAGATCGAGAGATTGAGCCAATGATAGGAGACTAGAGAAAGTGGGTGGGGTAATAGAGCATTTAATGGAGGCCTGAAGAGGTGGCGGGGGGAAGGCAAGAAAATTCAGCTCCGGACGGAGCCAAGACAGAAGCATCTTCCTTGCGTACCTTCTGGATGTTGAAATCGGGTGGGTGGCAGGCTCCGAGCCCCGTGGGGCAGTCCTGGTTAGAATCCTGACCGCAGCAGCAGTCACAACCTAAGGGGCTTGAAGAACACCTGCTGAAAAATGATGGACATGAGTTAGATAAGGCTCTGGGCTGGAAGGTGTGTTTATGGAGAACAAAAGACACACAAAAGAGCTGTGGCACTTGATTGTGCTCAAATCGGGGGGAGCTTCCAGACTGCATCCAGCCACCGTCTATGTATGGGAGATTACTGAGAGCACAAAGGCTCAAAGGGAAGGGTGGGCAGGGACAGCAAGACCTTAAGTATAGCTAATTCAATAATTGCAATGTATGTCTTGACATGAAACACTCTTTTTTTTCTTTTTCAATTCCCTAGCACAGTTTTACTCTAACATCCCAAAAACACTAACAACAGAGCTACACAGGAATTGCCCTATCCCGACAGCCTAGATAAACTCAATTGGGGGTGTTTGTAGCCGCTAAGGTGCAGGGGGTTCCAATGCCAACCTCAGCTGCATGCTGACTCTGGCTAGGAGTGGGGAAAGGACAGGTGTTTCTGCAGTAGTCTATGAGTTGCTACACAATTCAGCTACACACATTACATTTACAATAAGTCATTGAATGGAGATCAAGCAGAAAACACATTTAGGCATTTCAAAATACCAGGCAAAAGGTCAACCAGTTGGGGAGCACTGCTAGATGAAGCAGCCAATGAGTGCACATCCCCAACGGCACCGAAATTTTGTACTTAGAAGAAAATTCAGCCCCAGATGGAGCCAAGACAGAAGCCCCTTCCTTGCGTACCTTCTGGATGTTGAAATCGGATGGGTGGCAGGCTCCAAGTGCCGTGGGGTGCTCCTGGTTTGAGTCCCAACCACAGCAGCAGTCACAGCCCAAGGGGCTTGAAGAGCGCCTGCTCCTGAATGTTGAAATCAGGTGGGTGTCAGGCTCCAAGTGCCATGGGGTGCTCCTGGTTCGAGTCCCAACTGCAGCAACAGTCACAGCCCAAGGGGCTTGAAGAGTAGTAGGTTGAGGGTTCTCAGGAGGTGTTGTTCAAAATGTACATTAGCTCCACGGGTAGACCACGAGAAGGAGTGCAGGATAAGGAATGTGGGGTCTAGGACATGCCTTGGGGGGTAGATTTTCCAAGGCAAGGGACCCCCATGCCTAATTCCTATTCCCCAGGCTACTGAGATTTCCAGTCAACAGGAAGCCAATGGATTGGCTGACTCTGCTCCTCGCGTCAGAACAGTTCTTTGTAACTCCAGATCTTTTAGGAATAAAACTGATGATAGAGGCTTTCATCATGGATTCCTCAGCAGATCTGGTATGCATCAAGGAGACCTGGCTCAGGGATGACTCAAGATATGTGCTTGAGGTGTACATTCCACTGGGTTACTCCATTGTCCCTTGTTCTCGGTTGGAGAGCAGGGGTGGTGGGGTAGCCATCTGCTTTAGATCTGCATTAGGAATGATGGCATACTCAACTGGACAGAACAGGTCATTTCAATGCATGGCAGTGAAGGGGAAGCTGGATACAAGTTGCAGTTTCATGCCCATGTATTGCCCTCAGGGATACGGGTGCAAACTCCTGCAGAAACTTAAGGGTTTCTTGGCTCACTTGGTGCTTTAATTACCCAAATTTCTCATTTCAGGTGACTTCAATGTCTGGGTCGATGATGAAATCTCTCTCTTTGGAAATAATTTCCTCCAGTTGATGTCTTCACTGGGCTTTGTACAGGTGATTGCCTCTGGCCCTCAATAACATAACCATGACTTGGACTTGGTCTTCTGATTTGGGTTTGATATTAGTGATGTCAAGGTTGACCTGGTTAATTGGTTGGACCCTCATGCCATACAGTTTCTTTGTGGAGCTCCTCAATTAACCTCCCCTGCAGAGATGCTCAGTTATTGCTCTTTTAGAAATCTGGATCTGCAGGGTCTCCAGGAGGCACTGAACAGCTTGGGCATGGAGAAAGCTTGTGTGATGGGAGCTGAGGCAGTGGTGGAAGGTTATAATGTGGCCCTGGCCACAGCTGTCGACTCTAGCACCTCTCCATGTTTGCCCCTTGATTTCTTGCCTTAGGTCACTATGGTTCAATGGCAACTTGAGGAGGTTGAAGACTAAGGAGCCGAGGTTGGAGCTTTGCTGGCAGAGATCCAGCTTAGAAAAGGATAATTTGATGCTAAGGGCTCAATATGACGTGTTCCTGTCACAGGGTGACTGTTGCTGGAAAGAACTGACCAGCTCATCTCTTCAACACTGTGGTCACATTATTAAATCCTATCTGTCTCCACTTCTGTACAGCCTTCTGCATAGAAAAATGTGATGAGTTTAATCAGTTCTTTCTGGACAAGGTGTCCTCTATCAGGGCTGGAATATTGTCAAGTGGCCTGTTGTTGGCCGACAACGTCCAGTCTTCAAATAAGAACACTTCATCTCTATGAGAGGAGTTTGAGTCAGTGTTGGCAAACAATGTTCTCCAGGTAGTTTCTGGACTGCTCCCTATCTACTGTACAATGGATCCTGGGCTGACCTGGCTTCTTTTGGAATGCTGGGGAATGCTTAGTCCAGTTTTTGTGGAGATTGTCGGGTGTTTACTTGAGGAAGCGATTTTTCCCAAGCACTTGAAACAAGTGGTGGTGAAGCCCCTGCTTAAGAAACTATCTTTTGATCCTGATTGTCTTGTAAATTACAGGCCTGTAACGAACCTCCCTTTCTGGGGAAGTTGATGAAGAAGGTGGTGGTGATATAGCTGGAGCAGCATGTGGAGACAAATGGCATCTATGAGTGTTTCCAGTCTGGATTCTGGGGTTATCATAGTACAGAAACGTCTCTCATCAAGGTGCACCACAATCTACTCCTTGCAAGGGATAGCGGACGGAATTCCATCTTAGTTCTGCTTGATCTAATTTTGGCCTTTGACACAGTGGACCATGGGGTGCTGTTGGCCCATCTGGTGCACTAGGTAGGACTCACAGTGATGGTGTTATGATGATTCGAGTCCTACTTATCTGGTGGAGAGCAGCATGTGGCACTTAACTCTTTTATCTCTGGCAGTGCTGTGCTCTGCTGTGGTGTGCCTCAGGGATCAATTCTGGCTTCCATGATATTCTATGTGTACATGTTGCCATTGGGGGAGATCAGTGAACAATATGGCCCAGATTTTCTCCTTGTTATGCCAGTGATACCCAGCTGTATGTGTCTTGTGCCCATGATGACAGGGCAGCCACTTTGGAACTAAGTTCTTTAGGGAAATTCAGGACTGGGAGGCAGTCAGCTGGCTTAGGTTCAGTCCTTCGAAGATGGAGATGCTACTGGTCGAGCTGAGGTGGACTGGTTCATCCAACCTTAAGTTATGATACCATTTTACCAACTTTGGAAGGTGTTACTCTCAAGGCTGTTGATATGGTGAGGAATCTGGGGGTCACTGTGGACTCCACTCTGACATTAGAACATCAGGTGTTGGATGTTGTCTGCTGTGGCTTTTATCGTCTTTGGAACATCTCCCAGCTCAAGCCCTGTCTTGGGTCATCTAACCTAGCAACACTGGTGCATGCACTTGCCTCATCAAGACTGGATTACAGTAAACTCTCTACCTGGATTTATCTGTAAATTTGTTGTATCACTTGCAGCTGGTGCAAAATGGGGCAGCCCAGCTAGTTGCTGGTTATTCCTGGTTCGAGCACATCATGTCAGTTTTCCACATTCTGCACTGGCTGCTGGTGTGGTGGTGCATCAATTTCAAGATGTACTTGTTAATTTACAAGGCCCTTCATGGTTTGGGGCCTGGCCACCTGAAAGACATCCAGGCCCCATATACTCCTGGCTGTTTACTTCAGTTAATGGATGCAGGACTTCTTTCCTTTCCAGGATCTTGTCTAAAATCCTCAGGGGATCAGGCATTCAGAGTGCCAGCCCATTTCTCTGGAGCAGTCTTCCCCTGGAGATATGAGTTGCCCCATCACTTACCATTTTTTAAATCCAAATGTAAGACTTATTTACTAAGTGTTTTTGAAGCATGATGCTGTTATTTTTCTAATACTCTGCTGTGCTTTTTTTCTTATTTGAGTTTACTAGTTATTGTTTAACTGTATTATTTTATTAATATTGTTTGCTTCTGTGTGGTGCTTAGAGCCCCCAAGATTTGGCGCCTTATAAATAAAATTGCCTTGCTTTGCCTTGCAACTCCTGTGGTAGCTTGCCAAACATAATCCATTTCTGCAGGGGTTCCTACAAAAGGGATGATTCACACATTAATCATTTAGACTGGTGCTCTTGGGGCAGAGTGGAGGAGGTTAAAGGAAGCTGTGACAGGATGTGTGCCATATGCTTTAGAGAAACATCCAACAAGTTCAGGCATCCACAATCACATGGTAGAGTAAGCTTACTGAGGCTGATTCACTTGAGGTCCATCTCCCATAAAAAGTGTAGCACACTCTTCTGTATGGAGCTGAAAATGTCTAGCTTGATCCAACTGGGCAGATTGTCTAGAACATCCTGGAAGTGAGAGGTTGCTATCATTTTGAAGGTGTGTGCTCTGCCCCAGTGACATATGTGCAAAATCCCCCTTTGCTATATCTACCAAGGAGAGAGAGAGATGCTGAGTTTAGGAATACTGCTCAGTTTCCAGGAGAAATGTATCTTGAGGTATTTGAGGCTGCCCCCAGCTGGGTGTAGACTCCATGGAAAGTTTGGCAGAGAGGCCACAACTTGGCCAGAAGGAAGTATCAAGGACTTTGCCACATCTGCCTTGTACCTCGATAGTTTATTGTACCTGTTCAGTAGCTCCAGAACTGTGGGGACTGATATCACAGGGCTGGTAAGAATTAGCATGATCTTGCCACATTTGGAAGGGCCTTGTGCTCTCTGCCCACTTGTACCCCATGTATGTCCCTTCAGAGCTGGATGGTCTGCAAGGGTGACTCCAGGGCCAAAATAAACAACAAAGGGGAAAGAAGACACCCTTGTTGAGTGCCTCTATTGAGAGGGAAGGGATCAGAGGCCTGCATACTAGTGGAGACCAAGGCTGATGCTCCTTGGCATAAGGTGTGGATGAAATCAACAAAATCCTTCCCAAAACTGAAGGCTCCTCATGTATGGAACAAGTACCACCACTCCACCATATCAAACACGTTTTCTGCATCAATCATATAAACACTGCAGGGGGTGAGGGTGCTCTGCTTGCCAAATAAGGTTTAGTAACCTTCTGGTATTGTCTCTGCCTCTGCTGTGGGGAATAAAGCTGACTGTCTATGACAGCAAAGATAACCTCTTTGAACCTGGAGGCCAGCACCTTGGAATATATCTTGCAGTCTGCCGAGATGAGGGAGATTAGGCAGTAGCTACCACAAAGGAGTGGGTCCTTCTCAGGTTTAAGGATAAGGGATATCACCGCTGTTCTCATGAAGGGTGGGAGTTCCCCCTTCATACAGGCTTCATGAGTGCATCATGGAAAGGGGCTAGAAGTACTGAGTGAAAGGAGTAAAGAATATCCACTGGGAGACATCTTCCCAGGGTCTTTACTACTCAGCATTGTGCAGAAAGCAAGTTCCATTGATTGGAGCATGATTGACATCATGGTTGTCAGTGGCGTGTCCAGCTCATTTCAGAGAGCAGGCCTTAGGGATGGCAGTTGCGGGGGGGAGGGGGCTATGAGATCTTCCTCTGTTAGCTGAACCTTCTGCTTGTACAGTATCTGGTAGAACTCCCTGAAGACAATGTTGGTGTCTGTTGGGTCTCTGAAGATTTCACCTCCTTGTGCCTATATGCCTACGATCCTAGATTTCTCCTGGTGTTTCTTTAGCTGGTAGGCCAGGAGGAACCCTAGCCTTTCCCCTGCTTCCCAGAATGTCAGTCTCAGATGTAATAAAGTGTATTCTACCTTCTGACGATGGTGAATGTTATACTTACACTGAGCTCTGGTGATGTCCACCAGTAATGAGGCAGAGTGGGTCAGGTTAGCACTGTACTTATCTTCCAGATCACTAAGTTTCTGGAGTAGCTCCTTACTGTCTTTTGTTCTGACCTTTCTGAGGGTAGAGACAAAGCTAATGCATTGACATCTAATAAATGGTTTGAGCCCATCCCAATGTATTGCTGTAGATGTGTTGGATGAATGGTTCACTTCCAGGAATATTTTTATTCCAGCCTCTAGGGAAATACAAAAGACAGGGTCCTTAAGGAAAGAAGTACTGAAGTGCCACCTGGGTCAGGACAAGGTGGTCACTTTCAGGGGCATCTGTGAGAAAGAGATAGGTGTGTGGTCTGATATAATGACTGTCATCACTAATGCATCTGTAATGTTAGGGACCCAGGCTCAGGAATCAACCACATGTCTATTCTGGATCAGGTGTGGTGCACCACAGAATAGAAGGAGTAGTCCCGCCCTTTGGGATGGACCAGTCTCCAAATGCTTGACCGTCCTAGCTTATCCACTAGCTGAACCAGTGGCTGGGAGGCCAATGGGCATATGCCAGTGGGTACCTTGCTCCTGTTAAGAAACCCATTTGGCACTGTTTTGGCATCCCATCTACTATCAGCAGGCTTTTCCAGTGCAGTGTCAGGTCCCTGTAGAAGGAGTCATCTTTCTGCTTGGAACTGTACACACTACAGAGGTTGACCTCCTGACAAGGCAGGTTACCTTGCATAAAAACATATCTGCCTTTGAGGTCAGAGAATGTTTTCTCTGCTGTAAAAATTTTTTGTCTTTTTTTGCGAACTAGAATGGCCTCCCCTCTGCTTTTGAGTTGAAGGTACTGGCAAACACTTGATAGACTCATCCAATTTTTAATTTGTCTGACTCAGCCTGAGTACAGTGGATCTCCTGTAGGAAAGCTGTTTCCACCCACTCCCACTTTAAATGATCCAAGATCTTCTGTCTCTTAATGTGTGTGACTATGACCTTACCATTCCAAGACAGCCATTTAGGAGGGGTTCCCACCATGATAAAAGAAGTACAAGACACAGAGGGGCATTTTAGAGGATGGTGGCATATCAACTGCATCCAGATCATCTGGGGCTTGTTGCCCTGGCATACCCAATGTTTGTATAGCCAGCACCTGAGCAGCATGCTCACTACCTACATATAGGATAGCGCATGGGGAACGGTTGACAACAGGGCATCTTTCACCGAGTTGGCACTATGATGACGGATTGCCTCGAGAGCGCAGCTCGAGAGGTAATCCGTTGTCATAGTGCCAACGAGGTGAAAGATGCCCTGTTGTCAACTGTTCCCCATGCACTTTTCTTTATAGTGTATGGTGGAACGTCATTTTTTGGGAAAAAAAAAAAAGTTACTAGAAAGGAAAAAAGAATTTACATTGTGACCGTTTTCACACTAACCATTAATACTGCCCCCAATATTGCTGCTTTCGCCATGTGTCCTGTCTATGCAGTGAGCCCTAACTGTCAAAATGCTGCGCGAGGACATAGTGTGATGTTCGCAGTACAGTAGAAAACATCATTATGTTGTACTGCGAACGTCACTAGTGTGTGACTACAAGGTTTCGAAAACAATGGATTTCGGTGGAGAACGACGTTCCACCATACACTATATTATGGATGTCACATTCAATAACCCATTGCTCTTGTGAATTTTGGCATTCGTTGAGGTGCTACTCATGGATATTCAGAGAAACACAGCAAATCAAAACAACACAGTGTTAACACAAATGAGCCTGGTGTGTGAACATGTTTTTGAACCATGAGCAACTTTTGATGGGAACAAGGTGTTACGTCTGCATGGGTGTGGAGGCCCCCATAGTAGCAGCCACCCTTACCATGTGCATCCACCAATAGTGTGAAGCAGATGCATGGCTTTGGCTGTGTCACCCGAGTCATGGTTACTTAACCAAATTTGGGGTGAATTTCATCTGCGTGCAGGCAGAGCATTCACAGCAGACCTACTTGTTTGTGGTGGCAGCTGCGGTGGAGGGGAGACATGTAGGATGCAGTTCCCCTGCCCGCCACCCTTCTGTTTATCTCTGATGTGGAAAATACAATATAGGATTGCCACCTGCCTGTTTTTTAGACTGGATAATCCAGTTTCAGTGGTCCTTATCTGGTCATCCAGTTTTGCTTAAATATAGTTCATTTTGGAGTCTAATTGAGTGCTCTTGTACTTTTAAACTGATTGATCATACACACCATTCACTGTTTTGCCTGCACGTTCATGTTACAAAGAACTTCTGGTATAAAGATCTTTGTAAAACCAGGCTTCTGGGAGGTGTTAAGTATGGTCTTTAAGACTATTAGCAGTGTATCAACCTAATCTATTTCACTCTGAATTTTAAGTAAATTAGAAACATAAAATTTGCCAGCAAATAAGGCTCTTTGGCCTACCGGGTCTGCTCATTTTTCCATGCCTATAATATCACCACAGATCCTACTTGATCTCTGACCCATTTGCCCCCTTCCCTTTCCTAAGATTTTCCTATGCCTATCCCATGCATTCTTGAACCCCACTGCTGTTTTCACCCCCCTCCTCTCTTGAAAGACTGTTCCAGGAATCCACCACTCTTTCTGTGAAGAAGTACTTCCTCACATCTCTCCTGAATCTACCCCCTCCAGCTTCTTATCGGGCCCCCATATCTTTGAACACCTTTTTTCTGAAAAATACTTCCCTCTTGTACCTTGTTTACCCTGGTGAGGTATTTAAAGGTTTCTATCATATCCTTCCTATCTCTCCTCTTTTCCAGGATGTACATATTTGGGTCTTTTAATCTCTCCTCAAAGTGCAACTGATGCAGACCCTGCACCATTTTAGTTGCCCTTCTCTGGACCACTTCCACTCTGTCTCTGTCCTTTCTAAGATGTTGTCTCCAGAACTGGGTGCAGTACTGTAGGTGGGGTTCTAATGGTGATCTATAAGGAGGCAGCACCACCTCCCTCATTCCACTGCTGATACCCCTCCCTATGTACCCCAGCATCCCACTTGCCCTCCCAATTTCCCTGTCGCTCTGCCTGACCACCTTTAGGTCATCCAATATGATCACTCCCAGGTCTCTTTCCTGCTTGATGTCATCAGTACCAGCCCCTTATTCTGTACTCCACCTCTGTGTTTCTGTGCCCCAGTGCATCATTTTGCACTTTTTGATATTGAAACCCAGCTGCCATACCCTTGACCACTCATCTAGTTTTCTCACGTTGATGCTCACCCTTTCCACACCCTTGGAGTGTCCACCCTATTACAGAGTTTGGTGTCATCTGCAAAGAGACAAACCTTCCCTTCCACCTCCTCTGCATTGTCACTTCTAAAGTCATTAAAAAGGACCAGTCCCAGCATAGATACCTGAGGCACTGTGCTTATCACCCTCCTCTTCTCTGAGTGATCTTTGTTTACCACCACCCTCTGCCACCTATCAGTGAACCAATTTCTACCCAGTGTACCACCTTTGGTTCCACTCCTAAGCTACCCAGCTTGCTTACTAGTCTCCTATGTGGAACAGTGTCAAACACCTTACTGAAATCTAGGTAGGCTGCATCCAGTGCTCCACACTGATCTAGTTCCTTGGTCACCCAGTCAAATAACTCTATCTGATTTGTCTGACATGACCTCCCCCCACACCCCCATGAATCCATGCTGCCTCAAGTCTTGTAACCCATTGGATGCAAGATATTCCACAATCCTTTCTGTTAGCATTGATTCCATTAACTTTCACACCAGCAAAGTCAGGCTGACTGGCCTATAATTGCTAGTCTCTTGCAGGTGCAAGAATTACAGTGCTCATAGGTCAGGGGTGCCTGTTGAGGGCTGCTAACCCAAATTAATTAGACAAGGCAAAAAACTCACTCACCAGTCCATAAAATACAGCCAAATTTAAAAGCACAAATGCTGCTGAAGATGGTAGTGGTGCAAAGATAGCTTTGCTTAATATAACAAACCCAGTAACAGCTCTTGCCACAAACAGAGAGCTCAGGATCACTCTCCCAATGCCCCGGTGCTTCGCTCATTTGAGCTTCCTCAGTGGTCCCAAACTCTCTGTTTGTGGCAAGAGCTGTTACTGGATTTGTTATATGAAACAAAGCTATCTTTATACCACTACTGTCTCCAGTAACATTTCTGCTTTTGAATCTGGCTGTATTTTATGGACTAGTGAGTGTGGCCATTTTTTTAATTGCCAGCCTCTTCCCTGCTACCACTTTTGTGAAGTGTGACTGCATCTGCCCTCCTCCTGTCATCCACAACCCCTCCTGTTTCCAATAAACTGTTAAAAGGGCCATCAGAGGCACAGACAGTGCATCCATGAGCTCCCTCAATACCCTTGACTGGACCCCATCTGGACCTATTGCTTTGTCCACTATCAGATTCACAAATGCGACCCCCCTGTAGGAAGGGAACCTACAGTGAGTTAGATGGAAGCACTTTGTCTCTTTATGGTCCCCAGACTTAAAACCCATACCGGTTAAAATGTCCTTCCTCTTGGGGAATTGGTCAGCTATTGGTTGGGAGTGTCCCTGGAGGGCAGGTCTCATTTGGGCCATGTGGAAAAGCACAGACTGAAGGAGTCAGTCTAACAGGGAGTGGGATTGATTGCCCACTTCTGCATGAGTCTGCTGGGTTTCTTGCATGAAGATTAGTCCTCATTGAGACCTGGTGAGAATGTGGCAGTGACTGTAGCTTTCAGGATCCCTTCAGGGGTGGGTGTGAGCCCTGATGGAAGAAGTAAGGAGTAATATGCCCTATAAAGCAGGGAAACTGAACCCACAGACAGTATGGAATGTGCATCCTCAAAAGGAGATGGGCGTGGACTTTACCTCCATGGTGCGAAACATCACTTACTAAGGCTCTGGGAATTATGGAGTCATGGGGCAAAATGTGGCAGTTAAATAATTTGGACTTTGGGACATTCACCCACATGGATCAGTTCTTGGGTGAAGTTGGGTGTTAGAGCTATGTGGCACCGTGGGCCCTCACCCCCCCCAGAGATTCTGGTCCCTCCTTGCCCACTACAAATTAGAGCCCTCAGGAGCTGAAGAGGAAATTTGGACCTAGAACTTATTGGTCACAGGGGTCAGTTCTTGGCCAGGAAGTGGCAGGCACAGTCCATTGGCACCATAGACCCTCTGGGAATGGTGGCCTGCCCATGCCCACCAAATGTAGAGATGGGGGGTAATGAAGAGGTTCAGCTGCAAGGCATTTTGGGGAGTTCAAGCAGGACAACTCCATGGGTACCTGGCACTGATATTATGAGAAATATGGTTCCTTTGAAGTGACCATAGGGTATTGCAGTCAGTTTGTCATCTGAAGCTGCAGTTCTGTAATGGAATTTGATGCCAGTGGATTTGTAGATGCAGTAGAGATCTGCTGTAGAGACTGTAGCCAGCCGAGGGAAACTGGTTTTGAAACTGCAATGGGAAAATCAGTGCAGCCTGAATTGGTCTCTTTGAAGCCTAGAAGGGGTCAGTTGTATGCTGCCCAGTTATTAAGGGTAGTCAGAGTAACCGTTGTCACCGAATATGGACATTGCACAAATGGACTCATGGACAATGCCTGGACATTGATGTCATGGGCCCTTGGTCCATTGCCCTAACTTTCCCCCTGCAGATGCTTGTGTTATCCATTTAAAAAATACACCATGGAGTAGTCAAGTTCAATCAAAGGTGAAGTACTGTTAGTGCAGGACTTCAATCCGCCAGATGTGGATTGGAGCCTCCTAGCTGCAGCATCAGTTAGAAATAGAGAAATCCTAGACTCCCTGCAGGGGGAGTTCCTCAGGCAGCTATTTAAGGAACCCACTCATGAGGGGGCATTGTTGGACCTGATATTGTCAAACAGGGACAGTGTCACTGACATCACAGTTGGAAGCCATCTGGGGACCAGTGATCATCATACGGTGTGATTCAACATAAAGACCAGGCCAGAACCTAACCACATTAAAACAAGGGTTCTGGACTTCAGGAGGGCCAATTTCAAGAAAATGGGAGAGTGCCTAAGGGAAGTCTTGTCAGGGATAGAGGAAAAGGGTGGAGAAGAGGAAATCTGGGCTAAAATAAGGAAGGCCATTGAGAAGGCAACAAACCTCTGTGTCAAGCAGTTTAAGAAGAGTAAGAGAAGAAAGAGACTGCTACGGTTCCCCAAAGAAGTAGCAGTGAAGGTAAAGGAAGAGGAGCAAGCATTAAAAATGTACAAGATAACACAGAAGGAAGAGGACAGGGAGAGTTACCAGGAGAAGCAAAGGTAGACAGGGATGGCAGTTAGGAAAGCTAAAGCACAAATGGAGGAAAACATTGCCAAATTATCAAAAAAGGGGGATAAAACATTCCTTAGGCACATAAGAGAAAAGAAGAAAAACAAGGCAGGGATAGTTAGACTGAAAAGGTAAGGGTGTGTGTGTGCATGTGTGGAGGAGGACCAGAAGAAAGAAGACATAATAAATAAGTACTTTTGTTTGGTATTCATGAAGGAAGAGGTAGGTGACAGCCACAGATGGTAGAGAAGGGCATTAGTGGAAGGTAGGTGAACACTTGCCCTTTTACAGAGGAGTCTTCAGGGAACTAACAAAACTGAAAGTAGACAAAGCAATGGTGCCAGATGGGGTACACCCCAGGATAGTGAAGGAACTAAGGGAGGAACTGTCTGCACCTCTGATTGCCTTGTTTCATTTTTCACAGGAAACTGGGGAAGTTCTGGACGGCTGGAGGGGTTGGATGTGGTCCCACTACACAAAAGTGGAAACAGGGAGGAGGCAGGAAAATACCATCCTGTAAGCCTGACTTCAGTGGTGGGTAAGCTTATGGAATCACTACTTAAAGAAAGGATTAGGGAATACCTAAAAACCAGGAGTTGCAGGATCTGAGGCAGCATGGGTTCACCAGGAAGCATGACTTCATCAAAAGCAAATCTGTCGACATTCCATACAGCAATGGCACAATGTTGACATGCAGTATTGCGCTGTCTGTACTGGGTTAAGGTAGCGTGGATAAAGCCGTGCATGAAATACAGTGCTGCAAGAAGTGCTAATGGCTCTACAGCAGGCTTTCTCAAATGGTGAGGCCAACCTCCCAGGGGAGGCCCCAACCTGTTCCACGGGAGGCTCAAGCAAGCCTTAAAATGTACTATATGTAAATGTCAAGTTTTGGATGCTTTTTGTGAAAGGATGCGGCATACTAAAGTAAATAATGGAATGCAAATTTATGTACAAAATGGGTGACCAAGAAAGTCACACTCAACAAACACTTGTTTCCTGGTGAGACTTAGGGGAAAGCTGAATGGAGGAAATATAATTCTTGGAAACTGTGCAAAACAAAATACAAAATAATACAAAATGAATAGGAACAAGGTAACAATTGACCCATTATACTGGCTGCAGAAGAGCACAAATACAAAGGCTAAGCAGAGAGGTACTAGGAGCAAGAGCAGGATAAAGCAAAATGGTCCCTGAGAAGGTGTTTAAAACTGACAAAGAAAGCAATCTGACTCATGGAGGTATTGTAGCAAGGGGTAAATAGGGTCCAAAACTCAAAAGTGTGGAGCGAGTAGGCTGACATGGGGAAGGGGGTTACACAGAGGGAGAATAATAAGATCAATAAAATGAGAATAAACTCAATGACTCAAAGGAATTTCACTGTATTCCTTGTATATTGTGCAAAGTATGATCATTGTTCTAACTATGGGGAGTCCCAAAATGATTCCTATATTGGGGGAGGCTCAAGATCTTTTCCAAGACTTGGGGGAGGCTCACTATGACAAAGTGTGAGAACTACTGCAGTGACAGGGACTTCACAGCGTGTGGTAGAAACCGCTACCAACTGTCACTGTAGGCTGCCAGCAGGGAAGGTGAAGGATGCTGTTGGGGTGGTGCCTGGCTGAGCTGCTCCCATGATGGAGCAGCTAGAGCACCTGCCTCTGGCAGCATTGGGGACCTGGGGCTATGGTTCAGTTCTTCCTGGGTCCCACTCTGCTGTGGCATTTTTGGCCTGAAAAACAAAAATTTTCCCGACTGGAGTTTTTTAACCCCGACATCCATGACCCCCCAGAGTTGATTATAATTAGTCTGGGGGTGTGGGGGGTGAAGCTCCTCACATTGGGGGGGTGGGGGTGGAGCCCACTGCAAAAACTAAGTTGTTGCTGCAGTTTGTGCTCTGTGTGTGCGGGTCGTCATATTGTGCCGATATTATGTTGCCACATGCTACTTTGTGTGCGGCATTGTTGCAGTGCATGGTTTAGCCCATGTTATTATGACCCTGTACCATCAAAAAACAAAGTGTATTTTGCTGGGGACCGTGCCCCCTGAAGTCCCCCCCCCCACCATTTATATATTGTCAACTCCAGGTCAGAGTTGTTTCGGGGAAGGGGCAGAACACCGGGATAAGCCGCAATGGTAAAACCTCAACCACTACAGCAAACAGCACTGTAAACATCTTTTTTCAGATTTCGCTGTTGTGGCATTGCTGTGCAGTGGGTCACCAGGTTCACTGAGGGGAGATCTTGCCAAACAAACCTGATAGAGTTTGTTGACTGGGTTATCTGAGAGATGGATCAGGGGAGTGGTGGTTGTGGCCTACCTCAATTTCAGTATGACTTTCGACAGCAATTTACACAGAAGACTGGTAAACAAGCTAGACAGCCTGGAAGTGGGTTCAAAAATAGTAAAATGAGTATGAAGTTGGCTAAGTAACAGAACTCAGAAAGTGGTGGTAAATGGAGTTCACTCAGAAGAGGGTAAGGTAACCAGCTGGGTGCCTCAGGGATCAGTACTAGGACCAGTCCTCTTCAATGTCTTTATTAGTGACTTTGAGAGGGGCTGAAAGGAAAGGTATGTCTGTTGATGGATGACACAAAAATATGCAATACAGTGGCACACCAGGGAGGTTAAAAAATTGAAGGAAGATCTGAAAAAGTCAGAAAACTGGTCAAGGGTTTGGCAACTTGACTTCAATGCCAAAAAATTTAAAATTATGCACATAGGACACAGAAACCCAAGGGCAACATATCAATTGTGGGGGAATGTTATCAACCACACAATAGGAAAGGGATCTGGTGTCATCATATCTGATGACCTGAAGGTAGTAAAGCAATGTGATAAGGCAGTGGGAAAGACAAATAGGATGCTGATGTGCATAGGGAGGGGTATCACCAGCAGAAAAAGGGAAGTAGTGTTACCCTGTATAGCTCAATGGTGAGGCCACATTTGGAGTGCTGTCCAGTTCTGGAGGCCCCATCTCAGCAAGGACATAGATTGGGTGGAGGCAGTACAGAGAAGGGCAACTGAAATGGTGCATGGCCTGCATCAGAAGCCCTACCAGGAAAGGCACAGGAAGTTAAATATGTACTCACTGGAAGAAAGGAGAGAAAGGGATGACATGATAGAGACATTCAAATACCTCAAGGGTATCAATAAGGTACAGATGGGGGGTATTTTTCACAGGAAGAGATGCTCAAGGACAAGGGGGCATGCTATGAAACTGGAAGGGGGGAGACTTAGAGCGGATGTGTTAAAATATTTCTTCACAGAAAGGGTGGTGGATGCCTGGAACAGACTCTCAGCAGAGCTGAAAATGAACAAAATGGCAACAGGTTTCAAACATACATGGGATAGACACAGAAGGACCTTAGTAACAGGGCTGGGGGGGGTAAGGCCAGACATCAATTAGGGTCTATGGTGGAACAGTAGGTAGGGACATTAAGGCAGACTAGGTGGACCAGGCAGCCCTTTTGTGCCGACAGCTTCTATGTTTGTTCATTTAAGTTCATTATTAAAGGATCCTTTGATGTTTCCAATGGTCAGTGGACTTTTTAATGCCTACCTGGTTTATTTTGGGGCGCTAATACAGTTTGCCTCCTAGCCCAGTGCCCCATGGAGGAAGTCTGCACCCCAGTCCCACAGAACAAATGTAAGTCATCTTTAAAATTTCTGTTGTGGTTTCGCCTCCCCACTGACATAACATGAGCATACCCCTAGACACCAGGAAGTCAGGGGCTACAAGTGGGGGCTCATCCAGAATTAGGGGTGCTCCTTTGCAACACACTGGCTCCACCATGGTGGTTGGGTGAAGTTTTGGACTGTTTTGGACTTTTGCTATTGAAAGTCTGAATGCAAAATGGCACTGGGGAACTGTGGAATTTTGTGCCTTGCTGGACTTGCAGAAGGAGACCTGTGGCTAGTACATGTGAGGGATATGTAAATGCATTGAAAATTAATTGCAACCAGAGTAAGGGATAGGACTATCATGTAAGAAAGGGGTGGGACAGCAGACTGATCACCCTTCTGCTGGAGTGTCCTTATAAAGAAGAGCTGTGTGGTCATCAAATAGAGCATTTGTTCCCAGTGCAAGATTTATTATTTTCTGTTGTAGAAAACGTTTCCCCTGTTACAGTCATGCCCATTTTGGTGACCTGTGTCTGTACACCTGGACTTTCATGGTACTGTGTCTCAGTAAGTACTGTTACCCATTCTGCTGGTCAGAATTGAAGAGCTCTAGTGCAAAGTTAAGCCAGAATGGTTTTGGTACACTGAGACTGTATAAGGCACAGGTGAGGGAAGGAACTACAGAGCAAGTGAGTGAGAACTGAAACGTGACAATTTAGTTCTTTACTATTGTTTCATGAGTGAATAAGTTACAGCTCACTCCCAAGATGACAGAGAATCCCTCAGAGATGGACATTAAAGTGCCCATTAAGCTGTTCAAGTGGCTGTCTGAGACTATGAAAAAAATTGGTCCCCTACCAAAAGTGTATTTTGTGTAAATACAGGGGTCTGGAGGAAAAGCCTATCCCAGTGTGTGCATGGTGCCATGATGTGGGGTGGCAAGCTCACGGTCTGTTGCCTTCAGTTTGGTCTCTGGAGGTGGGAGAGCCATTCTATGCCAACTGCTGAGGAGGCCTTTGCAGAAGGATTGGAGAGGATCCTTGGGACATGGAAGAATGGGACACTGCTGCAACAGCTGACATGATTGAGCCCACCCTCCAAGCCAGTGCAGCACCAGTAAAGAGCCCATTTGCAAGTTATGACCATAGTTCCCCCTGTCCTAAAGGTGGCACCATCCCCCAAGCTGTTGACCCCCAAGGACTTTAGTACTTACTCATCTGGGGATAAACCAGAATAGCTACTGCAGCCTGAAACCTCTACCACCCATAAGTCTGCCCCCTCGGGTGTACTGCCAGCAGCTCAGTCAGCCAGCACTAGACCAAGTCCTTCATGTGTGGGGAAAGAGCCTGACCTAGAAAGCCATGAGGAACCAGCTCATGAGGGGGATAAACCCAATGTACAAGTGGAGGCAATATGGGAGGAAGAGTGTCAGAACAATAGGATATAATATCACTTTTTATAATACAGCACATGAATTTACCTAGGGCCATACCCAAAAATATTTTCAGAAATTCCCCAAAATAATTATAAAATTCAAATATGATACTATCCCTATCTTCCTCAGTTCTAGATAATGGTAAAAAATGTTTCTGTCACACTTAGAAATATGAAAAATATATATATTTTATTAACGCCTATATACAATAATTCTAAGCATCCCTAATTTGCATAAATATCAAGCATAATAAAAAGAATGTAAATACAAACAACAAAAGTTTCAGAAAATCAAATAAGCAAACGAAGAAATAAAACAAATAAAACAAATATTTCAGCAATTAAACAACACAGCCAATGAACAAGCAATACTCAACACAATAAATGGTACTTGGCTATATACTATGATTTTGGCATGCTTTGTATTTAGCATGACCCTTTTAGTCTAAGAACTTGCAAAACTCATTACATCAGTGTCTTGGATTATTCCTGTTCAAAACGTATTTCAATACTCTATGGCAGGCAAAAATGTTGATATTTTATTTAAATTCAAGCTTAACTTATATACCCCATATTTTTTAATTAAAAGAAAGTTTATTATGTTACCTCCCCAGATAAGCCAAATTAAAATACTAAAGATTAAATAATTAGAATAATACTTAAATGTTTGGTTATCTGTATGTTTGGTCTTCTTTCCTTTTAACTTTCAAAATCTTGGTGAGAAATGCTTCTTCTGGATGATGAAAGTCCTTCAGTGACTTGGCTGTAGTACAGTAGAATCCCTATTATCCGAACCCCAATCATCCGGAAATCCCTATCTAATGGACCTGACCCTTGTCCCCCAGTGTTTAGAATGGGAATCGGATGATCGGAACTGGATAACCAGCATTGTCATTATGCAGCTCAATTTCTTTTCCTCAAAAGGACCCACTGCAGCGCAAGACGTCTGGGGGAGAGAACCATGTGGTCAGGCTGAAATGTGACTGTGGAACGTACACACTATCACAACTGTCCAACGGATAAATCTGTGCATTTCTCTCATAGCCCACGCACGAACACTAAGCACACTGCACTGTATTTGTACAGCAATCAGCGGGGTGAGCATTTTTGAGCGTTTTTTTTGCTTGTTACAGTACACTACTGTATATCTTTTGTGGTTGCTCCCCCTTCATGGACCACACAGTTCATGACACGCCAAGTTTCAGTTTGCGGTCACGCCATCTCAGCTATTGTACTGTACCTGTATTGCACCTAGAGATAGAAATCTACACTCACTGCAATGGAAAGGAGGATTCTTCACCCGGAGAAGGTTGCAGAGCACAGCGAGTCATTCTACATCATCAGTTGATGATAGCGAGCTGAGCCATTGTAGCGACACTTAAGCCTAGTGAGGAGATAGTGGGCGAAGCGTGGTGAGAGCATGTTTTATTACAGGTCAAGTAGAATCGTTGTGTAATGTAATGTCTCTCAGTGTTGGTGTCTACAGCAGGGGGAGATCACTAAAGGCTGATTAGGCTTTCCATTTGTCAGTTTAATGATTTTAATGGCTACAGTGAGTGCAGTACAGTACAGCTACCATGACTGATACTGAAACCCCTATCATCTGGACTCCTGATTATCCAAACAGATCTGATGTCTCCCAGGCAGTTCAGATAATCAGAATTCTACTGTACTTTATCTTTTCTCCCTCTTGAACCTGGGACTGTAGACTCTTCTGGCATCAATGAAGTAGTGCAGGCTGGATCCTCCTTGCCTGACATCACAAATCATCAAAAGTCACTTATCAGGATTTGGTGGGAGCATCAAGTTATTAGATACTGACAATTCAAGGCATGATGGTAAGCTTCTTCCCATCCACAGTTGTTTGCAGAAAAGGTTCCCTTGTGGATGGCAAAGTTCTTGGTACCTGGATTTGTGACTTTTTCTGTTTTAGTTCATTTCCATTTAAACCACAGGATGCTGGACTCATCTATTGTGAAGCAACACTGGACTTGTCTTTGCTGATAAATTTCACAGTTAGTCTCTTGTCCAGGTTTTAGCAGGAATTTTAAAACATTACTTCAATCAGGATGTCCAGTGTTTAACTATATTCTTTGCTACATCCAATATTGGAAAAAGTCCCATTTTGTAACAAGCATTTCTTGAAGCTGGACCTCATTGCAATTTTATGTCAGCTTCCAGGCTTGTCCTCAACACTCCTGGTGGACACATCAATGGCTTAACCACATGCTGGTCTCAGACAGGTGTGGCTTCAGGATTTTGGCCTAGAAAGTCTTAAAACAACAAAATTACTTAGTCCCACTGACATAGGTCCTACCACATTGAAGAATCAAGTAATTCTGGGCTGGGCTTGGCAAGAATTCAGTATATCTTTCCAGCTCAGAGTGACATAATCACCAGTTCTGATTGGTTCTTGCAGATGATGTATGTTTAACTTTTTGTTCCACCCTAAAGACTTCCCACATTCTCAAAGTCCACTTTTGAACACATAACTAATTTTCTTCTGTTACATCTCAATGCAAAATTATATAACTTTTAAACCAAAAATTCTGAATTTCTCTCATTGAATGGAGTCTTTTAACACATTTTCCAGGTTTCTAGGACCTGTATTTCCTGAACTAGGTCAATAAGAGTCACAACTTTATTTTTTTAGCAAAGTTTCTCAAAATGAAGTGATAGTCAATGTCTAAATAGTCTAGACTTCAGAATAATAAAAGATTTGTCCATAAAGTTTTTTCAGGAAAGTCTATACACCATTAGATTTATTTTATAGGCACATGATTTCTTTGTTCTTACCAGAGGGTCCATAAGTCAAAATGTAGAAGTTTTTTACCACAGATTTTTTTAGATGGTGTTTCTCTTTATGGCAGTAAGTTGCACACCCCAAAATTATATATTTGGAGTTGCTATATTGTTAGTTTTCATATAAGACTAAACTTTAAAACTTTATTTTAAGGAATATTGTATATATATATATATATATATATATATATATATATGTAATATGTATGTGTGTGTGCATGTGTATATAATATACATACATACATATATATATATATATATATATATATATATATATATATATATATATATGATAGATAGATAGCTAGCTAGCTTCTTTTCCCCAGTAGATGCACTTATAAAACTTGAACAAATAAACAGTTGTCATCTTTTCTACAACTGTGAAAGTTTTATATTGGCATGATGTAGCATTTTTAAATTATAGATAAAAGTATTTTCTTTTCTATGGAAGTTAATGGGGATTTAAACAGCTTCTCGGACAGTATCTTTGCTGTGATATCATTGAAGCATCTTTTTCTCTGGTTGTTATGGTGATCCTGGTACCTTTAACCTCTTAGAATACAGGGCCTCTTTTGTAGACTGCAAAGTCCTTTAATATCACAGCTTAACTAATCAGAAATGGCACATCCCCTTAAGCTTCTTTTAAGCAGAATGAAGTGAAAATATATTTTTTTAGACATTCTTCTTCTTGCTTTATAAAACTTATGTGGATATTAATTTTAACCAGAAGTTGTATAGTATGATCTCTTATAATGAAACCCGTATAACAAACATAATATAGTAATTAAAATAATATAAATAATAATGATGAAAATAATAGTAAACTATTATGACAACAGATTTGTTCCTACAAGAGTCATCCAAAGATACGACTATGGACTGCTACTCTGAGGTTCTTTCATTGGCTGGGGACCTTCCACCATTTGTGACCTCCAAAACTAGGTTCCATACTGCGACTTCTAGAAGAGAGTTGGAGATAGAGCAGCAAGAATGACAGTACCAGCAGGGGGACCAGCTGACTCCAGGAAAAGCACTTTGGGTAACTGTACAGAGCATATCAGACTGGTCAAATGCAGAGAGAATAGCCCAGAGATAAGTAAAGCAGGACTACCCCCAGTATGAATATCCATATCTGCTGGAACAGATCTGGGATGTCATAGAACTGATAAAGAAGGAATGGGTGTATAGGGCCATGCTGCAGAAGACTTTGGCATTGCAGGAGGCACAGAGGGTCATGAAGGGGATTTCTGGAAGCAGTGCCTATGAGGGACTGATCGTAATGAAACATTACAATTTGATCCAGGATTTCGATGTATCTCGAGCAGATATAGTGAGGAAGCCATGGACTCGTTAGGATGTCCCTTCACTAAGCCATATTATTGGTGCTACTTTGCCCACCATAAAGAAGGTTGGCATAAAGGACTGAGAGGCATGGAGCCATCCAGAGTTGCTGTTGATGAGAATCCCAACAGAGATCTACAGATTGGTGAAACCACTCTTTTTCTTGTTGTTTGGTAAAAGTGGACTAGCCTGTTGGCTTTGGACATTAATAAAACTATTGCACCGTACTTTTAAAACTTGCATTTACCCCCATGAATACAACTAGCAACAATATTAGGGATTTTTGTTAATAAGATAAAATGTTAGAGATTTGCTGTTTAATAATGCTTGCCTATTTGAGAAAAAAAAGGAAGAAACATGTTTGCATTATGGTTATATTAACTCTGAGTCTCATTTGGGCCAGTAGTGATGTTTCAAATGTATTCATTCTAATCTTGAGGGAAAAGTGTCCAATCATGTGGAAAAGTATAGGGCAAAAATATGTTCTGGGGCAGTTCAGGGATTGGGGCAGTGTTTAGATAAGCAGCTAGTAAGGGCAGAATCCACATAGGCAGGATTTTGGTTGAGCATTAGTTTGACCTGGGGCACCACTCACTGGGTTCTTGGGAAATCTGTCTTGGGGGTCCAGGAGAGTAGGTGACCAGAGGAACTCGAATAGATCTGTTGCATTGAGCTCAAGAGGCCACATTTCTTGTGCAATGTGAGCTTCTCCACCTTTGTGATAAGTAGTGGTGGGCAAAGTGGGCTCAATCTGTTCCGCGAAGTGATTCTTGGAGCAAAGGAGGATTCACGGAGCGATCCACAATGCGAAGCAGAGTACTTTGTGTTATAATGAGTAACCTGAAGTCCATTGAAAACAATGACTTCACATTACTCAGCCTTACCAGACCACTACTCCACCAAATATTAAGGCAAAGTGCATTGAGAACAATACACTTCACCTTGTTTTTGAGCTCTGAAGGGGAATTTTGTAGTGATTCATGGGATTTCAGGTCACACGGGCTCTATATTGATCTGCACAGCCTCAGTTCAGGGTATTATGTGTACTAAGGAGTAGGAGACAGTGTGCTCTGAGAGCTGTCTGTGATTGAAACCTTCTAAAAGCTGTTAAAAAGCATTGTTGCATTTTTTGGGGGGGCTCAAACTTTAGTTCATCGATTGTAGGAAACCCTCCTGTGTTCATACCATTGAGTATTTTTGTTTTTGTGCGGATTTTGAATGTTAATGTAGAACACTGAGTGTGTGTAGTGAAAGACAGTGAAAGTGTGCTTTGGGGGAGGGGCATATCTGTGGTGTAGGTAGATTTAAGTTGGACAAATTGTGATTTCTTTGTTTTTTGGTTATATTTTTGTTATATAACTGACTGTGTTAATGACACACAGTAATATTGTCAGTAATTACTGAAATTGTCTTGCTTATTGTGTGTTGTGTGGATCTGGTGCAGCAGTTCATAATTTCAGGTTGTTTACATAACAATACGTGACATATGACTGAACTTTTCAATTTGCTACACATTACTTGTTCAGCATTGTAGACAAGCTGTTCTGTGTGTGAGTGTGTGTGCAGTGTTGCGTGACATCAAATAATACACCTTTTATTGTGCCACAGACTAGTGTAATTGCAGGTGCAGCAGTGTGAACCTGCTGTCCACTGCAGCTGCCAGATTTTGTACTACGATTGTGGTATCTGTTCTTCATTTTGCTGCTTGTACTGCTGTAAAAATCTGCAGCAAAAGGAATTTTTTACCAGATTGGATTGTTTTTGTGACTTCATCAGCACCACTGGTTACTGAAGTTGTTTTCATTATTTGACAGATTAGTCTCTTATCTGTTGCTAAAGCTACAGTTGTTTTTTTTGGCTTCGCATCCAGCGTCCCCCCAATCAGAGAGTGAACGTATCAAAATCTAAATTTGGTTAAAATATTGTGGTTGATCCACCAAAATGCCCTCAAAGAGATGCGCAAGCAAAGCTGTTTCTCGCCATAGCAATGCTGGAAGTAAGATAGTCTGTGGGCATGGTAGTATGCAGAAGCAGAAGTGCATTGCTGATGTGAGGAAAGGTATTTCTCTTGCAATGTTTTTTACAGCCCAATCAGTAGCTTCACTCATAGTTGGAGGAGATGATGTTTTCCCAGCCGGTGGTGTTAGTGTTACTGGTGTTAGTGGTGGTGGTAGTATTAGTATTGTTGCGTCAAGTTCGAATTCTGACCAGTGTACCATATCCAAAAATTTTGAGTGTGAAGCAGTGCAAGCGAGTGGCAGTGTAGATGATGTCATACTTCCCAGTAACATCCCAATAACTGAACCTGAGGATTCTGATAATCATGTCAACGATAGCATACAATGTGATATTCCGTCCACTGTAGCAGTTAATGTCATGCATTTTCCATGCAGTGATTCACAGTGTGGTGAAAAAATATCAGGTGATGATGGTGTAGATGCTGATGATGAATGTGATGATGACGATGATGTAGTTATTGTTGCAACATGCAGTCCACATGCTAGCATCCAAGCAGAAGATGTGGATGTGTGTGATGTTGATGAATATGATGATGATGTAATTGACCCCAGTTGGGATCCGGAGAAAAAGAAATTAAAAGTGGCTGTGTCTGAGTCTGCTTGCAAGAATCCCCCCCCAAATAAAAACTTGTGATTTACCGGTTTTAGTTGATGATGATGGTGTAATAAATATGATAGGTAGTCATGGTAGTCAGTTGCAGTCCGGGTGTGCAGTGCCTGAATCATCACGTGCCCCCCCCACTTCAGTGCTTAAAATAATGGACTTAAATAAGCCACCATATGGACATGTTAAAAACAGAGCATCACAATCCCTTGTTTGGGATTTTTTTGTTCACGATGCAAATGATGAGTCAGTTGCAATCTGCCAGGTTTGCCATGTGCTTGTGAGTTGAGGTAAAATGGGGAGCCATCTGGGCACAGGATGACAGCATATGCATTTTAAGAATAGGCACTTGGCACTGTGGACCCAGCATGAGCTGGCAGCTAATACGACAGTGGGGCATTCACCCTCATCACCGGCAACCATAGCGAGCATGTTATCCCCTTCCATGACTGTTAAGTCCAGTAGTAAATTAAACCTGTGCAGTACTGAGGTAATAAGAGCAGAGGATTACTACAGGCATGATGAGGTGGAGGACCATAATGACTTTGAAATGTTGTCCAGTGCTGGTGAAAGAAGCAGTTTTTGTGGTGGTGGTGAATGCAGTATGTCTAGTGGAAGTAGTACATCAACCCTGGTTGGCAAATCTGGCAAAATAACTGTATTTCTGGGTTTGTCATCATCACCTGTGCAACCATCTTCATCAAATGTCCACACTCCACTCCCTGCCAATGTCATTCATCACAGAGCACAACCATTTGTGATCACACCCCATGTAAAACATTTAAGTCAGCCCATGTTACAGAGTGTTTTTTGCGCATAAGCTGAAGTACCCCCCCGAATCATACAGTGTCACGTGAACATAATGCTGCATTAGCAGAAATCCTGGCAATTGATCTTTTGCCCTTCTCCTTTGTGGAGAATTCTGGGTTTCCATGGTTTTCTGCATGTGCCTGTCCAAAATGGAAAGTCCCATCCAGGACATACCTATCTACCCATGCTGTCCCCGAGTTGTTCCACACAGTGTCTGACTCAGTAAGACATGCCCTTCAACATTCCTCCTCTCCATTCATCCATTTAAGTATGGATATGTGGACAAGTGGCAAAACAGTGGTGAGTTCATATCTGTGTATAATTGCACACTGGGCGCAGGTGCCGGGGGTTGTTTGTGATGTTCACAGTGTGAATAATCAGTGTAGTAAGGTGGATTGTCGTTGTAGCAATCTTCCAGGAATTCGACAGCATGCAATGATTGCTAGGCGCAATGTGACCTGTTCACACACTGATGAGAACATGCTGGACATGGTACTGACTGAAACTGGCAAATAGATAAACCTTCTGTCCCTGAGAACTGGGTTCATAGCAAGGGACAATGGGTCAAATATGGTGAAATGCATCACGAATGGTGTTTTTTTTCATGTTCCATGTATTGCCCACTGTTTAAATCTTATGGTGTAGGAGTTTCTGCAGCACCCTGATGTAAAGGAAATGCTGACCATTGTACAAAGTGTCTACTCTCACTTTTCATGATCTGGAAAGGCCCGTGACCAACTGCGGCAGTTGCAGATACAAAACAGCCTGCCTCAGCATCGCTTGAAACTGGAAGTTGTCACCCGATGGAATTTTATTTTATACATGGCAGAGAGGTTGTATGAACAATACAAAGCCATCTCAGAATATCTTGTGATGTACACTAGCTGTGACAGTTCCAGGGCCTCCATGTCTATGACGACTGAACAGTGGCACCTCATGGACTCTGTGATAACAATTTTGTGGCCTTTTGAACATGCCACACAGGCAGTGAGTGGCAAGTCTGCCTCCATTCGCCAATCAATTCCACTGCTGTGGGTGCTGAGGCAGACATTGGTGAATGTACAGCATGGCCTTGATGTTGCCGGAGATGGTGGTAGCAGTATGTTGCTGCAACACATGCTGACAGCATTTGACCAGAATCATCACATTGTGAGCATTCAGCGTAGTGACAACTTTGCCATAGCAACAATGCTGGACCCATGATACAGACGTGGAATTGCATCAGTACTGGAAGGAGGGCCTGAACAGGTAAAAAATATCAGTGATCAACTGGTGCACTTGGTTCATGGGGCACAGAAGTCACATGCCAAAGTCAGCAAACCTCAGCAGCATAATCCATCTGAAGGTGTACCTGTAGGACTATCAAGCATTTCCTGCAAGGAGAAGGGGACAGCAGTTCCAGGTGGTCTGTCGTCCAAAGTGGCTGGCGTCAACCTGCTTTGGGAGGCTTTGTCCCAAGTGGGTATTTGTGAAATAATTTGGGAGAACAGGATGATGCATCAACAACTTGACTTAATGCAGCTCAGAGAATGGTTGAGTCATATTTGTCTGAAAACAGGCATCTGACAATAACTGAAGATCCTCTTTTGTACTGGAGTGGAAAGGTCAATGAATGGCCAGAGCTGACTGCAGTGGCACTGAAGTACCTCACATGTCCACCCTCCAGTGTAAGTGTTGAGAGGGTATTCAGCTCAGCAGGTGCAATAGTAAGGGATTGTCAGACAAACCTGTCTCCTGAAAATGTTAGTTTGCTAACATTCATTAAAATGAATGACAGGCACATACCAGCACAGACTGCAACCTCAGTATTCATACCCCGGCCTAGTCATGGTGGTTTTGGTGATGTGGAAATGGACCATCCTGGTGGTACTGGCAGTGGCTGCCTGAAACAGCCCACCACTGATGTAGATGATGGCACAATGGAGAAAGAATTTCCTAGTAGTCAGACTTCAGACATAGATGACTGTGAGGGAAGCTTTCCTTATGAGGATGATGATGTGTTTAATGTTGGCAGGTTTTAACTGAAGTTGTTAAAAGGCGGTGTGCCACCCCGGACCACCAACACCACCACTGGGACTGATGTTAGCCACTGCCACCACTGAGCATGAGTCTGTCTGACCCCCAGACCACCACCACTGGAACTGATGTTGGCCACTGCCGCCACTGTGCATGAGTCTGTCTGCCCCCTGGACCACCTCCACCACCATCAGAACTGATGTTAGCCACTGCCACCACTGAGTATGAGTCTGTCTGACCCCTGGACCACCACCGGGACTGATGTTAGCCACTGCCACCACTGAGCATGAGTCTGTCTGCCCCCAGACCACCTCCACCACCACCACCACCAGGACTGATGTTAGCCACTGCCACCATGAGTCTGTCTGACCTCTGGACCACCACCACCAGGAGTGATGTTAGCCACTGCCACCACTGAGCATGAGTCTGTCTGACCCCTGGACCACCACCACCTGGACTGATGTTAGCCACTGCCACCACTGATCATGAGCCTGTCTGACCCTTGGACCACCACCACCGGGAATGATGTTAGCCACTGCCACCAATGAACATGAGTCTGTCCACCCCTCAGACCACCTCCACCACCACCACCAGGCCTGATGTTAGCCACTGCCACCATGAGTTTGTCTGACCCCCAGACCACCATCACCGGGACTGATGTTAGCCACTGCCACCACTGGGCCTGAGTCTGTCTACCACATCCACCACATCCATCAGCCAGAGACACAAAGCTTCTTAATATTTAAACCATAAAGTGAGTATGTGTACTCATGTTTGTTATGCTGCTTCACTTCCTTTAATTGTGTGTTTTGTTTTCTGTAGCTTTTCAGAGCCGCAATGGTAAAACACATACTGTACACTTCTTTTGTTTCTTTTACAGGGTAACAAAAAAAGTCTCCATCTCAAGCATATGCATCTTAATATTTATCTATTTCCTTTTGCTTAACATTGTTATGTCAATACTAATTTATAGTGTCGCAGTGTTTCACACACTATCCTTTTGCAGCCAATGAGACAACTCTTGTGGGACATAAACAATGTGGCACTCTATTTCTCAGCACCACTGTTAAATATTTAGATATCTTACATGGTCCTATTCTGTACCTTTTACTAGACACAAATTCTGAACATAACTCATACTTATTAATGTACCTACAAAAATGTTGTCATAACACTGCAAGATATGTAACACAACAATTGTAATGTGTTACCTATTTAAACCTGAAACTTTGTGTATAATACCCTTCTTTACCCAAGTAAGGAAAATGAATGATTTCTTATAGAATAAGAAATAAGGCATGAGCAAGGGTTCTGTTAATGGTCTGTTAATCACCTGCTAGGGGTGTACTGTGGCACGGGGTGTAGCTGACTGCCCCATGCCCCTAGAGGGTGATTAACTGACCATTAACATAATCCCTGGGAGTGCCTTATTGCTATTATAATAAAACATGTTTTTAAACAGTGTTAAACCTTGTTCAGCATATGGTTAAGCTCTACATATATGTTAATAAAACATTAACAAAAGGCGGTTAGAATGTTCGCAGCCAATCAGAAAGCTCCATTTCTCAGACCCTTTTCAATAAATATTGATGACAAAGATCCCCACAACATAATAATACCACAAGAAAAAGTGTTATGTTCAAAAAACATTTATTTCTATATATATATTAAAGTAAAAAAATATTATTTTTAAACGTTCAAATGAAAAACAGTCAGTCCTGACAAAAATTTTTTTTAAATAAATTCAATCACGTTTAATGCAAAAATAAAAAAAACATAAAAATATATTATTTTTTTATTTATCTACTAAAGTAAATGGTACATAAAAAAAATATATTCATTAAAAAAGTTACAAAAATGATTATTTAAGAAAATATGTAGAAAAATATTTAACAAATTATATACAATATTAAAAAACAACTCTCAGAGAGAGGTGTACTGCTGCTTGAGGCAGCCCAACCCCTAGTTTTGGACTCAATGTGGAGACGCAATGGAAGTGGAAGCTGTTGCACCTTCCAGAGGAGATACCGGAGCAGCTGTGGAGGCTGGTCACTGTGTCCCAGGGAAGCTGGATGCCACTGGTGGAAGTGAAGTGCTGGAGCTGGCCACGGTGTCACTGGCCGCTGTCACCACAGCTCAAGCACTAAATTGACAGTCGCTTGTTGTGCTTCCACGAAGGACAGCAATTTCTCCTGTCCTTCACGAAGCGCAACATTGTCCCTTATCAGACTGTCAACCTTGCGCTCGAGTCTGCGGTAACAGTGGCAATGGCCAGCGCACTGCTTTAAGTGAGGGCGTCCTGCAAAGTGACAAAAACATGAATAAATATATGATCCTCAAAATGGTGATTACCTACCTGTCTTTCATCTTACAATATTAATATCTAATTCAATAATTGTAATACATTTTGCTGGGCACCCTCAAGACTATCGAGGAGTGTGATTTAAATCAGAACTCCTGTCTTGTCAGTTTTGTTATTATATTTTTTTCTACCATATTATGTTCTTTGTGGACAACTTGAAAAGATCTATAAGAACAGTATACTTTCTACACTGTTGTTCTATATCAGTTAGTATTTGGCAACACTCACTACCTAAATGTTTTGGCATAATAAGCAATACAGTCTGATATACAGTGATACTAGCTCTTCAATTGTGTATGAACAAGTGAACTTGAACATCTGTACCTATATTATTTGTTCGCACCTGCATGAGAATAATAGCATGACGTGTACACCAACACCACTATTTCCATTATCCAATGTTCATATAATCATCTGTTTAATAACTGCTACAATAGAGACAGACATGTCATATAGTTATTTATTTTGTGTACATATTTTCATAGAAGCAAATCATATTTTACTGCTGTTACATTAATTAAACAGTAACGCATGACCAAGGGTTATGTTATTGTTCTGCTAATCACCTTCTAGGGCTGTAGAGTGGCACAAGGTGTAGCCGAATGACACATGCGCCTACACGGTGATTGACTGACCACTAACATAATCTCTGGGAGTGCCTTATTCATATTATAATAGAACATGTTATTAAACACTCTTAAACCTTGTTCACCATATAGCCAATCAGTACATGTATGTTAATAAAAGATTAACATAAGGCTGTTTGAATGTTTGTAGACAATCAGAAAGCTCCATTTCTCAGACCCTTTCTATAATACTTGAAATAATGTTAATCATTTACAAACCAACAGCTCAGTGACATTTTCAACTAATTAATGAAATATGTTCTCTACACATCATGTAAAGAAACAGTGGGTGGGATATTCAGATGGGTTGTGCATCGTGCAGCACAGTGTTGCCATGCACAACTCACATATACACCCCAGTGTGATATTCAAAAGGGGAATGTGCCTGGTACAAATGCTGATGAGTCAAAGCATATCAGTAATGTATGCAGCACAATTAGGAGGGTCATGCCCATCCATGTTCCACACATCCTGATATTCAACCAGGGATGTACTAACCCATGCAGTCACAACCCCTACTTTCACTGCACACAGTTGATCCACTCAAAAAAACGAGCAACAGTTGGCCACCCACAGCTGAGCTGCCATATTGCAGGGTGCAACATGGCAGCTGCCAGCTGTGAGTGGCCACCCAAGCTCCAGTGGCACCTTCATGCTAGCACCCCCCATGCCTTGCAGTCATTAGTATAGTAATAATGGTCCTATATCCCTGGAGGTCCAGTGTACCGCTTGCAACCCGACTGCAGGCATCAGTGATATATTATGTCAAACCAATCCATCTCTGGTGGTCCAGCGGTACATCCCTCCCTTCCCACCCACTAAGCCACACTGCCCCACTCCCCCCCATCAGCAGCAGTCAGCAGCTCCTCACCAGCTTGCCACACCACTGCCCGATGACTGACTTTGTACAGTAGGGCTGTACACCCATTGGGCCACAGCATAAGCCAATGGGCATGCTGCCCATACCATACTACGCAACCCAGATATATGAATGGATGCATTCACATTTCTGTACTGTACAATACAGCCTGCACACCCATTGCTTATGCTGTGGACCAAAGGCTGTACACTCCTACCTATGGAGTCAGTCGGCAGACAGCGGAGTGGCAAGCAGATGGGGAACTGCCACATACCACTAACTGGGGGGGTGTACGAGCAGTGGAGCTCAGTGCAAGTGTGTGCAGGGGAGTACCGCTGAGCCACCAGTGATACATTGGTTTCTCATTATATCTTACTGACAACCGCGATCATGCTGCGAGCAGTCCACTACGCCACCAAGGGTATTGGACCATAATTTCATTACATATGACCGCGATCAGACTGAAAGTGGGCCAATGGACCACCAGGATTATAGGACATTGTAGTTTATCACATATCCCCACAATCAGGCTGTAAGCGGTCCACTGGACCACCAGGGATATTGGACTATTATTTCATTACATATTCCCACAATTGGGCAACGAGCTGTCCACTGGACCACCACTGTTATAGGACATTGTAGTTTATCACATATACCCGCAATCAGGCTGTGAGCATTCCAGTGGACCAGCAGTGATATGGGTTGTTAATTGTTTATACATATGCCCACAAACGGGCATCGGAGCATGTTGCCACTAGGGGCAAAGGGCGTTGTTCCCCAACAACTGCAACGTGGCAGGGTGGCAGGCACAAGTCATCGGGGATTGGCACACCTGCATGCAAATGGAGCCATAATGACATGCAAATGGCCATATTTCTGGCTTGCATGCATGATAGCCCTATTTGCATCTGCACTTTTCTACATTACAGCAGTCTGCTATAATGAAACAAACTGCAACAGTAATTGACGCAAAAAAATAAGTGGCCTGTTAACATGCATAGTCATCAGTCTTCATTACTCACTCTGTAATGTGTGTCATATATATACCTGCACACTAACCTTCCACTGTCTGTGTGCAGGAGTATGGGTGTGAGCATACACCATAAGCAAACAACAACATGTACCCACTTACAGGTGACTTGACACTTTGCAAAGCATTACAGTACACCCATCATCTGTGAATGGCAAGTACACCATGTGACATATCCATTGTACCCCGCTGCTACCATTTATCACACTCTTACAATATGGTAACTAGCTCTATTACTACACTAGGCCCTCCCCATTGAAGTGAAAACTTGTTTTGAATTGGTTGAGTATGCATTGTAGTACAGTAGGCCTTATCATCTTGATTATCACAAACTTTCTATCTATAAATACACTTTTTATCTCAGTACCCTCCCCCTTCATACAATAACACTTATGATGACATACATGCATGACACACCAGTCCAGTACACTCCATCATCGCTGCACACACATTGCGATAATTATGATAATGTACTCAGAATTTAGTACAGCTGCTCTCATGTGCCATACTAGTCTTACCACATCATATATTCCCCCTTGATGTAGTACTACCACCTGCCCACCTACCCACTGAGAAACAAAAATTTAATCATAAGTGTACCATCATAATGAAAAAGGCACACTGTACAACAAAATACCTCCCAGCTATGCATGAAATGACACCATATAGTACACCTGTATGCATAGTAAAGCAAAAAGTGGGTATCTGAACATAGATAACACACTGTGTCACAGAATCTCAATATACAAATGATCCATTCACATGTTAAGACTGTCTACTACAGTACTGTTTGCATCCCCACTTACTCATCCTTTTCACAAATAGCCACACTGCTCTCACAGTACCTAGCAATTAGCAGTTATATGGCTGCCTTAGGGGTGACAAGGTCCTCCATGCTACTGAACAGACATTGTGGGTGCAGGGGACTGTGACACTATATCCTGTGTGAATATCTTTTACGATGGTACTTACGCTCAGAGCTGGTGCCTGGCTCCTCCTTCACCTCTACAGTTCTTACTGGCACTGCTTCCCTGGCCACTATAAAACATATAAGTAAAAAATATTATAACATATGCCACAATATATTAATCTACCACTAAACTTTTATTGTGAAATACATTTTTTTATACTGTCTCATTGTGTAATTCAACCATGTATCACATTTCTCCTTGCAATGACACTTATGTGTTTCCATGGATGTTGTATCATTCACCTGCAGTGACATCCATGCACCGGTCCTGCTTGTGGGTACAGCGACAAACTCACTTACATGAACAGTACCAGCAGTGCCACAGCAGATCTTCCAGAGAAGTTCCCACACCTTGCCAGCCACATCAGCACTGTACACCCCACTGTAATTCAGAAACTCTCTCTGTGCAGTACTGCATGTGCCCATGCAGATGTTCAGTGATGCCCACCCCATTTTCAGTTACTACCCCACTGTTACCATAGACATACAATACTGTCCATTCAGAAATATACAGATTCTGGCAATATATTACCAGAACATAACAGGATCAATATCACAATCTGTTAGGTATGCATGGGTCGCCCCCCCCCCGAACCTGATTAACATATATTACTATTCTTCCCTTCTCAAATCATTATGTGACCAACAGAACATTCTCCTGTGTATATTGGGTCTGTTCACATCACTACGTCTCACCTAAGTGGGTAGTATATCAATATGCAAAAACACTTAAAATATACCAGCCAAGATCTAGATAACATATATTGGGCTGAGTACCTGTATTACTCATTTTGAACATGAGATGACACAAAAACACAATTCAAATCTGTACAAGTATCTTCTTAGAGTCCAATGAAGACAAAATTCACTTATAAGAAAATAGATAAGAAATTCATAGGACAACAATACTTCACACACCATTGCTGTCGAGAAATGTCATGACCAGTTGTAGATCATAGTCAGTTAAACCAAACTGAGATGTATACAACTACCATACATCTGGCTAGAAAATCTGTTCCTTTTGAATCACCAGTTATGTAATGAAGTAGTATACCTTGTTCTTTAGAATTTTTAAGAGATATACACCAACAGGGTGTTGATTTACTGTAGGATTTACCATGGATGGTGTAGTTCAGTCACAAGGTGCAGCCGAGAGACTTAACCATGCCAAGAGTGGTAAATCCTCCAGTATACCCACTCCCTGGAGGGGTATATTGCAGTTATACAAAGGGCTTGTTTGTTTTTTTACAAAAAAAATATATTTAAAACATCCATTTGATTTCAAACTTGTTGCTTGTTTGTTTGCCATCCATCCATTAGCTTTGCAGTGGTGTGTTTGCGATGAACATATGGATTTGCCAGGGAGTTCCTGATGCAGCTGAGTGGTGGCTGGCACCTTTTACAGCAGGTACACTGGAGTATTTACAACGCTGAAAAGCAGCCAGCTAGACAATCAAAATTCAGAATTCTATTCAATTTTGTTCTGTATGTTGTATTATTACAAATATTACATGGGTGCTGGAAGTCATATTAACTTTCTGAAGAGTATTTCATAAAAAGAAGTGCGTTAAGTAGTCCAACTCACACCTTACATGATAGCCTCTTACCACCCCAATTATGTAATACAGTTATTTCTATCAGCATCTTACCAACTGACTCGACAAGGATCACACTGTCGGTGTCTGAGTTCTCAGCCTTCACAGCTTCTGACTGTGCTGGTACTACCTCTGCTGCAACTGGGGGGTGCCTGTGCTGGTCTGTGAAAGAAGATAATAAGTAGATCCACTAAGTTTTGCATGTAAATGTCATCACATTTTAACTACACTTTCTTTAAGCATTCAATATGTTTCAGGCACCTAACATTGCCTGTAATCAGGTATTGCAGAGCCATTGCAGACACATATAAAATCACAATCACTGCAAATAAATATTTCATAAATAAAAGGTCATAAGCTGACTCAGTACACAATACTTAGTACTTATATAGTATGCCACATGAAATACAATTCTGCTTCCATAAAATCGATACTGGATAGTAACTCCATCACTATCATTGGGTTATTCATTCAACAGCATTGTAAAATACATGTTTTATCCAAGTCAATATCAAGACACATGTATTGTATGAACATATATATATGTGTATATATAAATATATATATATATATATATATACACACACACATATATGTAACACAAAAAAGCATCATTATTTAATAACAGTTATAAATACTTTTTCCCTTAACAAAAAAACAAAACAAAAGACTAAAAAATGATGTCTCTTGTGACGTACGAAATATTCAGTTGTTTTACACTACAACAACTTGACTTGTAACATCTTATTGTGATACTAACATGGCTACAACAACAAAGACTTCAATCAGAAAAATACTTTCTTTTACCTGATTGTGTACCTGTACTATAATATCATAGAATATGAGGAATTTTGTTGAATAACTTACGATGAGTGAGGATTTCCTGCAGCTGGCTTCCCTGCAGCTTCCCATAACTCATACGCGAGGTAGTACCAGCACTTATCATTCTCCGGTATCTCCTCTCTCTGCTTCAAAATGTAGAAGCGTTGGCGCAACAGCTTCCACTTCCTCTTCAACTGCACGATGGTCTTGTTCTTGACTTTTATTACCATATGCAGGAAGCTGTTTATGCGCCTCCACATTGAGTCCAACTTCCGGTTTGTGCACCCATTAAAATGCAAGCGCTCCCCCTTGCTTGGACTGCCTCAAGCAGCAAGCACACCTCTCTCATGCTACACTGTCTCATGTTGAATTTTCTATTCTGCAATAAAAACATACACAAACATTCCATTACTGTCATGTCTCAAAGTCTATATATTTCTATGTATTCTATGAAGTATTCTGATTAGAACATGGCAAGAACAGCATTTCACAACCCTGCCATACCACTTCACACAGAAATTATTTTTCACATGGGTTGTATTGTGATACAATAACACTCCTATGCATGCTTGACACATCCTAGTATTGATCCCGTAATAACGTGAGCATCTGCAACCACAACCCATACTTCTGCTGCACACTGTTGAAGCCCCCCAAACAAAAAAGTTTTTAAAAATGACAACCACAGTGTACCTGCAGTATTGCACACTGCAACATAGCAGCCAACAGCTGTGGGTGGCCACCCAAGCTCCAGGGCTACCATGTGTTGGCATCAGCCCTCCCTCACCAACTGTGATTTTGCTATGAAAAATATATCCATGGTGGTTCATTGCACCCCAACCCCCTCTCCCAATTGTGGGCTTTCTGTTGAAAAGTAACCATTGTGCTGTACTGCAGCTACCACTCCAGCTCAATCTAACAAGGAAGTAGAGTGAACAGGGCCACAAGGGATAAATTTTATACAGTTAACCCATTATAAGGTGAAAGGGTATAGTTCACTGTACTAACAGCAGTATTTTTTTATTGAAAAACCAAGATCTAGTTTTGAAATACATTACCACAAAGCAACTGGGGGGGGCGCATCACTAGCCAACAGGTACTGCCTCACACAGTACCAGGGACAAGTTACTGATGAACGGCACACCTGCATACTAATGACACCATTATGATATGCAAATAGATGTATTAACACCTTGCATGCATTATGGCTCCATTTGCATGTACAGTACTAAATACTGTCATACTTGAACCTACCACCACTGCACTTCAATGCTGTATCCCCCTACTCATCTCTGCTCACTTACACTCATGCAGTGCCAGAGTAACATGCACAATGCAGGTTGCCAGACTGAAATATTTAACACTGCTGACCATGCCACAGCACTGTTAAATATTGTCCTGACAACAACCTGTTGCATTGCAGTTGCACTTTGCCCAGGCTTGTTCCACAGCCTGGCACAGTCTGAATATTTCTGATGCATGTGTTACATCTGTATGAGTGATGTACTGTATGTAGCTGTTCTATTTTTTGACCAACACTTTTTGGTTCTGAAAAGAACCTTTGTTTGCACTTTGCTATTTGTTCAAACAGTCTGACATTCTTAGAGGACTTTGAGGATTGCATCTCAAAGGTCTTCCAGGAAATGGCAATTGCCAGCATGTGAGAAGTGTATACCATCTGGTAGGTATAGCCAATCATAACAATACTTAATTTCTGGGTGATGTATGGTGTACATTCCAGACATGCATAGAAATGCATATTTCTGTATGTTGTCTTTTCTTCGGGAGCCGTCAGTCAGGTACATATGGTGTTCTGCTTGCCAGACCCTACACTCTGTAATATCCAAAAAAATTATTTTACAGGCAGGCAACATAGTCATAATAAAAGCAAGGTCCAATTTTGCTTCTGTTACTAAATCTACCTAGCGTTTGGTTCCCAAATCATTGCCTCCAAGATGTATCAGCAATATGTCTGGATGAGCCTGAGTACTCAAAAGTCTGTGCATGGTTGGCATGAGGTGGTCCCACCTCGTTCTACCCCTACCAAACCACTTAACACAGCAATTTGGGAGCTGCAGGTTTCTCCCAAAATCACTATTTTGAGCACACTTAGATGCTCATCTCACTATACTGCTTCCAACTATCCACAAAGTCATTTTGCTGTTTTCTGCCATTCTCAGCTTTTAAACTTAGAAGTGGACAGAGAGCTACCAAAAAAGTCAGTGCTCACCCTGCAGTACCTAAGCAGTAGTGAAAGTAAAACTGCTATTTTCCCTCCTAACTTCAACCCAGCTTCAGTGGGCTGATCCATAACACACAAATAAAACAAATCATTTGCTACTACTGTGCCTTCATTAACCAATGTACTCTATGCACTGACTATCACTGCACTTCTGCTACAGCTAAAATGTGCTAAAATTTAAAGGTGGGAAAATGCATCCTTTTGATAGGCAGTTTTAAACAATTACAACTGCAGAAACATGTCTGGTTGGATCCCCCTTCTGTTGTGGGTACACATGCACCTTGCTATCTCCCTCCATTTGCAGCTGTATCTGTGCAAGTACAGTAAGTACCAAACTACTATTTGACTTTAAACAGTTTTACCTAAATAATGCAGCATCCTAGGTTATTTCTAGCAACATAGTCAAATAGAGCAGTAAAAAACATTTTGATTAATACTATTTACCTGTTACTAACACTTTTTATCATACTAGAAAAATGCCTTATAAAATATAATGCACTTACAGTTATAAATATGTTGTTTCTCAGTGTAAACTAAGATGGCTGCAGTTGACTCCTTCTTCAGTGTTTTCTGTCTCTGATTGGTTGTCTCACATGGCCTGATAAATCTAGCATAACATTGGCAGAACTAGCTGTCAGTAAAATAGCAATCAGATATGATTCGATAATGAATACAGTTGACACTCCCAAGCTTAAATTTGTGACACTTTCACACACACGACACTACTTTTGTGACACTTTCACATGCACAATACTACTTTTTGCAACACTGTCAAATGCACAGCACTACTTTTTGTGACACTTTCATGCACACAACACTGTTTTTTCAAAACTTTGAATTTACAACATAATTTGATGATTTTTTTCAAAAACAAGCATTTGTCAATGCTGAATGTTGTCGCACTGGCATTGGCAGTGATGGAGGTGGAGAGGCATAGCACTGTGAGTTTGTTAATGTGTCCCAAAAGGTGATTTTGCACTGCAAGTATGCCGCTGTGTGGCAGAGTTGCAGAAACGCATTTTGGGCAGGCTGTGGAAAATGACAGCTGGACTGTTGACAATGAGGTGTGCACAAATGCCAGTGGTGAAAATGTGGCATGAAAATATTTCAGATTGACAATGTTACAAGCGTGCATGGAAACTGCACAATGCACACTTGCAACACAGTCATTGTCTGAACTTTCGCCACCAAATTTTCAACATAGGCATTTTAGGACCTCTGCTGATAGTGTCACTGTCATTTCCTGAAAGTGTTCCGAAAAGTGATTTTGCACAGTGACCGTGCAATTCTGCACTGGACGTGTGAAAACACATTTCAGCCAGCTGTACTGTTCAAAAGCAGGTATGGAAACATGGCAATGATGAACAGCTGGAGTGAAAGTATTACAAATTCACAAAGTGACGAGCGTGCGTACAAACTGTGCAACGCATGCTCGTAAAACACTCATTTTATTGACTTTCATTCCTAAATTTTCAACATAGGCATTTTATGACATCTGCTAATGAACAGTGTCACTTCCATTTTCATAATGTGTCTCGAACATGGGCTTTCCACAGTGACTGCGCTATTGTGCGCCGGAACTGCGAAAACAGATTTTGGTCAGGATGTGAAAAATGACAGCTGCACTGTACATTAGGAGGTGTAGAACAATGGCACTGTTGAAAATGTGTAGTGAAAATATAAGTTTACGAACTTACGGGTGTGCGTGCAAACTGCGTAACACAAGCTCGTAACAGTTATTTTATGGACTACTGTCACCAAATTTTCAACACAGGCATTTTAGGACCTCTGCTCATAAGCAGTGTCACTGTCATTTTCGTAATGTGTCCCGAACAGTGATTTCGCACAGCAACTGCACTATTCTGTGCCAGAAGTGCGAAAACACATTTTAGCAAGGATGTGAAAAAATGACAGCTATACAGCTCACAAGAAGGTGTGGTAAAATGCCAATGCTGAGAATGTGGTGGGAAAATATTGCAAATGCGCTAATTTACGAGTGTGCGTTGTGCAGTTGCTACACAAGCAAGTAAAACAGTCATTTTATAGAGTATTTTCACCAAATTTGCAAAACAGGCATTTTAGGACCTCTGCTCACGAACAGTGTCACTGTCATTTTTGTAATGTGCTCTGAACACTGATTTCACACAATGACCACAGTATTCTGTGCCAGAAGAGTGAAAACACATTTCAGGCAGAATGTGAAAAATGACAACTGTACGGTTCACATGAAGGTGTGGTAAAATGCCAATGTTGAGAATCTGGCATGAAAATAGTGCAAATATGCTAACTTATGAATGTGTGTTGCACAGTTGCTATGCACACTCGTAAAACAGTCATTTTTAGGATTTTTTCCACCAAACTTGCAACATAGTCTTTTTGAGAGCCCCTCTCATGAACAGTGGCACTGTCATTTCATTACTCAGCCCTGAAAGGTGATTACACACAGTGACTGTGAAATCACCTTCCAGGACTGAATAATGCCATGACAGTGCAAGAATTCATAAGAAGGGGTCCCAAAAACCCCATGTTGAAAATTTGGAGCCAAAATTCACAAAAATGCCCGAGATGTGCATTAAAGCTTAAAAACCCCTATTCATTCCATTATACAGCTTACTGGCATTTCTTCAGTTCACGGTCAGCTTTGAAGAGTGCAGACGTGTTCCCGGTCCACAGAAGATTGTCGCGCTGGACTCTGCAGGTATGTATGGGGTGAGGGGGTGAGGGGAGGCAGGGTGCAGAGTGGGTGGGTGCAGGTGGGGGAGGGGTCATCAAGGCTACAAGGGACTACTTTCATTCTACAGGAAAAAAATAAAAAAACCATAGTGGGACAGTTTTTAATTTTTGCAGGGGCTTTGGCACACTGGGGTGGGCTCCCAGCGTGCCACCTAACTGTTTGGGGGATGTCTGTAGCTGACAGGGGATTGGGCATCCTCATCAGCACACAACACAGGGGAGGAGGAAGTAATGTCGATGGGGATTGGTCACCCCCATTGGCACACAAAGAAAGTGGGGGGGTGTGAGCCGAGGGGGGATTGGGCACCCCCTCAGCATTCAACAATTGGGGTGGGGGTTTAATGCCGATGGGGAGTGGGCTTCCCCATCGGCACACAAAGAAAGCAGGGTGGGTAACCGACAGGGGGACTGAGCACCCCTGAAGTTGGCAGTAGTTAGGCGGTCACCCACGCACCAACCATAGACATAATGGCAGCAAGCACGGCAAGAAAAGGACCGCTGTGTATGATGAGCTTTGCTCGGATTGCAGCAGACCTTTTCTTAGTTGTGCTCGCCACATTATGTATGCATGGTGTGGTGCTGGCATGCAGGCTGATTGGGGAATGTAGGATGCATCTACTGGTGCATGCCCTGCATTTGCCCAACAGCAAACCCTCCTCCAAGGCTGCACTGTCCCATGATGTTGGCTGCGCAAGTGCACCAACATAATGATGATTACTGAAGGGAAATTTTCCTGCTTCTTACCTAATGTACAAATACATAAGTTCACGCAATTTCACATACTTATTCTGAAATCATAACTCTACCTGCACAACTATGTAATTGCTGAAGCTACATTTTCACATTTCATTGTTTTCTGTCACTCCACAAGTGACCTCGATATTCATTCCTAATCAATTATTGTGATTATTTGTCTTAGCAATAACACATGAACAGAGCTTGGCTTAACAATATCTTAAGCACTCCCTAGAGACATAATGTGGCACAAGGTTGAGCCAAGTGTTATATCGCCCCAAAGATGTAATTAAATAACTGCCAATGTGATTCTTGTGAATGCCTTATTGCTATCATGACAATTAATATTCAAAAGTTAAGTGTTTGAAGTTGACTTTATTAATCTATTTCTCATTTACAGAAAGATTTTAAATAAAGTAGTTGTTTGACCAGCAGTTTAACAATACTAGGTAAAAATCACTATACAGAATTCCAGTGATTCTGCATTGCTGAACAGTGAAATAGTACGAAAAAAATCTATGTGGCATGGTGATAACATTATACAGGACAGTGTAACATGAATCAAAATAAGACTGTCAAAATTTGAGCAACCAATCTGATTAAAGTATTTTATGAATCTTTTTTTTGTAATATTTTATACATAAATCATCTCTCTCAATATACAATGTTAGAGGTGATCAACACAAGCATATACTAATATTGTCTTTTTCTCTGTCTTTTATACAGGTGTTTGATACTTCTGTAACATTGCTGACTGCCACTGTGAACTAACAGATTGAAAGATGCCTAGTAAATACAGACCTGCATGTATAGAAAGACTAAACAGGTATCATAGTACTTCACTGTTGCTTAAGAATGATAAAAAAAAAGTGATGTGAGTTCAAGACATAAAACTAAACAGAGTTCTACTGGAATAGTGAGCTCTACAGTAACTCACTCCACAACAAAACCACATACTTGCTCAACAGTAAGTAAAAAATGTTTACCTGAGCAATAGTTGTGTAGCTCTCTCAGATGAAACACAACTATTGCTACAGCAACCATCAACAGACCTTCTAAACAGTATCATAAACTCACAGCTGGTGATTTTCATCTGAGAAAGCAAAAATATTTCCAATCGCTAGCAAGTAAAGCTAAGATCGACAGGCTTATTGTTGCTGTGATGAGACATGAGCGCAAAAAGACAAAGAGTCATCTGACTTTGATGAAATTGCATCTCAAAGTATGCACATTTGTTAACAGAGCAGTATTTGTTCTTCAGCGTTTATGGCGTAAGAAGTCTCATGTGCTTGAACTATTCAGAAAAGTTGTGTACGACATCAGAAAAAGGCTACAACGGTATCCTACTTTGACTGTACACAATTTCTGTGATGTATTCACAGGCATAGCTCTCAACTGTCCCTGATTTTCAGGGGCGTCCCTGATTTTGACTCAAAATTTTCTTCTGTCCTTTGTAAAATTTGTGTTTTTGTGACAGAACAGGTCAGATTAAAAGAACAAAATGATGTCAAACATTAACATTACAAACTTCTTATCCAGAAAATGCATCTTAACACAAATCTCTTTATTCCATCAGCTTTCTGAATGAATAGTGCCAATTTTTAAGATGTGTTCCTGATTTGGGGTCTTTGTCCCTGATATTTTTAAGCCTTGTCCCTGATTCATGAAGCAAGAGGTTGAGAGGTATGTTCACAGGTCACTGGATGCGCACACAGCACTCAGAGGCATACTTCTGGGAAGAATCTTATTATTCACAGAAAAAAGTAAGCAAGTTCACCATTGATGAGTCCAGTAAGCTGGTCAATGTGCTCAGTGTCTGTGATGGCACAGTAATGGACACAAATGATGACTGTGATGCAACCACTGTGTCCCATAAATGGCACTATCTCTCATGGCCATGTGATGAAACCTGCAACTGTAGGCAATCGTCATTTGAAAAAGTTGAACAGTTTGTCAACCTATTTGTAATAATAGATAGCAAAGAAAGATATGAACTGTTTAACAAGATTGACCTTTGTGAAATTCGTCCACATACTGGACTTATGGGTCGCTCACTAGCATGCCTCAATAGTGGTGTTTGTGACAGTGTCTTTCACAACATGCGGATGCTGGGAGTGCATCAAACAGGCATGTGAAACTTTGTATACAGGGTATATGAAATTTGACAAGTTGTCAATCAGTACACTTGTTTAAATGACTTATTACAGTCTGGTGATATGCAGGGTGCCATCACATTTCTCAAACAGCTGCAACGTGTGACTTCTGTACCAGACACAACTATTTATCAGTCAGCAAGTTCAGCTGAAACATCTGTTTCTGTGTTAGAAACTGACATACTGAAACAGTACAGCAAAGAAATTGCAAAATTTGAGTTGGCAAAGGCTCAGAAGTTTGACTCTGTATGTGTTTCATGTGACCGTCTGTGCTACAGCAAACAAACAGTCACAGTGAACCTAGTAACCTTGTCACCATACAATGACATGTGGTTCCATCTCTCAGCATTTTTACTAATGAAATCTGACTTTCAGTTACAGACCACCATTCTGCTGTGCAAACACTGTTTCTCCAAACTAAAGTCTAACATTCTACCACCAAGGTCACTGTTGAATAATATGGCAGCACATGTTACACCAAGTGAGATTGCGAAATTGAATATGTTTGAACGCATTCTAATTCAGACAATGAAACCATTTCAAACCATTCTACATCTGAACACAAAGACACGGAACATTCCACAGAAAGAACTCATTAGATCTCTAAAGGGTTCTGTGATGTATCTCCCACTTCCTCTACAGGAAAATGTGGAGGCAATCTCTATGGAAAATAGTTCGGTGATTCTTGTAAATGGTGTTCCAACTAAGTCCAAGGTCATCTGCCAAGATGTTGTCAATGTACGGAAGGTAAAGCTTGCTCTTAGTTATTTAAAGAGTAACAATCCCTTTTATGCAGACCTTGACATAGATCACATGACTAGTCTCTCTGTTCAATATGATCTCTTAGAAACAACTAAGTCAATGATTGAGCAGGTCAGTGGACATACAAGTGACAATGTGTATGAACAGTACACAATTCACCCACTACATGGCAGAGATCCAGTAGGAGACAACATTGATCTCTATCAAATGAAACAGGTGGAAGGTGAGCCTGTCAGCATTTGGGAGGCAACACTAGAAGCACGCTGTTTTCCAGAATTATTCCCAAAAGGGTCAGGTGGACAGCTAGATGAAAGGGAAGTGCATGTACTGGGTGCTGAGTACCGCACTAGCCGTGTGCTCAGTAAAGATGGCAAATTCAGACGTAACATACAGTACCTGTTTCATCTCCTCTGGGAGAGTGAACTTAGCATTCTGTCTGCGTCTATTGCACATACTATTTGTCTCACAAGTCCACTAGATAGAATAACAGCTGCTCAATTTCTATAAAATTAAAGCAGAAAGATGAAAATGTGCAAGTGAATCTGTCATCCATACTTTCAAGTCTACGTGGCACCAAAGAATATTGGTATCGCAGACACTCTGAAGTGATGACAATGCTGTGAGAGTATGGTGCAGCCACATGGTTTGTCACACTTAGCTGTGCTGAATATGCCTGAGATGAGCTCACTGAATTGTTGAAGTGGGCAAATTCTGATGTTGATAGCATTTCATCAATGACTGTCAGAGAAATGTGTTCACTTCATCCTGTGTCTGTCACAAGACATTTTCATAAGTGGTTCCATGACATTTTGACTTTCATATTGTCAAAGGACAATCCACCTCTTGGTACTGTAGCATTACTTTTGGAGGATGGAATATCAAGCATGGGGTGCTCCTCATATCCCTATGTTATTGTGGATCAAGGATGCACCACGCTTAGGTGAACATGAAGCAGCACAAGTGCTAGCATTCATCAAGAAATATATCACTTGTCACATTCCAGACAAGTATGACAGTCCTACACTATGGAAGTTGGTATAAACTTTCCAGTGACATATTTATGCAAAACACTGCTGGCAAGTAGTGAAGAACAAATCTAACTGGTGCACACGATGTCGCTTCTGATTTTCTAGACGAGTTCATCAGGATGGTTCCATGAATGAACTTTTTTCAGCAATGCGACACCACTTGAAGGCAAAATCAACCAAGAAGGTATACGAGTTACCCAGAGATGAGAAAGAGGTGTACATCAATGACTACAAACCAACTCTTCTCCTAATGTGGCAAGCAAACATAGATGTTCAGTTCGTGGCTGACAACTCATTGGCCCTGTAGCGGTACGTGACTTCGTACATAACCAAACATGAGCAGACTAGCTTGCAAGATCTTTGGGAAGATATTGCCAGTTCAAGCAGGAGCCTGACATCTCAGCTGTGGTCATTGTGCTTGAAGACCCTTTCACACAGAGAATGTGGAGCTTATGAAGCCAGTGACTGTTTAATGGGTACATATCTGTAAGGGAAGTCTGATGCTGTCCGGTTTCTCAGTGTGAACTACAAAGAGAAACGCAAACGTATACTGATTCCCCATGCTAAATTGAGGAACTCACTGCCAATAGACCTTCTTCAAAACATATCTTGAAGAATAACCTGATAGACACATACTACCCCCATAGACACGACGACATGGATGATATGTGTCTCTTTCAGGTGGCTAAGTGGTATGACTACCAGGCAGATATATCACCTGACTCAACACACCACATTTACAAGGTGAATGGAGTGGATGGCTGTCCCGTAAAGAGACTCATGCCATGGCTCATAGACCACTGTAAATTACATCTAGGCACATCGGAGAGAAGAGAGCATTACTACTTTGCTCTCCTATTCCTGTTTAGACCATGGTGGAATAAGTCTGAATTAAAAGGTGACTGTGATACATTCGAGGAAGAATTCAATCTCAGTTACGAGACTTTCAAAACTTAATACTCAGAGACATACATACAGAGACTAGAGGCTAAGAAAGAACAGCTTGAGAAGGCAGAGAAGCAGTTTCAGGAAGCCACTCCTGTTAGCTCACAAGACAATCTTGATCCAGAAGGACAAGCTGTTCTAGGTGAACCTCTGCCTTAAAATGCCCTAGAAGTGTTAATCTCAGAAACTGAGACAGCCACAGAACATGGAACACACTCCACTGTCAACTCAGCTGACTTGAGAGAAAGGCTGCATCAGCAACAGCATGTAGTTCACTCTCAAGTCATTGATGCTGTCCAACATGGCCTACGACATGAAACAAAAAACTTTGACTGTCTTGACTATAAACCACTACTGATCATTGTTAGTGGTTCAGCTGGCACAAGAAAAGAGTTTCCTTATTGAAGCCATCACTGCTGAAATACGGAGCCTGACAGGGTCATCAGTGTCTGTTTCTTTATGTTGCCAGTGGAACATGGCAAAACAGGAGAGTATCGTAAACTGTCATTTGAGGTTGCATCTCAGCTCTGTGCCATGTTCACAAAGATGAAGTTACTCATCATTGATGAAATCAGCATGGTCTTCAATGTAATGCTTGCCTGTATACATCTATGTCTACAGGAGATCTTAGGTACTGATGATGGAGTACCATTTGGTGGCAAAAGTATTGTTGTATTGGGGGACCTTTTACAGCTTGCACCAGTTAATGCAGAGCATGTGTTTGTAACTCTGACTGCCAAGCAAGCTAAGATCATACTCGGCTGCATTGCAGGTTATAACATTTGGGAGTTATTTACCTATGCTGAGTTGTATTGGAACATTCACCAAAGTGGTGATCTGGCTTATAAATCACTTTTAGATGAAGCTCGTACAGGTTCTCTATCACCAGAACATGTTTCTATGTTAAACGATCATAGAAACAGAGTAGATACTACATCCATAGAAACAGCATGTAATGTTTTCAGGGATGTGTACTCTACAGGGACACACATAGTGTGTCTTATGCCATGACTAAAGAAATGCACTGAGTTCAACAATGTTATGCTGCTGAGAGGAAACCAAGAAATTCTAACTCTGCATGCTGTTGATACAGTTGATGGTGTCATTCTCAGTCGCAACCTCCTAGCAAAGATGACTGAATGACTCAGTGAACTGAAGTCAGATGTTTCATGCACAGCTGGCCTAGAAGTTGTTCTTACACTTTGTAGGAATGCACGTATCATGCTACGACGTAATCTCGATGTTGAACGAGGCATGGTAAATGGTGCCATGGGAAACTTCACTGACTTTGTCTACAATGTCCAGAAGACATATATCGAGACACTTGTAGTTCACTTTGACAACATGAAACAGCCCGTACACATAGAACTTACCTGTGTGAAATTTCAGGTATTTAAGGATATCTATGTAAACAGGAAACAGTTTCCACTATGTGTTGCATATGCTGTTTCTATTCACAAATTGCAGGGCTTGAGTTTGGATTCAGCAATGGTGGTCATAGGTACAGACATTTTCAAGGATGGCATGAGTTACGTGGCACTTTCACGTGTCCATAGTCTTTCTGGGTTGCACATTATAGCTCTTGCACCTCAGAAGATACGAGCTGACAAGCGATGTATTGTTGAGTACAACAGGTTACTGCATCTCCATCAGCCACAAATGTCTTTAATACCACTGCCTACATATCTGGCTGTCTCACATCGTCGCAGTCATATCTACAGGTGTCAGCAAACAGGCATGAGCTTCCACAAGTGATTCAACTCTAAAGAGTTCAACAGAGGTCACAATATCAACTAAACATTCAGAGCCAGCAGTTCATCAGAAATCAATTGGTGTAGCTGCTGTACCAGTCTTTGACAACAGCACTAGAGTGAACTGCTATGCTAACTCAGCAATGCAAGTTTTTCTGCACATGCCACACTTTGTGCAGGCAATATCTGCTTCACCAGACACTTCCCTATCAAACACATTGAAGCAGATTGTCAACATGACTTCTTACCAGTCTAACAATGTGCAGTCACTAACACCACTATGCCAGGTGTTAAGTACATATGATGGATGTAGTACCTTTGCTGTTGACATACAGCAAGACACTAGTGAGTTTATGATGGCTATCATAAACAACTTGGATGAAGATGGCACTCCAATGTGCCAGTACTTCACTGTATCATATGTAACCAAATATGTATGTGTATCATGTGGTCATTCACAGTGTGAACCCACAGAAGACATGCTGTGGATTACTCTTTTCATCCCTCAAGCCAAAAGTGTCAAATTTTAACAGCTATTTACCAATGCTCAATGTGGTCACTCCTGTAAAAGGTGTGGAGGCAGATGAAATCAGTCCATACGTCTCCGGAGTTCATCTCAATATCTGTTGCTTATATTGCACAGATTTGACTCCAATGGGTTAAGAGTTGACACTCCTATCATAGATTACACAGCTGGTAGAATAGTTTTTAACCAATCAGTGTTTGACACTCACAGTGTAGTCTATCACCATGGTCAATCTATGCATTCTGGCCATTACACGTGTTTGCTAAGGTATAGAAGTGGATGGGTAGAGTGTGACGACTTTACAAGCAGTTTTAAACAGAGACTGCCACGACACTTAAAAAATGCATATCTTCTAATATTGAAGAATTATGATAACCTTCATATTTCAGAAGAATAGCAGACACCATGTGTCATTTTTTAAATGACTACTTTGTGACAGAATCAGTCATAGGTCAGTACAATCGTTTCCAATCTATGACTCTCAATAAACCATAGTGTAACCCCTCACCCCAGCCATTTTAGCAAAAATGACAGGTGGCATGCTGTTGAAGCTGACAGCAGTACCTGGTGGGGACTGGGTTTGGGGAGGATGAGGTTGCTCGGCACAGGGGACCTAGGTTTGGCTACTTTGCACAGGGGCACCCAAGTAAATCCGAACACAGGAAGCAATAACTGTAATGTCCAGAACCAGGAATGGGATTCTAAAGTGTGGCTTTTATTTACATCCAAGCTGAACAAACAAAGCATAGACGATCCCCACGGGGCTACATTTCTTGGTAATGCAGATTAGAGACAACAGAACACTTTATCACTATTTCCAGCCCTCAGGCTCTAAACCCACAAGGCACACAGCCCGGACTTGCACGCAGCTTTGGGTACACAGCCCAACTTGTATACTACCTGGGTTTTCCCCACTGGCCCGGCTCCCCTGAAGGCCACTTGATCGTGGTCCATTTGAGGAATGAACCAATTATCCTGTTGTGGCTCCCCAAACCACACTAGAGTCTTCAACTCCTAGAGAGAATTTTCCTTACATTCCCACGTCTGGGTACTTCCCTCATCACTGGCCAAGTGCCTGAGGTAAAGTAGAAATCCACAGAAGAAATCCGTGGAGGTGGACCTGGTCACTAAAGATGGGGGGCCACCCACCTCCAGCTCCCACGGCCCATACCCGGCCATTTCTCTGGAAACTGAACAATTCCTTTACTGAAACCTTTCAAATGTAGATTATGGGTAGACATCTGTCACATCTCCTCTACATATCATTTTCATCCCACAAGCTCTGGACTTGAACCTACTTTAATTTGCTTAGCCCATTACTCTAGGCTTCCACTATTTTAGTAGTTCAATCCCACATTGTCACAAGTCCCAGGGTGAAAAACATAGGCCCTTTGAGCAAGAGCAGACACTCACCCTCACGCTGCAGGTGCCCCACAGGCAACTCACAAATCTTCTTGCTCTCCCAAATAAACTCTGCAACACATAGGCAGCTTTTTCCTTTACAAGCAGAACTTCAAGTAGGTTGCCCCAGGAGTCTGAGGGAACCCTTTCCTGCCCCCCCATCCCCGGGGAGGGGTACTGAGACCGACAGTGGTCTCCACCGCCCAATTATCTTCTGTGTCTCTCTTTGGTGGAACACACACTCACTTGCAAAAAGTTGGCCTCTGTCAGGGCTGAGGCTCCTAGAGCCTTACTGAGCTGCTGAGCTGCTTTCTCAGCAAGCTCCCAACACCGACTCCACTCTGAACTGACTGCTGACTGACTTCAAAACCTCCCAATGTTCTATTCCAACTCCCCTGCTGCAGATTCCAATGTGGCTCATGCAGCTGTGATAGTTCTATTGGTGATGTCATCCCTCAGTCTCAGCTGAGACTGAGAACAGAGTGAGACAGTGTGAAACCCATTTAACTGGAGTTTCATGCAAGCTGCCTTCCCTGCCTACCACTAGGTCTTACTGGGATTCTAAGCCGGGTAACAAGGGGTTACTCACCTCTTGACCAGGAAAATGACTGTCCACAGTCATTATTTACCCAGCCTTAGGCCATCCCACCCTATGTGCTACCTGTGGAGGGGGGTGATCAGGCCCCCTCCTACCATGTGCAAGCACAGGCAGGCAACACTAAGGGTCTAGAGGCCTTTAGCTGACATATCAGCCTCTACACTATCCACTTACTAAGGACACCTAGTGGCTCTGGTAGAACTATCCAGAGCATAGCCCTGATAGATCAGCACTGTGGTCCCAATGGCCATTTAGGAACACAGCCTGTCTTCCCCCCAACCCTCTAGGGAAAACCTATCTGCTTTTAACCTAATACCGCCCAAAACAAAAACAACCTGGGGACCTTCCTGACCTTGGGCAACCTGCAACCATACACCATTAAAATACCATATTTTATACCATTTTACTGTCTCCTCTCTACCCCCACAACCACACCTGTGGAAGGAAAGGTTTAATACAGTAACAACAATAACACCACAGTACTTTAAATTTTTACACACTAAAGTACTATTGAGGAACTCTGATGAGCCCCTCCTCCTCTTCTTGTCTTCTCTTCTGTCTTCCCAGGAACACCTGTAAGAAAAGAAAGACAACACACACTCTCTAATCTGCATACACAGTCTACCTGAGACCCTACCATCAAAACACTAAAGAATCCCAAAGATTTTTTTTTTTTTAGAAAAGGTACAAAACAGTATTTCATTAGAAACAATGACATTATTTACATATTACACATTTGGGGGATGGAGTGCCCTAAAAAGTCTCAACTAGTGACCACCATACCCGAAGGCTAGTCCAATAAAGAGTCTCTCCTGGGCCGGAGCCCAGTGAAGCACAGTTCTCACAGGCCAAAGTCCTGAAGGGGAGAGTCTTTGAGGACAGTTCACACATTTTGAAGTCTACTAGTGTAGGGTGTGTCCTGCAATGTCATAAAGATGGAAAAGTTCGGACTTACCAGTCATTTGTAGTACGAAAACTTCTGCACCGACCTGCACCTCTGACAAAGACTCTCCCTGGCAGCATTTCTTCTGATACAGCTGGGTGGACATCTTCCGGGAACCACATGAGGGCTCATCTGGGAACTGCTGGGTTGATGTCATCTCTGGAGATGGAATCTTAAAACAGGAACAAAAAGAAAACAGCTGGTCCGACATCATCCAATTACCAGGCGATGAACCTGATACAGCTGAGCTGGTGTCCTCTCTGGATCTGAAGTCATCTGCATCTGGTGGGCCAGTCAATGGATTCTGGAAAGGCCAGTACACTGTAGAACTGATGAATGTAGGGCACCTGGGTCCTGGATGTGCCAATTGGTGGATCAATAAAGGCACTTCACAGTCTGGTGTGGCAGTATTGACTACCACTGCTCGGCTTTCCATTTAGTGGGCACGGGCACATTTGCTGAGAGGTCCTTGCACCGAGGCCAATAGTACCGGGGGTCAGGAGCTTGAATTATTACCCTGTCTGGGCACACATATTTCACACAGTGGGAGATTTCACTTCCCTCTCCATCCACCACTCTCACTTTGTCTATAAACAGTGTCCTGCCTCTCCTCCACTGGGTATACTTCTCATGAAACAGTCTGTTCTTTACATTTTGAAATTTAAGTTTATTGATTTTACACAAAACCAAAACCACCATGAGACAGGCAAATATACAATTCACAAATAACACATGGTGTAACCAAAGAAAAGAAAAAGGAAAAAAAGGAAGCCTCTCACCCAACCAAAACTAGGCGTGCCAGGTAACCAACATATCAAAGTTGGATAATTAGAACAGTAACCCGTTCAGAGAGCATTTTGTCCTTATCTGGCAAATATCAACCGACAATACATGACAGAAACAAAGAAATTACTACGGGCATCCAGGCATGAATCAAGAACTCATTGATGTAGATACAATGCTTGCAACCTACCCATTTTTCTGGAACAAATCCATGTCCCATACTAGCCACTGGTTTTCAGAATTGAGGTAGGCAGAGAGGCTCATTCAGCCATTCGGCATAGGACAATGCCAATTGGTCAGTCAATGCCTGAGAACCAACCTCTTAACACTTGGCCGACACTGGGGCAATGTGATACCATCGCTCCACACTTTTAATATAGCATAGTCCCCCAGAATGCAAATCTCTGGGATAAAACAATCCGAGAAACCTAGTAGGGGATCTAAGTTATCCCGGATGGAAGACCATAACGGGGCAACTTTATCACAGGACCAGAAAATATGTAGGGAGTCCTCATCCCCTTGCATACATCTGGAGCAAAGAGAGATGGGAAGCTTTTAAGTTTAAAAAGCTTTTGAGGGAGTGTAGTATATATTGTTCACTATAATATTGAGTAAGCCTAAGTCTGTCCTGCGAATGGTATTTATGGAGGCTCTTCCAGATCACAGACCAGTCCAGAGTAGATTCGGTAACAGAGAAGACCAGATATTAAAGCCTCAACAGGTTCCGGAGAGATTTATAATTTAAAAGAAAGGAATATATTAACTGAAATAGAATGTGGCTTTGAAGCAAGGGTTGCTATTTGGGCGAGGAAGGGTGATCTTCGATTCATTAAAGAGGTACCAAATTTCCCTGCAATGAGATGTCTCGACTGGTAAACTTTGAAAATCATAGAATTGGAATAGCATATTTATTAAGAATATCCACTGACGAAAGGAGAGATCGCTGATCGTGAAATGCTCTAGATTAACATCCTTAATATCGGAGCCACTGGGGTAACCACGAATTACCCAATTTGATGTTAGGGTTACTCATAACCGGTTGTTCCAAATCCTGCATGGGAAATATTCATATAATGCCAGCAATGAAAAAAGGGACTTAAGGGATACGAGTTGTACAATCCTTTATCCACGGTGAAAGCACTGAAGGGGGGTAGAAACTGCAAAGGATCCATCTTAGCCTCTCTGAGAGACCACCTTTCAATTTGAAGCCAAACCAGGCAGAAGAAGTCTGGATTTGTGGAAGCCATCTCCTAACTTGCAAGGTGGGCGCCCAATGATAAAACAAGGAATTAGGAAGCGAGAGAGCCACCTTTATCTTTGGGAAGGAAAGCTTACTAAATGATCACCGTACTCCCTTTCCTTGCCAGATAAAATTTGAGAACATCATATGAAACTGCTGGAAATAAGATATGAGCAACCAGAGATTTAAGGTAAGGGATAAAAGATCACGTGGAAGAACATTCATTTAATAATGTTAATCCAGCCCAAAGAGAAATGAGAAGCGGATAGCGCAGCATGGGTCTTGCTGGATGAGACTCTTAAGATCATCTGGGTTAAGCTTCTTAGCAAAGGGGTCTGTTGTATGGTGGATCCTAAATATTTAATCGATTTGGGAGACCCGATCTCATACCCAAATTAACAAAATCCTGGCTATACTTGTGAGCATTTAAAGGAAAGATTTCGGATTAGAAATATTCAATCTGTATTGAGAAAAACACCATATTGTCTGATAACCTCAATGCAGATCTAAGGGAGTCGGCAGGAGATCTAATAGTCGGAGTATGTCATCCGCATGAGCAGACAAAACCAGTTTCAGCTGGCCCCAAACACCCTCCCCTAATAAGTGCCAGAGGATTTAAGCTTAATGAGAAGGGCTCTAAGTATAGATTAAAAGAAAGGAGAAAGAGGGCAACCTTGTCTAGTACCTGTGTACAATCTAAACAGCGAGGAGAAAACCCCATTACAATATATTCTGGCCAAAGGACCTTATAAAGATCTGAACCGCCTCACGAAAGAAACTGGGAAACCCATCCTGGCCATCACAGCCCAAAGGAAGGACCAGTCGACCCGGTCAAAGGCCTTCTCTGCATCCATGCGAAACTAAGGCCATGAGGGAATTGGGACTCCACGTAGTAATAGAAATATGGGAAAGTGTTCTTAAATGGTCTGCTGAGGATCTAGAGGCTCAAAACCCCCTGTTCCGGACTAAGTAGATGAGTCCAGACCATCTTCATTCTCTCGCCAGAACTCAGAAAGAATCTTCATATCATAGTTTTGAGGGATATGGGTCGATAGTTTGCTGGATCTGTAGGAGTCCTTCCTGGCTTAGGTATTAAAATAATAGTGGCTTCAAAAAGTGGGATCTATGACACAAGAGGAAAGAGACATTCATAAAGCTTAAGAAGTATGAGCGAGATCCTTGAAAGAACTTTATAGAAATTTAGCAGGAAACCTGTCTGGCCCAGGTGTCTTATCTGAGGCCATAGAGGCAATGACTTTCTCTGTCTCCACCAGAGAGAGAGGGGTGATCAGAATTCCTTTATGAGAAGGCAATAATTGAGGGATATCGTTACCAGCTAGGTATGTCTCAATATCCGAGGGAGAAGCAGGAGATAGGGGCGAGCTATATAAGTCCGTATAGTACTTCTCAAAGATTTGCACAATTCCTCTAGGAGAGGTTTCTATGGAGCCGGTTGGCATTTGCATGGTTGGGATTAACCTAGAACCCACTAATGCAGAAGGCATGAGCCAAGAGCCTCCCGGCCTTCTCTCATGATCAATATATATTTGCATGGGGTTCTTTCAGGCAATACTCGGCTTTTCTCTTTTAGAAGGTCCGGTATATTCATTTTGGCTGCCACAAGAGCCTCTAAGGAAGATAGCGAGTGGGAGGGAGTAAGCAGCCTCTAGCTCTTTAATTTTATTCATTAGGAAAACTGCATCGCCTAACCGGGCTTTCCTTCCTTGCTGCGCTAACTTGTTAAGCTCACCCTAAGGTAGCATTTGGCGCACACCAAATAACCTCGCGAACCTCGAGGAAGAGCCTGGGTTTTCGACCATGAAAAAAATCAAGGATCTTATATGCTCCACCGTGTAATGATCCTTGAGCAACTGGTAGTGAGTCTCCAGGTGGTATCCCGATAGAACTGAGGATCCGGAGAGACTTGAACCCAAACCATTGCATGGTCAGAGAGAATAATCACTCGATGCAGGCCTGGCGGAGATCCGAAAGACGGATTTACTAATCAAGATATAGTCAATTCTCGACCCACGATCAGTGAGGTTGAGAGAAAATGAGAAGGTGCCTGAAGGAAGGGTTAGAAGAGTCTCCAGGGTCGCACAGCCCCAACATCTGTGAGAATCGAACAAAGCCCTTTGTGTAGCTGTCGGAGGTCGGAGACTATCTTGGGGCTCCTTGTCCAGAAGATAGGAGGGTGAAACATTCCAGTCCCTCAAAAATTGGAGGGAAGAGAGCCCTCATTTATCAGCAAGGACCATAAAAAACTCAGGACTGCCCCTAACCAGCCTGTAAACGGAGCCTAATACTACAGTGTTCCCATTAAGGGTACCCCTAACCAAAATAAACCTGCCATCTGGATCTTCCACCACTAGGTCTCTCGTAAATAAAACATGTTTTTTAATTAGTATAGCCACTCCCCTACTATAGTTAGATCCACCAGCCATATACACCTGTGAAAAACCAGATCGAGATAACCATTTAGCCTCCATACCATTTAAGTGGGTCTCTTGGAGAAACAGTATATCTATTTGCATCAGAGTACAGTGATTAAAGACCTGAGTTCTTTTGATCTTTTCCCTTAGCCCGTGCACATTCCACGACACTATTTTAATATCACCAGTAACCATTTTAGGTATAGCGTGAAAAGGGGACATATAGTAGAACATCCAAAGTTGAAACTGAAATAAAGGCACACTCGAACCCCAACATTCCACGCCCCCCCAGCCTGCCAAAATATATCCATTGGTAACAGTGGCAATCCAAAGGAACTAAAATCATTAAAGAAAGGAACCTGCCCATGCGTGACTTGGCAGGCCAAGACCCCCCCAAACTACTCCCCTAAACCCCAGTAAGCAACTATATACAATATGGCACCAGAGCTGGGAAATGTCAAAACCAACATGCCAGATCCAAAGCTCTGGCAACCATCCTCCCCATGCGAATCCAGAATCCCCCAGCATACAAAGCCCAAAGAAAGAAGATACATACCAACTATCCTACGAAAGGAAAAACCTGTCCCAACCCACCCAAAAACAACCAGTAGGGACTCTGCAGATGGATCTGGATTGGCAAACCCCCCATCCATGGGCTCACTACTCAGCTACCACAAGGAGCCGGGCCTAGAGAGACATCTCCCCCTCATCGCCCACTGCCACCACTATCTAGGAGAGGAGGGGAGAAAAAGAGAGGGGAGTCCCCTACATCAGAGTGACTAACGATCCGTACTAGTTGCAGCATCCTCCCCATTTAAACTTTAAAAAAGGAAAGAAAAAGCCCCTCCAGAAAACGATTTAGTAACTCACCCCCTGGATAATATAGGGAAAGGAGAGTGTAATCACTCGCCAGGTAATCCCGAATGGGAATCTAGCCATCAACCAGGCCGCTTTGTTTCCGGGGCACTACATTACCGCAGGGACTGAAACCTGGTCCCACGCCTAGTGGAACCTCTGGGAACCCCATCCCTATCGCTCTAGTTCCAGGGAGGGACTCAAGGTCCTCGATCACAGCCTAGTCCATTCCTGCACAGCCCGCCGAGACCCCCATCCAGGAAGGCCCAAGGACTGACTGAGGCAGGTAAGAACCCTCAAGGACAATCGGGAATTAGACAGCCAAGGTATAAAATTGCCTATCCGGGAGACTAGTAAGAAAGTAACCACCCAAAACTGATTTAAAACCTAGACCCATCAAACATCTTCCAATACAACAGTTCTGCACGTTTCAACCATTCAGCTTGAAAAGATCAGGGAGTTTGTCCTAAGGTCCTTTTGGGCCGTATCTGAAGTAGTCATAGTTATAGTTGACGCTGGCAATTCTTGACTTGAAGAGTAGCAGGATAAACCATCCTAAAAGGTATAGATGCAGCGATCAGCTTTTGAACTGTTGCATGGAAAGCGGCTCTTTGAGTCGTTTCTTTGGGGAGATCCTGTCGATCCTCAGCCTTGCTGATCCCCATGTCAATTTCTTGTGGTGTCAGGATTTGGTGAAGATATGTTGCCATCAATATAGCTCAAAATTTAATAATTATGGGTCAGGGAGAACTGGGTGGCGGTCGGGGCCTCAATGACCTATGTTCTCGAGTGGTAACTGGTTAATCGGTGAGGGCCCGACTATTTTATTAAAAATGCTGCAGAAAAGCCAACAAGTCCGTCCTTCTTCCAGTTCGCAGGCCTAAATGAGAAGATTGTTCTCTGCCGGCCCTCCAAATCTTCAGCTTTCAATTGGAGTTTCCACACCTGTAGCGTCAGCCGGACATCTCAGCTTCAGCCTTCCCTCCATTGCTCAGGGAGAAATCCTAGCCTCTGAGTCGGACACCCTCATGGTGAGGGAGGAAAGGTCCCACGAGTGATTTCAGCTCCATTGTGATATCCTGCAGATTAGTCTTAATTGGGGCCATCTCCTGCAGGAACTTGTTCGGTGAGCTGTACTCAGCGCTGGGACTTATCTCCAGATTTCTGTGTCCCGGCAAGCTCGCTTGATTCATGTGTTTCTTTGGTTGCTTCTCGGGGTCACAGGCAGGTGTGCTGGACGTGGCCTGTTCTTATCAACATCCATCTCTTCCCAAAACCCCAAGGGCTAGCAGGAATCACACCCTAGGGCCAGTATTTAGAACATAGGCGACCCAGTAGTGGCTATTTAGCCCATTTTAGTATTCTGAGGGCTGTAAAATGTGGCAGATGGGACGTTTGTAGGAGAGAGCTCAAGCCCCTGCTGCCATTCAGCAAGCTGCCATCACGTGACCTCAGTCTGTTCTTTACATGCTTGTTGGCCCGAGGATGCACACTTTTCATGGCTTTGTCCCAGATCCAGGATTTCCTGCTGTTCTCAATCTCCTCCCATCCTTTTCGAGGAAAGGTAGGAAAGGTCATACCATAGATCTCATTTGCCTTTCTACGAACCAGTTTCTCCTCTTTACTTGCTTTGGTCAATCTAAGACCACTTGCCTGGCTTGGGGGTGGACAGTCCTGGTTCTGCCAGTTATGCATCCTTAAAGAAATTAGAAATGGATCCCTGACTTCTTCCTCTTGCAAAGCCAGGGCAGTGGCATCACCACTTTCTTCCATGCATTCCTCCGAGGCAAGATCTTGAGGCTGTGTACCCGTTCCTTTTTCACAAGGCCACATAGGTTCCCCCTCATTTTCCTCTTCACTGAGGATCTGAGCCCAGGAGTGAGCAGTCGTTCTGACTCCTGAGACTATCCATTCATCACTAGGCACGGAGGTCGATACCTCCCACTCAAAGGCCTCCCCCATCTCATCTTCGCCTAAGAGACTTGGGCTAGGCCCCCCCCAGGAGTCTATTGATGCTTTATCCAAACTTTCCTTCTGGGATCCAGCATCTGAAACTTCAACTTCTGGTTCTGTCTCTAACTCTGCACCCTCTAGCTTTGTGCCACACTCCCCCGAGGGGCCTTCCTCCACATGCTCTGCCTGGTGCTGTGTGCTGCCAACTGCAGATTCCTGAACCTTTGTCCATGTGGGAGCCAACCAGATTTGAGGCACTTTATACAAGCCATATCTTTCTAGGCATCCAGCACAGTGAGGAATCATGAAGACGTCCCTTCCAGCTCTCAAGCATATTTGACATACATGCACTGGATAACCAGGAACCGCCACATGAGGAGGCAGTTGTCCTCCATAGCACCACTTTTCAATATCCCTCAGTCTATTTACTGCTGCTGTTACCGCGACCTGGGCATGATCCGGGTAACAAGCTGGTCCTGAGGCCATAACTGCAGAAAAACAAACAAAAGTTCACTGTAAAGTCCCACTTTACTGAACACACTCTTTAGTTGTAAAATGGCTCCTCTGCTGCTGTGTTTACTTTACTACCCCACCCTGTAATGGCGGCGACAGCACTCCTATGCATCAACATTCAGAAATTGGGTCAAGCCACTGCGCACCCGATTTACACAAACTACCGATAACTTTTGCTCAAACTGCACAACTTGCTCTGTTCTTGCTTTAAACACATTTACAGGATTTTCCACTGACTCTTTACATGCTGGAAACATTTCTTTGATTCACAGACCCTTAAAGCTTCAGGTTTTTAGCACAGGATTGCCTGTATAACTAGTGCTGCACATTGGCTACAATCCACAGTCTCTCTCTGGCTCCAAACTTTAAACTGAGGCTGAATTTATTACTATGCACACAGTCAATGGCTTAACAGACTTGCACTTGCTGTCAGGACTTGACGCAGTCGTTACTTGCAAAGCGACTACACTGCTGCACACACATTTATATGGCATAGAGAAGAAAATCACTGTTTGGGCAGTTTCTAGGTTGTTACTTAATGTTATCAGTAGCAGTTACCTGCGATGGGGAAAAACGGCCTGCAGCCAGTTCTTGGAGGCCTCAGAACAGAAACGGGCAGCAAGTCCTGCCGATCGTCTTCTCGACCACCACACTTGCAATTCTGATGATTGATTAGTGGGTTGAGCACAATTTTGAACAAGAAAGTCTATTTTTAGGATGTTTACAGCAATTTTAACACTCCGCGATGCTCCTCCACTAGCCAGTACACGAACTCCACTCACACTCCATCTCGAATGCTGGGGCAGTCACTGTAGAGCTGGCTGAGCGGTGGGACTGATTGCAGCCTGACCAATCACACGACGCCATGCAAATGAGCCTCTTCTTCCTCACGAGGGCTCTTCTCCTCACGGCGATCGTCGAGCAGGCAAATTTAAACTGCAGAATGCAACTTTTTTTTTTCAACTGACTCCACAGCGGGAGCCCATTTCAGCCATTTAACAAAGCCATTTACACCTGCAAGTCTCTCTTTTCATTCAAAAAGCATTTCCAACATCCAGGGCACAATTTTCCTGTTGCTACCCCTAGTCTTCAACACTTTTCTTTACCACAGTTCATTTTAAAAGCATTTCAAACATCCAGGGCACAATTTTCCTGTTGCTACCCCTAGTCTTCCACACTTTTCTTTACCACAGTTCTTTTTAAAAGCAGGCAAGAACGCTGTAAACAATTTTGATGCAGGACAAGGGCACACTCTTTGGCTTTACTGCTCCTTGGTAAACAGTTGGCAATTTTAAACAACAGCATAAGATCCACAGAACACAGCAACACACTAGTTACTTGCTTCAGCTTTTTGGGCTACCCACTGCCAGATAACCAAAATGCTAGCCCCCTTGCCAGAACAAAATCCAAAGTGGTGCCTCCATTTTTGTAACCCCTCACCCCTGCCTTTTTAGCAAAAATGACAGGTGGCATGCTGTTGAAGCTGACAGCAGTACCTGGTGGGGACTGGATTTGGGGAGGATGAGGTTACTCGGCACAGGGGACCTAGGTTTGGCTACTCTGCACAGGGGCACCCAAGTAAATCTGAACACAGGAAGCAATAACTGTAATGTCCAGAACCAGGAATGGGATTCTAAAGTGTGGCTTTTATTCACATCCAAGCTGAACAAACAAAGCATAGACGGACCCCCACAGGCTACATTTCCTGGTAATGCAGATTAGAGACAACAGAACACTTTATCACTATTTCCAGCCCTCAGGCTCTAAACCCACAAGGCACACAGCCCAGACTTGCATGCAGCTTTGGGTACACAGCCCGACTTGTACACTACTTGGGTTTTCCCCACTGGCCTGGCTCCCCTGAAGGCCACTTGATCCACAGTCCATTTGAGGAATGAACCAATTATCCTGTTGTGGCTCCCCAAACCACACTAGAGTCTTTGACTCCTAGAGAGAATTTTCCTTACAATCCCACATCTGAGTACTTCCATCATCACTGGCCAAGTGCCTGAGGTAAAGTAGAAATCCACAGAAGAAATCCGTGGAGGTGGACCTGGTCACTAAAGATGGGGGGCCACCCACCTCCAGCTCCCACGGCCCATACCCGGCCATTTCTCTGAAAACTGAACAATTCATTTACTGAAAACTTTCAAATGTAGATTATGGGTAGACATCTGTCACATCTCCTCTACATATCATTTTCATCCCAACAAGCTCTGGACTTGAACCTACTTTTAATTTGCTTAGCCCATTACTCTAGGCTTCCACTGTTTTAGTAGATCAATCCCCACATTGTCACACAAGTCCCAGGGTGAAAAACATAGGCCCTTTTAGCAAGAGCAGACACTCACCCTCACGTTGCAGGTGCCCCACTGGCAACTCACAAATCTTCTTGTTCTCCCAAATAAACTCTGGAACACATAGGCAGATTTTCCTTTACAAGCAGAACTAGGGGGTTGCCCCAGGAATCTGCAGAGAACCCTTTCCTGCCCCCATCCCCGGGGGGAAGGGGCACTGAGACCCGAAAACAATGGTCTTCACCACTTCAATTATCTTCTGTGTCTCTCTTTAAGGTGGAGACACACACCCTTTTACTTAAAAGTAGCCCTCTGTCAGGGCTGAGGCTTCTAGAGCCTTACTGAGCTGCTGAGCTGCTTTCTCAGCAAGCTCCCAACACTAACTCCACTCTGAACTGACTGCTGACTGACTTCAAAACCACCCAACATTCTATTCCAGCTCCCTTGCTGCAGATTCCAGTGTGGCTCATGCAGCTGCGATGGTTCTAATGGTGATGTCATCCCTCAGTCTCAGCTGAGACTGAGAACAGAGTGAGACAGTGTGAAACCCATTTAACTGGAGTTTCACAAGCTGCCTTTCCTGCCTACCACTAGGTCTTACTGGGATTCTAGTAACCCCGGGTAACAAGAGGGTTACAGTAGCAAATCAACCAAATGATATACTGGCAGAGACATTTCATGCAGTATGACATCTAAGATCTTGTGTGGATCAGTGACAACATGGAAATTGTTGTAGTGGCTTCAATCGGCACAAACAGTATTCACAGTCACTAGAGAAACCATGCTTACATGTCTATCAAAGATTGTACATGTCAAAACAGAGTCCTTTCTGTCTCCCCTGTTCTGTACATATCTTTTCTTGTAGGTGTATCATACCCATACATAACAAGAAGTTGTTGCCAGTTCCTAACTTTTGCATCTGCAGAGACACAAAAGTTGTCCCTTATCATTTTAAATAAGTGTGTAACACATGTCTCATTCACCAAAGAGAACACTCTGTCACATGTTTTCTATCACCAGTTTTTTTGTCTATTAGCTGTTGACATCTAGACAACAGCATCATTCTTTCACCATGCAACAGTGTTGAACTATGCCTGATGTATTTGTTACACTGAAACTGTACATATGTACAAGTAAAACTCATTAGTCATAATGAAGCAAGTGAAATGAAGCAAGTGTAAATACTGAAGTACTGCAGCTTATCATCAAATGACTCTTGCATACCTATGTAATGACATGTAAATAATATTTACATTCTCATTTCATCTCACATTGTTGTTAACTAGTTTAATTGTTCTAGTAAAAGTATTACTATAAGAGTCAAGTAATAATTAATCCTTAACATATAATAGAATACTATAGTGATTAAGTTCAGTGACCCATATCTTTCATAAAAACAACGTGCTACACATATTTGTTATTTACTGATTCAGAGCTGACATAGTAACTAATGTAACCATTGAAAGAAATGTATATTGTACCTGTAATAATATGAAATCTGTTGTGCTTGTCATACAAGTAAATGTAATCTATGTTAATAATACTGAAAATTATAATTCAGACACTGTTACTGATCACAACGCACTTCATACCTGTTCCAGACAATGTTTATGATCGCCTCTATTGAGGGGTTGGGTGGGAATTTTCCATATGCACCTAGTCAGTGATTTATGTTAAAATATTTAGCTGAACATAACAGTTATCTAATGGCACTGAAATCATAAACTTTTTATATTCTATTACTTGAACACTTAGCATCTGTTTTTTTGCCCACCCCAGGAACATACACATTATCAGTCACACAATAACAACAAATCATCACTGTTTCATGTGTGTAATCACTGCTTAGAAGCTCCTGACATACCTCCATTAATGTAGAACAGGACTAAGGGATGAGACATGATTGGAACATTCAACTACTTAAAAAGTACAAATAATATTGTTAACCAAAGTCTCTTCAAGCTGAGTGGCAAACATATCATGAAGGGGCACAGGCTTCAGTTTGATGGTGGGAGGTTCAGCAGAGATGTCAGAAAGCACTTCTTCCCACAAAGAGTATTGAACACTTACACTGCACTGCTAAAAGAGGTCACCTCATTAAAGACAGTGACTAGCTATAAAAGAGCCAGGTATATTCATAGGGGGAAGAATAGAATCATGCCTAGGGAAGATGGGAGGACTGTGCAGGGATAGCAGAGACATTAGCTCAAGATGCGAACCCTGCAACACGAGCAGACTTAATAGACCAAATTGCCTTCTTCTGCTGCCTTCTTTCTATGCTGTATTTCCATATGTACATACTTATTCCAATTCATATCATCTACTTACTATAAATGACACACATTTAGATATATTCCAAGCAATGATTACATACATGCAAGGATTGTATTGTGAGACTGATTTTGTAAAAAAAATAAAATCTTAATTGGCCATTTTTCAGTTTCACCAATTGGAAATAAATCTTTTTTAAACTTAACCACTTGTGTTGAGTCTTTACTGAACCACAGCATAATAACATTAGAATGTAACTCTTGTTTCTATTAAGCATGCAAATCAACTGGAAGAAATACTACCACACCTACATGTCCATGGGCTTATTTTTTGCTATGGCTCTCCACTCAGTATCCACCACATGGGCTAGGGTGTGGCATATTGCCTGGCACAGTTCCCATAATTCCTAAGTGTGTTAAGTAGTCTGTACTGCCCTTAGTTTTCCTGTGCCTCTCCAGTCAGTGGGCAGTAGCTGCTGTACCAAGGTGTGGTGCATCGCAATGTAACTCTATCTAGCTGTGGCTATACACTCAGGATGCAGTAACTGCTATGTGTACTGCAATTCCCTGGCTGAGCCCATGCAACTCCTAACTGTGCTAATTTCACTGTACCTACAATTACAGAGGTGTGCCATTGATCTCCAGTGCCTTATTGTTCCAATGGATCACCACTCATGATGCAGTACAAAGTTTTTTGAGGGGAGCAGCATTAGCTGCCTAAATTCATGCAAATCCTGACTCAGCTAACTTCAGTATCCCTGCAATCAGTGATGTCTACCATTGATGTCCATACCCTCACCTGTATTGTGTATCTCCATTGACAATGCAGTACCTGCTGTCACGTTTGAAGACACATTGCCTGCCTGAATCTATTCAAGTGATAACTGTGCTAACTGGACTGTTTCTGTAATCAGGGAGCTGTACAACTGATGTGCATTGTCTATCTTTTCCTGTGACTGTTCACTCAGGATGCAGCAAGTGGTCTGCAAGTGCAGTTCCCCATGACACTGTTCATCTCCATAGGCTTCTTTGTTCTGTACTCTCCACTCAGTATGCAGTATGTGGGCTAGGGGTTCAGACATTGCTTGACAGAGCTCCTGTAATTCCTAACTAAATTAACTAGTATGAACCACCCTTACTTTTCCTCTGAGTTTGCAGTCAGAGTGCAGTCGCTGTTGTAGAGAGATATACGACATTGCTAAGTCCATGAAGCTGTGGCTGTACAGTCACAATCAGTAACTGGTATGCATGACAAACTTTTCTGGGTGAGCCCATACAAATACTAACTGTGCAAACTTGTGTCAACCAACAAATACAGAGGTGTACCATTGATGTCCATTGCCTCAGTCTTTCTGTGCATCAGTACTCATGATGCAGTATGAATTTTTTTGGGGAAGCATTACCTATCTGACCCACCCCCCCACAAACACTAACTATACTATCTTGAGTGTCCCTGCAATCACTGACATCTACCATTGATGTCCATACCCTCAGCTGTGCTGTTGGTCTCTACTGAGGATCCAGTACTTGGTGTCACAGTTTGGAAAGGCATTACCTGGCTGAAGCCATTTAAGTGATAATTGTGCTAACTACACTGTACCTGTAATTATGGAAGTGTACAAGTGATCTGCATCACCCTTCTTGGCCTGTGCCTCTTCACTTAACATACAGCAAGTGCTCTGGATATGTAGTCCCCTACCCCATGAGATTGTGCAACTCCTAAGAGTACTAACTTCTGTACACCTGCAATGATACTCCTAAGTGTGCTAAGTTCTCTACAGCTGCAATGACAGAGCTACACTATTCATGTCCATAGACATATTTTTGCTGTGGCTCTCCACTCAGTATACAGTATGTAGACTAGTTGTATATTATTTCTGACCCCTCCTGCTGATTGTCTGTGATTGGTCCTGTTGCCTTGGTTCCCCCCCTACTTCCGTGTGTGTGTGTCTCTGTGTGCCGCTGGTGCTCAGTGGGGTGGGGGGTGAATGCACATTTATGCTTTTGAACCCTAACACAGAATTTCCTCACTTCTGTCACTGTGGAACAACACTAACTGAAACAGTAAACAGAGTGTTTCTCTCTAATTTCACTTCTTTTTAAAAACTACTCTGACAAATATTGAATGTAATACAGCGTCAGGAGCGCGGGCCCTGTGCTCCTGCCACATGATGTCTTTTCACATACTAACACAGTGTCCATAAACACACTCACGCCATGTGATGTATTTACACATACTAACACAGTGCTCACAAACACAAATGTTAATGCACATGGTGACACAAAGAGAAACACAAAGATAAACAGTACTGAAAAATAGTTAATGTAATACAGTGATGGGAGCGCAGAGCCCTTCTGACCCTGTGCTCCCACCACATCATCTCTTGTCACATAGTAACACAGTGCCCACAAACGCAAATGGTAATGCACATGGTAACACAAAGTGAAACACAAAGATAAACAGTACTGAGAAATAGTGAATGTAATACAGTGACGGGAGCGCGGGGCCCAAAGGACCCCAGGCTCCCACCACTTAATGTCTTCACACATACTAACACAGTGCCAGCAAGCACAAATGTTAATCTGCATGGTAACACAAAGCAAAACACAAACATAAACACTACTGAAAAATACTGAATGTAATACAGCGATGGGAGTGTGGGACCCATGCCAGAAAATGCAAATGGTAATGCACATGGTAACACAAAGTGAAACACAAAGATAAACAGTACTGAGGAATACTGAATGTAATACAGTGACAGGAGCGCAGGGCCCTTCAGGTCCCATGCTACTGCCATGTGATGTCTTCACACATACTAACACAGTGCCCACAAATGTAAATGGTAATGCACATGGTAACACAAAGTGAAACACAAAGATAAACAGTACTAAGAAATATTGAATGTAATACAGCGACAGGAGCGCAGGGTCCTTCAGGCCCCATGCTGCCGCCACGTGATGTCCTCACACATACTAACACAGTGCCCACAAATGCAAATGGTAATGCACATGGTAACACAAAGTGAAACACAAAGATAAACAGCACTGAGAATTACTGAATGTAATACAGCGACGAGACCAGTGATGGGAGCGTGGGGCCCTTTGGCCCCCACACTCCCTCCATATGTTGTCTTGTCACATAGTAACACAGTGCCCACAAACACAAATGGTAATACACATAGTGACACAAAGTGAAACACAACGATAAACAGTACTGTAGACACAAATGGTTAAAATTACAGAAACACAAGCGCAAATGAAAACGCAAAGGGTAACGCACAAGGTGGCGTAGACACGAAAATTAACTGAAACAGGTACAGAACCACAAGCAGAAGCGGTAAGGGTAACAGTTATATAAACACACGCAATAGTTTTCCCCAAAAGCTGCATATAGAAAAACAGTGAGTACAAAGAATGTATGCATAATAATGGCTCTCGGAACAGAAAATGAGGACTTGGAATGCTAAATTGCTTATATCTCAGGAACTGTACGACATAGAAAAAAATGTTTAAGTCATATGAATTATCACTTTCCTGGCTAGTTTTGTACTTAGCCCCGTTAGCATTTTTCTGGCGAAAAGTCCGTATCTCGCACCGTTTCCAAGATACGGGCCCCGAAAGGTGCGACCCACGCCGTAATGTTATCGTATGGGGAAAAAAAGACAAATTCGCAGTGCCATAACTTTCCCTCCCTGTAACATTTTTCACCAAACCACTAAAAGGCACATCTGTGGGATGTTGCCTTTCTTCCCTCCAAATTTCATCCCAAAAGACCAAACCGTTATTTTGCAGCAGGGCGACAAAGGATTCCTGTAATGCAGCAGATGCTGTAATGTTCTCCTATGGGAAAAAGTGTCAACTTTGGAGTGCCGTCGCTTTGCTGCCATGTAATATTTTTTCACCGAAACTCTGAAAGGCACATCTGTGACAGGTTGGCTGTGTTCCCTCCAAATTTCAGCCCAAAACACCAAACTGTTCTTTTGCAGCAGAGTGACAAAGAATTGCTGTCATTTTGCCACAGCCTGGAAAAGTACTGTTGAACTTTGCCAAAGCTTAAATTATCTGCTAGTGTTGTACATTCGATAATTACTTTGTGGAAAGTACTTTTTCAGAAATTTGAAAACATATTTCTGGGGTGTTTTTCCCCAAAATAAAGACGTGTCTAGTATCCTCAGGTTCCGACTAGGTGAATACAAAAAGAATTAGGGTGCTAGAGAGTCCCAAATTTAAATGCCAAGCATTTTTCTGATCACCAACTGAAAACAAAATGGCGGATTTGCAACAGTAAAAGGGCCATTTGCGAAAGTAAAAACTGCACTTGCGACACTGTCAAACTTTTTATTAACTTTTCCCATTGACATAATGAGAACTTGTTTTTTTAATAACTTTTGAACTGTTTAATATTTTTTCACAAGATCTTCAAAAAGCACATCAGGGACCCTGTCCACACATTCCCTGAAAATTTTGGACCGGTTGTGCAAACCATACGACCTGAAGAGATGAGCAAAGAATTCCCAAAAAAGCATAAATGCACATGCAGATCACGCTTAATAACTCCGCAGCTGTATACCAGAACAGTATGAATGTTGGCAGATCCCAAGATCTATGTTTCTTGATCGTGTATTCCAAATTTCAGGCAAATCTGTTGAATGGTTGCAAAGTTATTAAGGTGCAAAATTTTAGGTTTAACATGTAAATGGCTCCTCAACCCTAACTATGGTAGCACTACTGTGCTACCATATATATATATATATATATATATATATATATATATATATACACACTCACCAAGGCTACTATTAGTGTACAGCTAAAGGGCACCCTTCAATCCAATTAAGATGATGACATTGCATTTGCTCGAATTGTCTCGCAGAACACATTGGACCAGCAACACGATGCTCATAGTCATCATTTTATACTGGAGAATGTGCTGAAACACTCTCATTCCACTGTGTTTAACACTTGTCAATTTTCTGCACACAAGCAGGACGCATTTTGGGCTGGCAGAAAAAATCTGGGACTCTGTGCCACCACTGCACGCATGACTGAGTGCGCCATTAATTCTGGGGGAATTTCTATGTGCTGAAACACTCTCATTCCACTGTGTTAACACTTGTCAATTTTCTGCACACAAGAAGGATGCATTTTGGGCTGGCAGAAAAAATCTGGGACTCTGTGCCACCACTGCACGCATGACTGAGTGCGCCATTAATTCTGGGGGACTTTCTATGTGCTGAAACACTCTCATTCCACTGTGTTAACACTTGTCAATTTTCTGCACACAAGTAGGATGCATCTTGGGCTGGCAGAAAAAATCTGGGACTCTGTGCCACCACTGAGCGCATGGCTGAGTATGCCATTAATTCTGGGGGACTTTGTACATACTGAAACACTTTCTTTCCACTGTGTTAACACTTGTCAATCTTCTGCGCACAAGCAGGATGCATTTTGGGCCTCCAAAAAAAATCTGGGCAATCTGTGCCACTTTTGTGTGTTCTGTGATTGTTGCTGTAAGCACATGATGTCATACTGACATTTTTACAATTAAAGCAGCATCACAAGAATGTCCTGAGTCTCCTGACAGTTTTGAACTGTACTTTTTTATGCTACTTTACATTGCCACAGCCACCAGTAATTTCCTCTGAGTTGTGACTTGAATGATACGCTTCTTTTCACAATTTATGTCTGCTTTACTTACTTGAATTATTTTTTTTTAATGTATGAAAAAAAATGAGTATGCCTTCCAATATTGTTCGGACCAGGTTTGTATTTATTTGCAGCTGCTTTTCAATAACTATTGTTCCGTGGTGTCATAAAACACTGCCTGCTGCATAACTGTTAATTAACAACAGAAGTGCTATATAACAACTAATTGATGTGATGGAGAAAAGCAGAGGAAAACAATGACAAAGACCTGGTCAGCACCAATTTAAAAGGAATGCTCCTTTCATTATTTCATACATGAAAAAAGGTAGTACAGCAGACTCAACTACTGAAAATTATCATATCATTCCAGTCAGTCAGGATGTAAGTAAAGGAAGTTGTAACATAGCATTAAAGAATATAGCTCAGAGTTCTCAACAGATTGTTGTGCAGCTGCTTTACAGAGATTCACCACATTACATAGTTATGGTGATCCACATAAACTAATATGCGGGGGCATTGTGATTGCTTGTCCATCCATGGCACTCCAGACCTTACCTCATGGGTTTTAGCCCACCTGATAGGCTAGTGATGCACATGACCTAGGATCAAATTTCTAGACCCCAAGTCCCAGAAGCCCCTGCTCTCCAGTTCAAATCATGCATTTGATCAGGCTACAATCACTCCAGGAGTCCCTGTAATTGAGCCAGGAAAAAGTAGGCCTGTGTTTCCACAGGAAAGAAAATAAAAATATAGTGCTAATTTACATAGCATCTGAGCCTGCCTAAGACAGCCTTTGTTATCAGCTTATACTGTATGAAGTTTTAAACAAAAGAAATTAGGTAGAGTATTTCTTTGTTATGCAGTGCAATGGCAGAGGGCTGGTCTTTCAGGGCCACCCTAGACTTTGTGTTTTGTTGCTTGGTGTCTCCAGCATTTGGGACATTAGATTATGAGATTGGAACAAATGGCTTCTAGATTTCTAGATTTCTTTATTGCATCCTGCCATTTGGTTAATATTAATTAGTTAGAATTGTTCAATGCATACTGCCATTTTCACTTATGTTGCTGTTGTGGTGTGAGAGACCTTTTTTGGGATTAGTTGATTCAGGCCTTCACTCTTCCACTCTGCTACATCTGCCTAGCTCACCACGAGCAGCACTCGTGAAGCACACCCTTGCCTAGTCCCCCCCAATTCTAGGCTAGCCGAGCATGGTGTGGGCCCTCTCTACCACCCTTCCTCTCTTCCCTCTCTTGCTGCCTGAAAGAGACAGAAACAGCAGGAATCCTTCGCTGTCTCAGCTGGTTGCCACCTTTCATGGCGGCTCATTTGCATGCGAGCTGCGTGATGCGACTGCATTCGCCCAGGCCTCTGATGCATTGTGTCTAAGGATCGGCTCGGCCTCACCTCCCCTCTATCATTTCTTCTCTCGCTCCTCTCTCTCTCTCTCTCGGTCTCCCGACTACCGCATTCTGCCCAGCAGTGTCAGGATTGGCTTCAGTTTCATCATCAGCCAGCGGAGAAGGAGAGAGAGAGAATAAGAGGTGCTCCTTTCATCATTTTTTCAAAGGAGAGAATATGAATGAGGGAGAATACCTATGGGGAATCAGACACCCGAGGTCTCCCGTAATCCGTAGTCTGCAGCAGGGGAAGGGGGAGAATCTTCCTGCTTACCAGGCAGTATAGTGCAGTGGTTTTAGTCTCTAAGGTAGAAACTGAGAGACCTGGGTTTGAATCCTACAGTCCCCCTTGCATTACTGTATGTCCCTAAGCATATCAAGATCAGAGGTGCTTCAACAGAGTACAAGGGAATAAAGGTGACTCTTGTCATGGCCCTTAGTGGGATCCCCTCCCAAGCGGAAACCATGAGGTGCCATGACCACAAGAAATCCAGATCTATCCTGATGCCAGGGGACATCCGAGAATAGGCCCAGGCCCCTCTCTCAGTGGCCAGCCTAATCAAGCCCTCAGTCCAGCAGGTCCAGGCCACTTTCCCAGTGGCCTACCTATCTTTCTGACTCCCATTTCTGCACCTCACGGCACCTCCCTGCAGTGGCCCTGTCGGCATCAGGAGGGATTACACCTTCACCTCTAGTAGGGCACCATTTTGAAATCAGGGCCACCATTTTGTCAAACTGGGCCACCACTTTGGAAGGGGCCTCCATAGGCTGCTAGCCTTTCCTTAGGCCCGGAGCGATGCAGTCGCTCACTTGAGGGGGACTCTTGCAGCACCGCAAATTCACCCCTAGGGGGGCTCGCACACCTCATAGAGTACTTCTAGTGTTTTCGGCAGAGAAAGTACCTGCCTCATTTTCTGGTGCATCCAGTCTTTCCCGGAAGCCCACCACTTCTGTGGTACTAATGATCCTTCCACCTTTTTTGTCATCCCTCTCCATACATAGTGAGGGCAAGAAAATTCAATCTGATGCCCCATAACGTGGGACCTCGAGGCAGTATAGCACAGTGGTTTTCAGGATCTGAGCTGCAAATCTGGTGACATCCAGCAGACCAGACCTGGGTTTGAATCCCACAGCTTCCACTTGCATACAATGTGACCCTGAGCAAGTCAAATGCCCTGCATGCCTCCATGATGAGGATAATATATCTCTGGTGGCCATCTCAGCTGCAGCATTTTGTGTGTGTTTTTTTCCCATCACTCTTAATATAGCTCCCTAAGAGGAAGTGATTCCTGCAGCATTATGGTTTCCGTGATAACAAGGTGTGATGCCAGCGTTATCGTTTATTAATATATTTCTTGGTGTTTTGGCTAAGAAGTTAGAGCCAGCAAGTTTTTTGTAATGGTTTCTGATGTGTTTAATTAGAATTCATTTCTACTTTGACCTCTCTGGCCTATTTGCAAATTATTGGGTTCCTTTCTGCCTTACTTCAAGCCTAGCAAGATATTCTGCAAACTGATAATGTGTTGTTGAGGTTATTGTGATTTTCTGCCCCGCATTCCTTCCCATTTCCTAGTAAGGGAAAGGGTTTGCCCTTCCCAGGTCTGTTCGTGGTTCTGGCATCTGACTGCTCCCTCCCTCCCTGCCTTGCGCACTTAGCACAGCTCACACCAAGCCGCTTCCTAATCTTCCACTCGCTCGGTTGACATGCAAGCGAGTGGCTAAGTGCTTGCCCCTTACAATTGGAAAAAAGGAGAGCTCTCCTTTGCAAGCTCATTTTCACTTGCCTCTCAAGCTAGGGAGCAGTATACGCTACAAGGCCTCTGGCCTTCTGCTGAGCTCTGCATGGCGCTCCTCCTCCTCCCCCTGGCACGTGGTATTGGCATCTTGGTTGGACCTGCCTTCCACCAGGAGAGAGTCCCCATGAATCACTACAGCTGTTCTTCACAGAATCCCCATTTCAAGGGATCCTTTTCATCCAGGAACGTTTTACTCATCTCCCATACACTCCTTTCGGCCGCATGGTTCTCACAGCCTACTTGTGGCCCCCAGGCCTAGCTTTGGGGGGGTTGGACACCTTCTCTTCCCAATCAAAGTAAAAGAAGGTAGCTCAGGAGAGAAAAGCTGGACCACAGGATATACTGAGTCCTGCTACAATCTCTCAGTGGTTCACCCCTTCCTAGGGCTCGTGGCCACTTAATACTTTATTCTCTCAGTGCATGGCCCTGAAAAAACTGAGCATTATTTTTTCTTGGAAGAAGAAAAGAAAAATTCTTCCAAGGTAGAAGAAATAGCCACAGAAAGATTGGGGAACTACTTTGAGTAGAATGCTGGGAGTGAGGCGCTATATATTATTTTTTTCTGGGCAAATATACAACCTGGTTGGCATACTGCATAGTGGGAGCTGAAAACAAAACCTAGAGACTCTGAGCTGCAAACAGGAGCACTGGTTCAAATACTGTTCCTATGCAGGCCTACAAAGCCTACTGACTTGTCCTCTCTACCCCCACTCCTAGCCCTTCTCTACCTCCATATGGGGTCCCTCTCTCTAGCTACCCTATATTCCAAAAGTTCATATGGGGTCCCTCTCCATAGTGACCCCATATGCATTTACAAAGAACTTGGTGGTCCCTCCCCACAGTGACCTCCACAGTGGCCTTCTCCATGTGGTGTCCCTCACTATAGCAATCCCCCATGCTGAACCCCACCTGTAGTTACTTATACATCCTCCACACTACCCTCTCTAGGGTCAGCATTACCAGCAGCAGCCTAGGGCATCTATACTCCTAGGATGTTCTGTATTTTTAAGGCTGTATTAAACAGCTAGGGGCAGACCAAGTCACAGGTAATACCTATGCTTCCTATTCTAGGGCAACATTTTCAGTACCAGGCACTACCCTTCAGTCTTACCTCAGCCCTAAGGGTGTTCACCAAAGTTTCATTGTTCTGGTCGCCAGACTAAGATAACAGGGTGTGGCCCTAATTCTGTATCTGGATGACTGGCTGATCCGAGCTTGGTCCAAGGAACACTCACTACAGGTCACCTGAATGGCTCTATGAGCCCTTGAGGAACACGGCTGGGTGGTGAATCAAGAAAATGGTAATCTGAAGCTCACTCAGCAACTGAAGCCCTGGGAGCAGAGATAAACATATCCCGGGGTGGACCAGACCATCCCAGAAGAGAGCCAAAATGGTGAGAGCCCTGGCCTACCAACTGAAGGCCAACAACCTTCAAACCATAGGGCAAATAGCCCAGATGTTAGGCTGCATGGTGTCATGCATTGATCTGATCCCATGGGCCAAATGGCATATGCACCCTACAGAACTATATGCTGACCCAGGGTTCCCCAAACGAGTGCAACCTGAAGGTCAGGATACCCCTACCAGAACCAATCTGATGCTCACTAGTCTGGTGGACCACAAGCCACTCCCTCACACGAGGGGTTCCATTGGAGGCCAAATACATCATTTCCATCAAAACAGATGCAAGGCTCCTGGGATGGGGAGCATGCTTGGGCTCCCTATAGGCACAGGGCCATTGAACCATGACAGAAGCAAGGCTACCCATCAACTTTCTGGAGATGAGAGCGTTATATCATACCATCAGTTCCTTCCAATCGTCCATCTCCGGTCAGTCAGTTCTAATTCGCTCTGACAATCAGATTATGGTAACCTACATTGCCAAACAGGGGGGCACCAGGAGAAGAGCCATGCAGAAGGAGGTGAGGAGGGTCCTGAACTGGGCCCAGACAAACCTCAGACACTTTGGCGCCGTCCACCTAGCAGGAAAGCTTAATATATGAGCGGATTGGCTCAGTATCCAGCAGGTGCATCTGGGAGAGTGGCACCTACACCCAAGTAATTTCAACAGACAGGAGACCTGGGGTCCCATCCCCATGGACCTCATGGCAACAGCGGAGAACACTCAAGTGAAGAACTTCTTCTCCGCATACAGGAAATGTCACTTATGGGGGGCTGATGCCCTATCCCAATCTTGGGCACAGGATCGGTCGTATGTCTTTCCCCCATCCCTGTACTCCAGCAAGTTCTTTCCAAGATCCAACAATCACACAGAACAATCATACTAGTAGCTCTGTTCTCGCAATGCTGAGCCTGGTTCTCAGCAGTGGTAGCCATGGTGCTGGACAGACGCAGGCTACCACACCAACAAGACATGCTGACTCAGGGACCCATGCTCCACCCCGCACTGGGGACCTTAAAGCTAATGGATTGGCTCCTGAGAGGCAGAGACTACTGAAAGCTGGGTAGCGCACTTCAGTGATATCTACACTACTGCAACCTAGAAGACCTTCCACCACATCCACTTATGGCAGGCAATGGTCCTTCTTCACAGCATGGTGCAGGAATAGAGGTACAGAGCCAGAGACGGTCGACATGTCTACCATTCTCTATACTTGCAGCAGGGTGTAGATAAAGGCTTATTGCACTCTTTGCTTCAAGTACAACTGTCCGCCATTAGCCCAGCCATTGGCCCCATAGGCCAACATAGCCCAGGGACACACCCTGACACTGGATGCTTGCTTAGAGCAGTAGAAGTACTGCGACCCAGGGCCTGGACACTGATCGCCCCCTGGAATCTGACCCTCATCCTAGACTCACTCAGCACAGCACCTTTCGAACCCCTCAGTCAGGTGACCCTGTTCTGGGCAGGACTGAAGGCCTTTTCCTTGTGGCCATTTGCTCTGCTCACAAGATTAGCGAGTTGGGGGCCCTATCCTGTAGGGAGCCATGAACTGTATTTACCCCACAGGGGGTACACGTATGAATGGCCCCAGCCTTCCAACCTAAGGTTGCACCCCTTTTCATAGGGAACAACCCATCGAGTTGCCTACACGATCCAATACAGCACAAGGGGACACAGTGATCCCACACCACTTAGACATGGGAGGCACCTTAGCCATGTACATATCTGGAACTCAGCCCATTCATAAAACTGAAAGGTTGTTTATTGTATCAAGGGGGCAATGACAGGGTAGGGCTGCTTCCAAGACCACGATAGTGAGCTGGCTCAAGAGGACTATTTTAGAAACCTACAAAGCAAAGAATCTAACTCCCCAAGGGGGTATTAAAGCCCATTCTACCAGAGCAATCGCTACCTCCTGGGCAGAAAGGGCCAATGCTCTATGGAGGACATTTGTAGGGCAGCCACTTGGACCTCTATCCATACCTTTTCAAGACATTATAGGTTGGATTACTTATACGAGTTTCAAACCCTTTTTGCCACTTGAATTCTGTCAGCAGCTAGCTCCTCTTTCTCCCACTCTTAGATCACCCTGTCCCACCCATCTTCAGTACAGTACTGCTGATTATCAACCCATGAGGTAAGGTCTGGAGTGCCATGGATGGTCAACCAATCACAATGGGTGTTTACTCACCTGTTAAAGGTGATTGTGTTGGTTGACATCCATGGCACTCCACGGCGCTCCCACAGAGTGATCAGAGTGATCAGGAAAATATCTGGGTCAGAGAACAAAAGAGGAAACAGAGAGGTATCTCAAGGTGTTGTTTGTTTTATGTATTGAAATTCTTGAGTCATCCAGGATGACGATCGTTGTCCATTTAGGAGGCTGAGTCTTAGTTTTGCATTAAGAGGTAGGAAAAAGGGGCCTTCCAGCCAATTTTCAGAAGGCGTCTCAGTGTATGTTTATCATATATATAAGTATGTTGTGGTATTAGTAACCTTTAATTTCAGCTATGGAAGATTTGAACTGGAGAGCAGGGGCTTCTGGGACTTGGGGTCTAGAAATTTGATCCTAGGTCATGTGCATCACTTGCCTATCAGGTGGGCTAAAACCAATGAGGTAAGGTCTGGAGTGCCATGGATGTCAACCAACACAATCACCTTTACTAGGTGAGTAAACACCCATTACTCCCACTGGAATATTTCTTGCTCCACAGAGTGCAATATATTTCTGTGGAAACTGCCCATAATTTCATTACAGTGTGTCATGTGATGGAGGAATTAACAATCAGAAAAGCCACCCACGTTCTGCCCCCCTTTCTCAGCAACGTTAGGACATGATGTCAATGTCAGGGGAAGGGCAGGTGCATGCTCCACTATAGTGAATGTCCTGCAGCTATCCCAATGTTTTCTTATGTTATAAGGTTGACTTTGTGGTGAAATGTGGGAATGTTTCCACTAACAAGGCTCTTCTTACTGGAAATGTGCCCACACGTTTCACCACATACTGACCATTATAACATAAAGAAACATTTGGAAAGCTGCCGAACAATCAGATATTCACTGTAAGGAGCATGCACATGTGCTCTCCTTGCTTTAACATCTTAATGTTGCTGAGAAGGGAGGCAGAATATGGGCAGATTTTCAGAATAGCAATTCCTCCATCAAGTGACACATAATGAAATAATGGGTGGTTTTCACACAAATGTATTGCACTATGTGGTGGAAGAAAGATTCCCCTGGAAGGGAAAATATGTATGATTAAACAACAATAAAGAAAAAACACACAAAAACAGTACAACACAGTAGTGGGGTGGGGTGGGGGGTGGAAAACAATCCCCTAAGTTATTGTGGCCTTGGGATGCCATGGTGGTCCAGCAGCAGGTGCAGAATTGAACCTATTTGCTGTTCCTGTTGTTCTATTCTGTTCACCTGCTGCTGCAAAGCACCGAACCGCTCATTATTTTCTTCAAGAGCTGCCCACACTAGGGTGATGTCAGACTGTGTTGCAGGGACTGTGCTGGGGTCCTCTGCAGCAGAGAATCCAGGTAGTGGTGGTGGTGGTGGAGAGGGTGGTGCTAGTGGCTGTGGTGGTGGTGGTGGTGGCGGTGGAGCAGCTGCTGTACTAGCCCTCCTTCTGCTGCAGTGGTGATGACACACAACTCCCAACCCAGCAGCACCCTCGACCACTGCCACAGAAGGCCCAGCAGGTGGACGTCTGGCCCCTTCCATGGCAGCCTGCCACTCTGCCCTGTGGTAGTTCAGCATGTGGGTGCACTGGCCAACGGTCCCCAAATGTGTCCCACAGGGGTCACAGAGAACCACTACACCACACAGAAGGCACACCACCACTGTGCTGTCTGCCCCCACAGAGTTAAAAAACTCCCGCACCAGGGAGCTGCGGGGAGGACCAGACACAGTCCTCACATGAGTCCCACCAGTGTTTTCCATGGCCACCTCTTGTGGCTATGGAGGTGGTGGAGGGGGTGCTGCTGGAGCCCCTACAACTGCTACTACCAGTGGTGGTGGTAGTGGCGGAGAAGGTGGATGCACAGCAGCCACCAATGGCACTGGTGCTGCTGTTGCTACTGTTGCTTGAACATGGGGGGAAGCAACACTCAGGAGTTGGGAGCGGTCCAGCATGACATGACTGCCCCTCCCCCCATGGGTCAGCACTCCCCTCATACCGTACCCACGAGCCAGCGAGTCACCTTCTCCAGGGTCCACATCCATCCCTCCCACACAAGTCCCTAGCAAACACACACACACTTACTCACACATAGTCACTCACACACACACAAAACAAAACAACACTTATAAAAAAAAATTAACTACCAAAAAAACAATCACAAACACAATACAAAAACCAAATAAAGATAGCTTTTAAAAAAGCTATTGTTTTACAAAGGCAATAAGCACTTTGTCACTGACTTCTACACTGCTCTCTCACAAGCCTTCTCCCTCTACGAATGCAAAGGAGAAAGTGAAACTGCTTCTCTGACTCACATCCTTCCTGCCTAGCTAAAGCATGTGACTTACAGTACTGTAAGCCATGTGATGTGTGGGGGGCTGCCTATTCTCTTCTCACTTCACTTTACTTTGCGTTAAGGCATAATGGCAACACAAAGTGGCAATAATAATGACACAAAGTGAGCACCTTGCAGTGCCCACTGTTGAGCTCCATGGATGTGAAGTGGCCACTTCGCATCCACTTCCTCAGTGTATTAAAATTTCGCTGCATCTCTAGTCTTGATGGAGTTGAAAAAAATGTGACACAGCAGATAAGGCTAGGCAATAATATCCTTTTAGTTATGGTTAGCTGGCACTCAGCTGGAAGGTGAGAATTTGGTATTTATTGACTTGCAGGTGGGAGAGTAATCCAATATAACACTTAGGTACTCTGAGGAGAAGACATTCTCTATTAAAGACTGATCTGGGTCAGAAACTAAGATTCTGCCTGTGCTTTGAACCAAAGAGAACTGATTTCCCCCGCAAGTGTTCCTTTGGAAAGTTTTAGCTTGTTGTTCAATGTGGGGGAATAGCTCCTCCACCATTCCTTACATAAACAGCAGGCCACCTCCCACTCTGTTTAGAGTGTTTTGGTGGCATTGAGGTTCCTGGATGGCTCGGCTGAGCTGCTATCTTCCCGTTCACTCCTTTTTCTTTGTCCACCTCTTCTCTTTTGCCGTCCATTGGGCTTTTGCTTTCCCAGACGGTGCTCTCCTGCTTGCTGTCTCCTTTTTCCCTGTCTATTTCCCTCAATGTTTTCTTTTGCCCTGGCCCTTCTCATTCCCCTCTGCCCTCCCTTGCCTGCTTTCTCATTTATCTGCTCTCCCTCAGGTTTATTGTCCCCTCCCCGTGTCCCGTACCTCCTCTATTTCTTTCCTGTTCTGTGCTGCTGCCACCACTTGGGACCCCTCTGTTGCATGCTGCCTAGTTCACCTTCACTTCCCTCACCACCACTCGCTCTCCTGGCTGCTGGTCCTCCATCTTCCTGGATTCCTTCCTCACTTCCCCTGTTGCTCTGTTGGGCCCCTTGCCCCAGGGTGCCTTGCCAGGTTCTTGCTGTTTTTTTTTTGGACCTTTTCTCCTCGCACCTCTGCCATTTGGCATTATTTCAGCCTTATCCAAAATTCCAGAATTCCATCCCTTGGGTCTTTCATTAGCTTCCAGATGGATTACCCATGGACATTTTCAGCATTTGAACTCATCTACCTGGAAGGATATAGAGTCCATGTCCTCTCTCCGTGTACCTGCTACCTTCCCAAGCTAAACTCAACTAGACAGCAAGTTATGCTGAGGTACTCTAGACCCAATGTAATGTGTAAGAGATACAATTCACATGTCATGGGAAACCATCCAATTTCAACACCTGTGTCTGTCCTTGTGATAGTTGAGTACACTCAGCATACTGCCAAGTGGCCTGCTTTATTTAAGCAGTGATTCTGCTTTGCAAGATGTAAAACAAAAACTGTGAAGCATTGTGTAGAACACAGCTTTTAAGGCAATGCTAACCATTACCTTCCCAACACAGAATACAGTATTGATTTTCTGGGAGTCCAATATTCAACTGACATTATAGTGTAAATCATTCCAAAAATGTCTACACGTTTGGCATATACCTCAGTCATGCCTCCTCATTCCTGCCAATACGCATTTGGTCCAAAAAAATTATGGATTCTTCTCATGCCCATCTCCATTTCTTCCAGTCATCATGATCCCTCTCCCTAGTATGTACTTGGACATGTCCCCCTACATGGGTTATGTTTACTACCCCACCACAGACCAGGGGCTCTTGTTCTTGATATTTTTTTCACCACCTCCTAGCACTTTTAAACATCTGCATCCTATCTTACTTCAGTGCCTCTGAGGTCTCAACAAACTGCATTCTGGGGTTTTGTTGCACCAAGTGGCAGTCTCCCCTAAATCAATGATTAATACATGGCCTCCAGCTAATTGGGTTCCCTTACAAATGTTTCTGCTGGTAGCTAAACTGTGCAAATATCTAAGGACATGATAAAATCTATCCTGATCATTTTTTCAACTGCTGTGACTCCTCACAGTTCTATGCCTTTCAACCCTGTTTTACCCTTGCACTGCAAACGTTATTGATGTCTTAATACTATCAGAACTCTGCCTTACATTAACCTGTCTACCTTAATGGCATTTAAGGTATTCCTGCTAATCATTTCACTCACCATCCCTTCTATCAGCCTATTGTATTCAGGGAATTCTTTGCAGTCCAGCCAGACCTTAGGCTTGGTAAGACTGTGAGTAATGCGTTATTTCTGGAATCTGTCTAACTTATTTCCAGCTCTAAGAGGTCCTTCTTCTCCAGGACCATACCACCAGACTTCCACCATTTCTTTCATGTCCCTTACTTCAGCAGAAGGCATTTGTTTATGACTTGATCTCACTATATTACATTCAGATGGTTCCTCAAATCGCACCCTTCTATGGTGAAGATGAATCATGTGGGGTCTCATCTTCCCAATCTTGTACTGCTCATGATACAGTGATGGTGGACCATGTGGGGTCCCGCCATCTCTATCACACACTACTCGATGGAAGAAAATGCATTACTCAGATATGGCAATGGTGGACCACGTGGGGTTCTGCCATCCCTGTCACTATTGCTTCCATGGTAAAAGCAATCCATGTGGGGTCACACCTTCTCATTCATGCTGTCTGAGCAATATGATGATAGCAGACCATGTGGGGTCTGCTATCCCTATCCTGCAGTACTCCATGGGGCAAGTGGTCCCGCCTTCATTTCCTGCATAATGTCTGCTACACAATGATGGACTATAGATGGTCCCACCTTCCCACTTACCATCTACTCCAAGGGATTCAACTCATTGCTCCTTCAAGTCCCCATACTGCAGATTGATTGACATTGCGTTGTCCTTCCTTGAGAAGTTGCTTCAGTTCAACAGTCAGCGAGTCCTGAATCTGTTCCTTATTCAGCCTATTTTCAGATAAGCACCCCTTAACTTGGACTGCAACACACTCTGGCTCTGAAGGTAGCCCTTGCCACCTAGATCATTCCATTCTATGGCAATGGTGGACCACGTAGGGTCCTGCCATCCTTCTTCTACATGTCCCTCATCACCCTTACCCTTATTCCTTATTTCCGATTCCAATTTCTGTGACCTTTGCTTCCCTCCAACTTACCAATAGGACATTGTTGATGGACTTCTCTCAAAACCGGTTTAAATCAGTGCTTCAAGTCATGCAGATATCTCCGCTAAAACTCCATGGTGGTGTCATCATCCTCCAGTGTATTCCCCCTCAACAGGATGCTATCCTCTACTAAAAATCAGATTTCTTCTCACACTATGGCAGACCCTAGTCAGGGTTTTGCCTCCCAGTATTTTCCTCATGAGACTCAGTCACTCATTCCTGATGTCTTCATTCATCAGGACTCCATGGAAATATCATTTCCTAGCTAGCCTACCTCTAAGCCTACTATCATCATCATCATCTTCATCAGATTAATGCCTAACATCTCCATGGTGATAGTGAACCATGTAGGGCCTTGCCATCCCATTTATGCATGCCCCATGTTAGGCCTTATCTGGTACTTTCATTTCAATCAGCCTCAGTGACTCTCATCCTCTATGTCTTGCATTATTCTGTACTGCTGCTATGGCAGACCACACGGGCTCTCCATTCCTACAAAGTCTATCGCCTTCCATCCTTGGATTAAGCTCATACTGCAATGGAAGTCAACCTGCTGCAGGTCCCAGCCATCCCAACAAACAGTCCCACTATGCAGCTCTATCTAGCATCAAAAGGTCATGCTATGGATCTACAGCAGTCATCTATCTCAGACTTGGATTAACCATCATATCAGCATCAGGTCATTATTCCAGTGGGATATTCCATCTGCTCGAACCTTCATCCGCAACATCAATCTCTTTGCTCATCTCGACCATGAACTTGATTCCACCAGCTACACCAGACCATACTCCTGGACATAACTACACCTAAACCTGGTGCATTTAGGATTATTCTCCTTTTAGCATGCCCAGGGGACAGGCAGGTCAGTAGCCATGGGTCCTCAGAGGTTCCCCCTAAGGGGGGTTTTCCTCTCCTGTGTGCTACCAACCATACTCTCTGGAGTTGGAGGATGCAGTCAATTTTGCTACTTCTTTCTGGGCCTTAAGTCTATACCTACCCACTATTCTACCCAGGGTGGGATGCAGAGAAGTGTCAAAGCTCATGTTATAAACACCAATCATACCAGTCAGCTCATAAGTAAACACAAGCACTAAGCTATTTGCCACACATTGACTTGGAAGACTTTAGTCTGTTGTTCACTGGGGGAAATAGCTCATCCCCCATTCCCTAGATGAACAGCTGGCTGCCTCCTGCTCTGCTTAGAGCATTTCAGCAGCACCTCCCATCCTCCCCTGCTTCCTCTTCCTTCTCTGGCACTCCTGTCTCACCCTCTCCACTGGGCCTTAAGTCTACATCTACCCACTATTCTACCTAGGGTGGGATGCGGAGAAGCACCAAAGCTCACATTATAAATACCAAGCATACCAGTCACCCCATAAGTATACACAAGCCCTAATCTATTTGTCACACATTGAAATTTATTTATTTTGTTTTTGTTGACTGGGAAAGGTGGACTAGACAATTCTGCCTATTTTCATCCTCTTCCCAAGGGAAGGGGATAGAGATGGATGCCAGCTCACACTGAACCAGATTAAGCCATTGGTGGTATTTTCAGTGAATGGGGAAAATTTGGCCAGGACACCGGGGAAATTCCCATACTGTTCAGTAGGGGGATCCATGCCGGACTGACAGAGAAGTGTCAATATTGTTGTGGTAGCAGGAGCATGAGGACATGTGGGAGACTAGAGAGCAGGTCTCCTCCCTAGTCTTGATTCCTTTCAGAGACCATGGACAAGGAAAAGCTGGAGAAAGTTGATGAAATGCAAGGAGATGGTGCAAGAAAGAGTGAGGCGGAGACTGAGAACAACAGAGGTGAAAGAAAAACAGAAACATCTTCCGTGGAGACAGAGGGTGGGAAAAGTACTAATGTAAGTACAAAAAAGCATTTTAAAGTAAATACCAGATGAAAGTAAAAGAAAAGGAATGTTTTAAACAAAAAGCAATTGCAGGGGAAGGCGAGAATGACAGGCAAGAAGTCTGTCAAAAACAGCTGAAAGCTGATGACGCAGCAGCATCACAGGGTGCCACACATTGCACTTAGGAAAAAACATATACAGAGGATAAAACTGAAGATGCTGAAGGAAAAAACCTGAAAGGGATGGCCAGAATGGGTAGGAAACAATTCGGCCCAAGAAGGGTAGCAGAAATAGAAGAGAAAAAACAAGGGGAAAAAGACAAGGAAAAAGGAACTGAAATAAAAGGGAAAACAAATGATAAACAAGGGGGGCCCCCAAACAAAACAAAGTATAAATAAAGAGGAGACAGAGCTATTGACAGAAGAAACATTTGCTGATTTTAAGGACACACCAGACTGGGTTACAAATGCTTTATTAAGTGCAAGAAGGAAAAGGAAAGAGGATGGGTCTGGTTGGGACCCAAACAGGCCCAACACCTCTGAACAAACTTTAAAACATGAAGAAAGGAAAAACGAAAAGGAAACTAAACATACAGAGGAAAACCAAAATCAAGCAGAAGACATAGAAGTGAATGATACAAAGGAAATTAAAGATTTATCAAATGAAGAGAGGAGAAACTTCAATGGAAAAAGAGCAAAAAACTATACAAACAGACTAAGACCAGCGTGAAGAGGAAAATAAACAAATAGAAAAGGTTTGGGGGAAAATACAAAAGATAAACTGTTTCTAAATGAAACAAAACCCCAACAAGCAAAAAGAAGGAATGCTGTAAGATTGAAATTTAGAGGGGCAACAGCTGACACCCCAGAAAGGTTATTCATAAGGTAACAGTTACTGAAAAATAATATGAAATACTATCCATATGAAATATACCCATTAATTCAAGTTTCTGGGAGCACAGAATACAATATTAATTTTAAACATCCAGGAGATCTGGATAGATTTTGGAAATTGTATCATCAAGTGAAACATATAGCGTTATGGAAGGATTTCATAGCAATATCATTAATCAAGCCAGCTTTTAAAAGTGATACAGTATTGTTTAGAAATGAAGGAGTTATCGTGATGGACATAACGTTCTGGCTAAAACAAGATATGTGGTACATGGGCCGCCAGAACCAATACTGGATGAAGAATGTTTGTGGACTGGGGGGTGGAAATACAGAATAACCTTGAAGTAGCAAAATGGGGAAATACAGCATTTAGCAAACTGTTTCTTTTTAGGACAGGACCAATGAATTGTGTTTTATGCAGGACAGCCTCAGGCTTGCTATAGATGTGGGGCGAGAGAACATCTAAGCAATGCCTGTAAGAAGATTAAATGTGGGTTATTTGGGAACATAGGACATTGTGGGACAGAATGCAAAAATAAAGTAAAATGTAGACTTCATGAAGAAGAAGCGTAAATCTACTTGAACTACCCCTGGGCCTCACACACAACAGCCCAGATCCTGGAGAAAGGGCAGAACAAGATATATAGCTGGCAGTGGCTCAGAAGGAAAAAGACAAACAAGATAAAGTTGTAATAGATGCTTTTAATGAGGACTGAAGAGTACAAAATAAGGAGACCAGTGAAATGAATGGGTCTGGGTCCGAAGATCAAGCAGCCCCATCAGACTGAGGATTTACAGAATGGAGAAATGGAAAATATGGGGACAGAATATGATAAAACAGAAGAAAACAAAGCAACAAAGGGAGTCAAGTTTATCATGGTTACAAGGTCCAAAAATAATAAAGAAAAACAAGTCAAACAGAAAACAGTTCTTGAAAAAGACAGAGAAGGAATGCAATTAACAAACAGTTATACCTTTTTGCAAGATAATGGGTGTACCACAGTGGATGAAGGATCTAATATAGCAAGCATGGATTTTTCAGACTTTGAGGAATCAGCAGATGGGGATACAACAGATACACAAGTATCTAAGAAAAGGAAAAAATCTAGGGATATAGGATGAAGGAAATAACAACAACGACAAAAACTGATGGATCGGTTGAACTGTATTATGAGCAATGTTAGTAGTTTTAAGTATAAATAAAAGAGATTAATCACATTTAAAATATTAAGTGAACTGAAAAATGACATTATAGTGTTTCAAGATACAGGACTGCATACAATGGAGGAATTACAGCAATCTCAAAGAGACTGGAGGTGGGGGCCATCATTATGGTCAATTGGAAGGAGAAATGTTCACTGGTGGGGGTGGCTTTTATGTCAAATAATGTCCAAATACTGAAAATAGTGGATCTGGTACCTATGAAAGTCTTTAGAATAGATGGGATAACCAAAAGAACAATAATAAGAATTATAGTTCTTTATAATCCACAAACAAAGGCAGAAAGAAATAAGATAATGGGAATAATAGGACCATACTTACATACTTCTAAGTTAGTTATATGAGGGGGGATTTTAATTGTGGTTTAACAAGAGCTGATTGGTGAGGAAAACTACTAAAATTTACAGTGACTTGAATTATTTAAAGACAATATTAGAGAGTGCAGGGCTGGAAGACGCTTATACGGTAAAAGGAAAAAAAGGGAACATACTTTTTTTAAATGAAACCTCTCTATGAGAATTGATTTCTGGATGGTACCAAAGATAATTGATATTAAAGATATTAGGGTAATTCCAATAGAAACATTAGATCATATGGCAGTGAAAATAAGTATAGATTTAGACAAAAGAATGAAGTTTGGAAAAGGGTACTGGAGAATGAATATGGAAAAGCTTCAAGATAAAAAATGCAGTGAAAAAATAAGAGAACTACTAGAGGCCAGGATGACAGTAAAAGAATTGTATAACAACTTAATAGATTGGCGGGAAAATACAAAGTGGGACATAAAACAACTGATGGTAGAAAAGGGCCGAAAAATGGAGACAACAGATTATGGAAAGTATCTAAGTCTAAGGGTTAAATTGTATAAGCTGATTACTATACAGGAAAAAAACAAGGTGGATGAGACAAGGCAAATAGAATAAAATAAAGAAAAAAATGAGAAATTATCAATATAATAGAAATAACTCTCATAATGGAACAAAAAAGTGGCACACAAGGGAATAAAGATCAAACTAATCCATTTGATAGCAATAAAGATAGAATTGAGGATAGGTTAATGTATGAACTAAGGGATAGTAGGGGTAACATACATACAGATATGGGAAGCATAAAAGGTACAGCACAAGAATTCTTAAAACTGAAATATCAAAAACCAATAGAAGAAACAAAAGAATGATCTTTTCAGACAGCAAATATACCCACATTAGTGGAGGAAGAGGTTAAATCAATAAATGGGGACATTAAAGAGAATGAAGTTAGAGAGGCAATAAAAACATTAACTAGCAATACAGCCCCAGGCATAGATGGCATACCCAAAACCTTTTATTAAATATTTGAAGAACAAATTTCTCTTATGTTAACACAAGTTTATAATGCAATACTTGAAGGAGGGAAGCTAACTGAAAGTATGAAGCAAGGAATAACCTTTGTTTTATATAAAAAGAAAGGGGAAAAGGCAAATATCAAAAATTGGAGGCCTATCAATTTGTCAACAACAGATTATAAAATATTAGCAAAAATAGTAAATAACCAGTTGAGGTCCTTTTTAGATCAATTAATTTTACAAACACGGACCTGTGCAGTGCCAGGCAGAGACATGAGACAAAATATATTATACATAAGGGAAATTATAAATGAGGGACAAGAACACAGATTGGAAGGGTACTTATATGCACTAGATCAAGAGACAGCCTTTGATGTAATACAGCATAACAATATGTGGGATACACTGAAAGAATATAACCTTTCAGGAAACATGATTAGTCTGATCAAAACTCTATATACAGAAGCACAAATATGTCCAATGGTGAATGGACATTTAGGGATTCCTATGTTCATTAAAAATGTAGTAAGGCAAGGATGTCCATTAAGTCCTTTATTATGTGTTTTTTGCTTAGACCTACTTTTAAGAAAACTTGAGAATGACAATAAGATAGGAAATATTATATGGCAAAATCAATATCTACAAAAAACATGTGCATATGCAGATGATTGTGTTATTTTAGTAAAAGATCAAACTGCAGGGGAAAAAATCATAGAAGTAGTGGGAAATAATAGTAAGTACACAGGAATAGTAATAAACAAGGAAAAAGTAAAGTATATCCATTAGGGAAAGCAAAAATAGAGAAAGAAGGGGAACTAGAGATTACACAGGGTAATATTAGGATACTGGGGATAGTATTTGGAGGCCAGGAGGCTATAAAGATGAATTGGGAAGAAAGAGTGGAGAATGACCAGACAAAAGAGAATCTATTTATTAAGAGCATTCATCCTACTGATTTTTCTGTATGTAGCACATGTTTACCCAATACCACAAGAAATGCAAGCAAAAATATTAAGTCTGTTTTTTCAATTGTTGTGGGGATACAAAATGAATCCAGTGAAGAGAGGAATTACATATAGACCCATAAGTGAAGGAGGTTTAAATATGGTACAACCCATAGTATTTTATTTAAATCTTTTTTTTTTTTTGCAAATATAGTGCCGACAGTGAAAGGGGAGAAGAAGACATGGACAACTTTAGTACAACAATGGAGTCCCATTTTGCTTAGCAATATAGGAAAGAAAGGGAATAAGGGAATGTAAAAGGGAAAAAAGAAATGTCCGTGTGTAAGGTGATTAGTAGAAAGTATTTAACTCAGTGAGGAGTGACAATAGATTTGTTAGTTAGGAAGAATAAAAAACAGGTTTATAGAGAAATAATGGAAAAAAATATATTTTGAGATGACTGTGTTTAAAGTAGAGCGTGAGAGAGAGAGAGATAAATACTAATAAAATATTAGAAGCTACATTAGAAAAAAGAATTCCCAAAAAGATGAAAGAAACTATTTGGATGAGCAGTCATGGGAAGTTAAATGTAAAAGGAAACCAGAAACATAAGAAAATAGAAGAAAGAGTGTGTGGGGAATTGAACTATGGAAATCAAGAACAGAGTATGAAACATTTGCTTTTTGAGTGTAGTTTTATAAAACCATTCTGAGGAATAGTGGCAAATTTCTGGGGATCAGTGTTTTTAAAGATATGACATATGATATTCTAGTGTATGGACAAATACCTGAAGAATGGGAAAAAATGAATAAACACACATAATATATGTTATAGTAGCTGTGTTAAAATGGACAATCTGGCAAAATAGATGTCATAGGTTTTTGCAAAATAAGGAAAGATTGATACAAGATTTGTTGCTCAGAACTCAGGATGAAATAGATACAACATATCAGAAAGTATGTAAGAAATTTGGAGAAGAAAGAACAAAAGAAATGTGGAAAGAAATAACTGGTATTGGTTGAAATTTTTTGTATATAGTATGTATATTTGGTTTTAAACAGAAAATTCCCCTACTCTTTTTGAGAAGTGCCATGGGATCTTTAACATCCACCTGAACTACCACCAGAACAGGCAGATGGAACCTCAGTTTAATGTCTCATCCAAAAGACAGCACCTCAGGAGTACATCACCCTCCTCATGCTATACTACAGTGTCAGTATTGGGATTTAACCCAAGTGCATAGTGTAGGGATAGAACCCACAGCCTTCTGATCTTCTGGCCTCAGAAGTGAGTGTGCAACCTGCTAAGCCACTGACACTTAACTAGCCTGTTCTATGTCAGCTAACTCTGGATGCAGCTAAAGGCATTGATTAAGCATTGATTTAAGATTGCCAGACTTGTATTTATTTATTTATTTTATTTTGTTAACCAGGTAAGTACACTAGCAACATAGAGATGTTCTTTTCTGGAGGCACGACCAGAGCACAAGTATGATACAGAGTACACAAACAGGTACAACAATTCAACATAAAAGTCATACAGTAGGTCAGCAAATTGGTCAATGTTTTAAATCAATGACCACAAACATTAACCAAAACAAATGCATAGATGATTTTTGAAACTGTTTGATGGAGCAACGAGTGTAGGGGAGAACCTAATTGATTATGGAATTGCATTCCATAATGAGGCAGATCAGAATCCAAAAGAGTTTTGTCCTGTAGAGGTCTGAAACAGAGGAATTGAGAAAAGGATATTGGTTCTGGAGTGAGAACAAGACAAATTAAACAAACTGAGTGAGTCATAAAAACAACATGTTGCGTGTGTGTGTGTATCTGTGTGTGTGTGTGTAACACTTTGAACACAATTTTTCAGATTGTTAGAGCTATAATAAATAACCAACAAAACAGCACATAGGAGACTAGCACAGGCATATGACTTAAGTTAGGTCATTTGTAAAGAGAGAGAAGAAAATGTCACAGTATTGACCCCTGGGGGACATCAATAGAGATTCTGGGTAATCTGGAGATAATGTTGCAAGTTTTGACCTGTTGGTAGCAGCAACTTAGGTAGGTAATAAAGCAGGATAATGCTGCATGGGAAACCATAACACTGAGAGTTTACTTACGAGGAGATCATGACTCAAAGGTCAAAGCCTTAATTAAATCAGAAGAATTTGTTAGTTGGCAAAATGTATTTTTATTTTTTTTTATTTTTTAGCAAAAATGTATTTCTGATATTCATAGACTTTTCCTCAATGTGTTTTTTATTTTACTAGTAAACAAACATTGTACACTATCCACTGGTTAGGTGCTGCCACCCAGGAGGCACCAATATACTGTACTAGAAACAACAGGTCAGTGTACACCAAATGCCAAGGTAAACAAAAAAAAAACGAATTTAGTGAAGCAAATACAAAAATGTTCTTGAACCACCCCCCCCCAAAAAAAATGTAATTGCAGAATATATAAAAATGTTTCTACAATCAATTTAATCAGCTATTTTTTAAATAGCTTTTATAGTTAATTTTATAATTAATGACTGATGTCATTAAAGATGGCTGCAATACACAATTTTCAAAAATCTCTTCCATTGAGGTGACTTGTTGAAATAAGTACTAGATTCATACTGTAGATGCATTAGAGGGGTGCCACCACGTGTTTCTGATAGTAAACAGCACAGCACTGTAGCAAGCTATTTACTTTTTTCATATATGTCATGGCATAGGAGCAAGAACCTTTAAAAATGTCACAGCCCTGTAGCTTCTTTCAATAATGAAAGAAAATGAAAAGGAAAATTTGTATATTGATGGGTTTTTTTTTCAGGAAAACACTGTTGCTGAAAAAAGGGGACAAGGGAAGGATACAGGATGGAGTCAGGAAGGGAGGGAAGGCAAAATGGGGGTGGGGAGGGGAACACAGAGTGGAGAGCTATATCTGCCAATGCAAGGAGCCTATGAAATAAAATTCCTGACTTTGAGGCTACCATTATGGAGGTGGACTTAAATTTGATGTCCATGACAGAATCATGATGCACTAACAACCAAAGCTGGGATGTAGCTATAGCAGGTTACACCATGTTTTGGAAGGCAAGGCAAGGTAAATTTTATTTATATAGCACCATATCCAGGGACTCAGAGTGCTTAACCAACATAATAAAATGCAATAAAACATCACAGTAAATACAGGATAGGACATGGTGAAAAGGGGGGATTGTTTTAATGTGAGGGAAAGTATAAAGGCCATAGAGAAACAAGGACACAGCAGGGATAAGAAAGGACTGGAGGGTCTTTGGTCTGGGGCCTTTATCCATGGGGGGTGTACAGACCACCTATACAGGTGGAGGAGTTAGACAGGGTTTGGGCAGAGGCCATTGGCATAATTGCAAGCAAAGGGGAAGTAGTGATTATGGGGGAATTTAATCTGCTGGATGTAGACTGGAACATTCTAACTGCAGCTATAAGTAGAAGCAGAGCCATCCTAGACTGCCTACATGTGACATTCCTAAGACAGCTTGTTACAGAACCCATTTGAGATGGGGCAGTGTTGGATCTGGTACTCAAGAACAGAGACAGTATTGCAAACATCACAGTGGGTAGCCCCCATGCTACAAGTAATCATCAACTAGTGTGGTTTGGCACACGAATTAGGAGAAGAAATGCACTAGGATGAGGGTCCTGTACATTAGAAGAGCAGATTTTAAAGAAATGGGAGAATGCCTTGGTAAATACCTTAAAGACAGTGCAGCTGCAATGAGTGGAGGCACAATGGAAAAAGACAAATGAGGGAATAGCTAAGGTAACAGTAAGCTGTTTGAAGGAAATAAGCAAGGGTAAGAAGAGAAAGAAACCACTATGGTTCTCTAAGGAGGTAGCCAATGTAGTAAGGGAGAAAAAAAACAGCTCTTAGGAAGTATTAGGAGACCCAAATGGAGGGGGGGCAGGAAGATAGATCTAGATAAACAAAGGAATACAGGAAAGAAGGTATGGTCAGCAAAGGCTCAAACAAAGAAGAGGATTGCCCAGGAGGTCAAAAAATGTGATAAGACTTTCTTCAAGTACATGAGTGAAAAGAGAAAGGCAAGGGGTGGTATAGTGAGGATCAGGAAATGGGGGGTTGCATAGGAAGATCAAGAAAAGGCAACAATTTTAAATGAGTGCTTCTGCTCGATCTTCACAGTAGAGGAGGGAAGGGACAGAAAAAAACATACATTAACTGGCACCAGGGTAGGGTGGAGTAGACAAAAGTCTATTTTTAGAAGATGGAGTCCACCAGGGACTGGAAGCCTTAAAGGAAAACATGGCAATGGGGTCTGATGGGATCCACCCAAGGGTACTAAGAGAAATGAGAATGGTGCTGTCCACCCCTCCGGCAACATAGTTCAGCACCTCATTGGAGACAGGGGTAGTTCCAAAGGACTGTAGGAGTGTCAATGTTGGCCCTCTACACAAGAGTGGCAGCAGGGAACCCTTTAGTGATTTCTTAACAGTCAGTCTCATTTCAGTGGTGAGGAAATTAATGGAGAGCCTGCTGAAGGAAAGACAAATGGAGTAGCTGGAAGCAACTGGGCTGCAGGGCCATCAGCAGCATGACTTCATGGGGGGAGGTCATGTCAAACAAATTGTATAGATTTTTTTTAACTGAGTAACTAGGGAGGTGGATCAGAGGAGGGGAAGTGTATGTGGCCTATCTGGACTTCAGAAGGTCTTCAACACTGTTCCACACATGAGGCTTATTAAGAAACTAAGCAACATGGGGCTGGGGGAGAAGGTGATAAGTTAGGTATCTGTTTGAAAGACAGAAGGTTGAAGCTGGTGATAAATGGCAGTCACTGGGGGGTTAGAGAGAAGCATCAGTGGAGTACCAAATGGATCAGTACCAGATCTTGTTCTATTCAATGTCTTCATAATAGACATTGCTGAGGAACTGGAGGGGAAGGTGTATCTCTTCATGGATGACACAAACACCTGCAATAGGTTGGACACCTAGGAAGGAATTGAGAGAATGCAAAGGGATCTGGGGAAACTAGAGAAGTGGTCTAGAGGAAACTAAAGGAGTTGTCTAGGGTGTGGCAGCTGGATTTCAATGCCAAAAGGTAAAAAAGTTATATAACTTGGGAGGGGAAACCAGGGTGTTGTGTATAAGATGGTGGGGAGATACAGCTATCAAGCAAGACTGGGACCTTGGGTTAATCATACTGGGTGATCTCAATATGGCAGGGCAGTGCAACAAGGCAGTAGGCAAGGCTAGTCAGATGCTAGAGTGCATAGGGAGGGGGAATTTTAGGAAGAGAAGGGAGGTGGTGTTGCCACTGTATCGCTTACTAGTGACAGCCCACTAGGCATACTGTGCCCAGTTCTAGAGGTGTATCTCTGTAAGGACATTGACAGGGTAGAAATGGTCCAGAAGAGGGCTACCAAAATGGTGAGGGGATGCATGAGAACCATAAGAGGAGAGGCTGCAGAACCTCAGCATGCACTCACTGGAGAACAGCACAACTCCAAGGATGTTTTAACCCTTGCTTTGCCAAAGACTGATATATCAGTCCAGAATTCATATACGTTCTAATTCTGTTGGCAGCATAATCAAAATAATTTATTGAGATTAAACATGTAGAAGCCAACTTACACTGACCACTCCAAACCCTCTACCAGTTTCATGCAAGATGTGTCATCAGGAGATGGCCAGCCAATAGAAGTACAGGTTTTTAAAGACAAATACATTAAGGTGCAACACAAGTATTAAAGTGCACAGTACATAAGATTAAATTATTTTCATAGAGAAGTGCTGATGTGCTAATACTAATGCATGTTACACCAACAGATGTATAAAATATATCTAAACCAACAGTCATAATAATCATGACTGTTGGTTTAAGATATATTTTATACATCTGTGGCTAATATATATTAGTAGTAGCACATCAGCACTTATCTATGAAAACAATATAATCTTATGCACTGTGCACTTTAATATGTGTGTTGCACCTTTTTAAGGATTTGTCTTTAAAAACCTGTAATTCTATTGGCTGACCACCTCCTGATGATGCACCTTGTGTGAAACTGCTAGAGGGTATGGAGCAGTTATTGTAAGTTGGCATCTACATGTTTTATCTCAATAAACTATTTTGATTATTTAAACATCCTTGGAGTTGACTGGCACTTACTTACTCTTTATTGAAGGCTTTTTGCCTCCGTGCACATTCCCGGGCTGCTTGAACTGTTTTTTCTCTGTTTTGTCACTGGAGAACAGGAGAGTGAGAGGGGACATGACTGAGACCTAAAAGTACCTCATGGGGTAAACAAAGTGCAGGAGGGGAGTCACTTTCACAGGAGGAGGAGGAGTATCAGAACATGATGCTATGTTATGAAGCTTGGAGGGGCAGAGTTTAAGACAGATGTAAGGAAATACTTTTTCACAGAAAAGGTGGTAGGCACTGGGAACACCCTGCCAGAAGAGGTAATGGGGAGCATCCAGCATGCATGGGATAGGCACATCTATCTCCTCACCATTGCACTTAAAATGGCCTAGTCCTCGCTGTGAGCACTTACTTTTTGTGAATTCTGTTTTTTTCCCAGTTGTCTCATGTCCAGGATATGTTTCAAGTTTACCATGTTATGTTAGCATTGTATTATTATTGCAACTGATGACTTTACAGGGTTTTAAATAATTGATTAGCAGTTTTTTTCTTGGGCAATATTAGCTGTACAGAAAGCATTTATATAGACTTTCTAGAAGTGTTATGTTTGTTAAACACAGTGGGGCAAGTGCTATGCATTTTCACAATGTTTTAGAACTTTTATGTGTAAAACATTAATCAATTTTTAGAGTTAAACAAAACCCTGCTTTATGTCACTAGACTTGAACATATTTGTAACTCTACTGGATCTGGTTGTATTCGCAAACCTTTGTTTTGCTGCCAAATGTTTATTTTATCTTTATTTTTTAAATGTTCTCTTTCTCCCCACCTCCCCTTGGTCACACCTGGAAACGAGCTTTGGCTCAATGTGTCTATCCTAGTCAACAAATGTTTAAATAAAAAATAAAAATAAACATGGGTATAATGAGTAAAGGCAAGGGAGGAAGGAGGGACACGTGACCAGTTAGTATCCAGGCTGTAGTAATAGGCAGGGAAAATAGAGTAAATTAGATGGGCCTACCTGTCCTTTTCTGCTGACACATTCTGTTTCTATATAAAAACTACTTGGTTGCTAACAAATAATGCTGCCTTAAATATACAATACCATCCCTGTGACCATGCCATTGTCTATACCACAGGTAATATAATTAGAAAGGTTTTGCATGGCTGTAGTAGTCCCATGGCCCTTAGAAATATAGAAACATAGAAACATAGACTTTGATGGCAGATAAGCACCATTTGGCCCACCTAGTCTGCCCATTTTCCTACCTACAGGATAAGCTGCAGATCCTAGTTAACCAACAGCTATTTCTTCCTACCCACCACAAGAATTGCCTTATGTCTTTCTCATGCATTCTTGAATTCTCCCACAGTTTTAGACCCCACAACCTCCTCAGAAAGGCTGTTCCATGTGTCCACCACCCTCTCTGTGAAAAAATACTTCCTCACATTGCCCCTGAGCCATCCCCCCTCTAGCTTTAAATTGTGTCCCCTTGTTCTTGCACATCACATTTTCTTAAAGATGCTACCTTCTTGGACTTTTTTGATTCCACTGAGGTACTTAAAAGTTTCTATCATGTCCCCCCTCTCCTTTCTTTCCTCAAGGGTATACATATTAAGTTCCTTTAGTCATTCCTTGTATGGCTTTTCTTGCAGACCCTGCACCATTTTAGTTGCCCTCCTCTGGACTGTCTCCATCCTGTCTATGTCCTTGCAGAGATGGGGGTCTCCAGAACTAGATGCAGTACTCCAGATGGGGTCTCACCAACTGTACAGAAGGATAAAGACTTCCTTTTTTTCTGCTGGAGATGCCTATCCCTATACATCCCAGTATCCCCCCAGCCCTCCCTACTGCCTTCTCACATTGCTTGCTAACCTTAAGGACATCTGATATGATTACCCCCAGGTCCCTTTCCATTTTTGTTGTTGTTACTACCCCCATCTTAAAACCCTACTAAGTGTTGGAGAGGAGGGAGAATTTAATCCAGTAGTCAGTAAGTTAGTGGTAGACAGTTATTTCCTGGAGCTTACTTTATTTTGCAGTTACAATTTTTATTGAATTATAGAGACACATCAACAGTTACGTACTACATCCTAGATACATTGAATCTCAAATAACGGATTTCTTATTTTACATAAGGTCCTAAGCCAACGGCATGGACATGCAACAAAATTGATCAGAGAATGTGAGAGAGAGAGAGAGAGAGAGGACATCTAACACCAGGTGGCAGTATGGATGGGGGGTCCTCCCCCTAACCCAGTATTATTGGTGGCAAAGTGTGTAGTGGGTGGGGAGACCTTCAGGGGAGCTTTAGCAGGTCCTTGCTTCTAGGATCAATGGAGGTGGAAGATGTACACTGAATGAAGTGCATAAATGGGGACCACCTCTGCAAGTAAATTTGCAGTGTGTCGCTGGTTAGGTGTATAAGCCTGGCACAGTTAGCCAGCTTAGCCATAGCCACCAGCCAAGCCATGAGGGAGGGGACCTTCTTTGTTCTCCATTTACAGAGTATGAGCCGTTTGGCCTCTACCGAGGCCAGCAAAAGCCAGCAAGGCATGAGCCTGTCAATCTGCTACCGGGAAGGGCGATCCCCAGAGCCCAAAGTATTGGCAAATTAGGGATCTGACAGCAAAGAATACTGGAGCAGCACTGAACTACTTTAGACCAAAAAGAACGTATGGGGTCACACTGCCAAATCACATGAAGTAAATCTGCCCCTTGGGCATCACACCTCCAACATACATCTTCCTGTATTAGGCCAGTTGTATGTAGTACTGCCGGGGTGTGGTACCAGAGGTAGCACGTCATTTCAGTGCAAACAACTCTGCGTAAACAATTGAGCGAAAACAGTACAGCGTAATGCTTCTGAACGTATACAACAAAATAGCGTATAGCCAACACAGCGCTTAACCAAATGTGGAAAACATAACGCAAATGAGGAAAACGGCGATTTGTAGCATTACCTTCCCAGCAGTAGGATAGAGTGCAATTGCAGAGTTAACATAGTAAACATAACGCAAATGAGGAAAACGAGGAAAAATCAAGTATGAATTTGTAGCCTTACCTTCCTAGTGGTAGTACAGAGTGGTATTGCAGAGTGTTATTGCAGAGTTCATAGTTCACAGGTCAGGGTCCACTGTGTACGTGGGATGCTTCATCTTCCCCGGGTTGTGGGAAGTGGTAGTTTAGTTTAGTTCAGTTGATTTGCTCATAATTTTCTCATAATTTAAAATGTAAATCTTTATTGAAAAAACTTTCAAACAATGTCTTTGATAATTGCATCTTAGCATCATAGCATACGGAACAGTGTTAATTTTATTTGTGAGAGAACCCTGGAATAGCTAAGTAAAATGAGATTTGCCATTAGAACAAACACCGATGGGATTACAGCTGTAAATCTAACACCATGTATTGTGTACAACTGGGAAAATAATATCGGGGTAGCCTTAAATGTTCCATCGGCATACCAGTGCGGTGAGTATTTCATGTACTGCAAATTCTGGTTTGTGGCAAATATAATGAAACACTCACCATCATTAGGTCCAGAGTCATACTGCATAAAAATGTCCCCCCATCCGATTTACAGTACTCAGGTGGTATTATTAGCTCACTGAGTGCTGCAGACTGAGTAGGAGCAACTGAAGCAGTCTGACGTGCCCTTTGGGCAGTTCGTTTCAGACTAAAAAAAGAAGGCAACTTGCCACTGATGGAATGGCTAATGACACTGGTAGCACTGGTGACTACCTGTTGAGTAGTCTCTTGAGACCTTGCTGAATTCTCTTTCATTTCATTCACAACTTGCCGAACTGCTGTATCCGCAGGGTTTGGCACATAATTGTGTTCCTGAATGAATTTGATAATTTCCTCATTCTCGTTGTGCAACCTTGCAGTACGCTTGAATGCATCATATTAGATGCATTTCCAATATTCCATTTGGCCATACTTTCGCTCCTTGCAATACCGGTATCCATCGTGACTGAGGAGCAGCTGCCCTCTGGTGCTCAGGATGAAATGCAACGGCATGATTTCTCTACGTCGGTTGCCGTGCCAAACAAAGAGAGTTTTATTTAAAAAAATTAGCATACAATTAATTGGCTAGGCAGAGACAGGCCTTATACAGGGGGTGTAATTAATTAGATAGGTTGAGACTTGGCATACAGAGATGGGGTCATACTAGTATCGCACTGAGAGACCGTAGCGCTAATAAGTCAATTTGGTGAAAATTACTGCGCTGTATTGCAAACGCTGTATTGACCACTATGAATTTTTTTGCTTGCAAATGACATGGAACCGGTACCAGAGGTGCCATATTTTATTTTGGATCAGAAAGCTCCGGGGATCAACACAAGCATGTTTTATTGTAATCCAACTACTCTTCTATTCTTCTTCTGTTATAGCAAAGCCCAGCATATTTTGCCATTTCAGTTTAGCTAGCATTGAGGGGTCAGGGAGGTCATCTCTCATGAATCTATAAACCTGGCCAGCTAAGCCTTTGTTCACCTGTGCCCATCTATTTAAAGGCAGTCTCTTACAAGTGGCTCTGTCCTTGGATTGACATATAACACAAGGGCACCCTCTAAGAAGTCAGCCTGTATAGAGATGTCTAAGCTGCAACTATCTCCAAAATTCTGTTTTCCCAAGTTATACCTTTGTTGTAAAGAAGTAAAGGTATCTGGGATATACCCATCATACTTTAGGATATCCCTCAAATGATTGATCTGACTTTCTTTCCAGTTTTCCCACAAAAAAGGTCTTTGGTTAATTGTCCAACTGGGATTATTATGGAGGGCAAGAAACTTCCCTGGGTTCAGGCATGATTTGCTGATGACCCCTAACTGGTGCCATGCCCTATGGGCAGCCTTAATAGTCAACCAATGTCTAAATGAAGAGGGAAGGGGGTTGCCCAGATACCCTGAAAGAAGATTCCCCAGAAGGGCCCCTCTCTCAATTGCGTCCCAGGCTGGCAAGACCTCAGGAGATTCTTGAAACAATTTAAGCATGTTAGCCACTGAGAAGGCATAGGCATAGTACTGAAAATGAGGAAGGCACCAACCACCCTTATTCCAAGGAGCTTGAAGCTTGGCTGTACTGTATCAGGGGTTTTCATTTTCCCACAGGAAGACACTCTTTATAGCATCTAATTTTTGGAACCATTTTTTGGGAACTACAATTGGAAGATGAGAGAGAACATAGTAAACCCTTGGTGCCATCATCATCTTGATTGCCGCCACCTTGCCTGACAGGGACAGGTTTAGCTGATTCCGTCATAGAGTCTCCTTCTTTAGACTATTAACCAGTGGAGCAAGATTAGCCTCTGGCAGAGAGGAAAGAGAAGGTATTTGCCTAATCCCCAAGTATGTAATGCCCCCCCTTAGCAGATACCAGACCCACTCGGAAGATGTCATCAGGGGAGAGCTTGGTATTCAAGGGGAGAACCTCTGTTTTGCCTTGGTTAACCTTTAGACCTGAGATGTCTGAAAAGGCTTGTAGTAATTCTACAATGTACTGAGCACAGGTATGGAAATCCTCAGTTAAAAGAAGACAATCATCCGCATACAACAGAGCATGGTGAGAGACATCTCCCATACTTATACCCCTAACCTTGGGGTGCTCTCTAACTGCACTGGCTAAAGCCTCTATAACTAGTAAAATAACATGAGGGACGGGGGCATCCCCTGCCTGGTTCCCCTGTGTAATTCAATTGGATCTGAAAGAATATTATTTGTTAGCAATCTTGCCTTGGGGGCTGTGTAGAGAGTTTTAACCCAGCTCCTAAAGACATGCCAAAATTAGTGTTGTAATATGGCATGCAGGAAGTCCCACTTGACTGAGTCGAAGGCCTTCTCAAAATCCACTGAGATGGCTGCCACCAGGGTTTGGACTCGCCCCGCCCTTTGTATGAGAGATACTAAAGATCTAAGGTGATCTGTACTGGCCCGGCCCTTCACAAAGCCCACTTCAGGGGGTGAATTAAACATGGGAGGACTGTTTTCAGTCAGGATGCTAATACTTTTGCAAGGATCTTAGTATCCACATTTATAAGTGAGATGGACCTACAGCTTGCTGGAAGGTTGGGAGTCCTTCCCTTCCTTCAGGAGGACTGTAATAATTGCCTCTCTAAGGGTGGATGGAAGTGTCTCCTTTATTAGAGCCTCTTGTAACATATCTCTCATAGGGAGAGCGGCAGTCTCTTGAATTACCTTATAAAAATCTGCTGAGTAGCCATCCCCCCCTGGAGCTTTTCGTGTTGCCATTTTATTAATTGCATCCCTGATTTCCTGCACTTCTATGGGCCCCTCCAATTGCTCACATTGGGCTTGTGTAAGTTTGGGGAGCTTCGTGCCCTCCATAAACTTATCAAATTTGGCTTTATCCCAGGTAATATGAGAGCTACACAGGGAGTCATAGAAAGAACATGATTTTTGAGTTCAATTTGCTGAATATTTCCCCCTCATTATCCTGCAATTACGCTATATGCCTATCAGCTTGTTGTTTCTTCAATCAGTATGCCAGCAGCTTCCCAGCATTTCCACCCCCTGCCCAATATTTGTGTTTCAATCTTAAAATGTGGAGTTCTGCCTTGCAGGAGGCTAAAGTATTTAGCTTCATTCTCAGTGCCAATAGCTCATGCAAGAGCTCTGGATTGTGAATTTTCTTATATTGCCTTTCCTTATCTCACAGAGCTTTTTCCAGCTCCTTAGTCTCTTTTTCCCTCTGTTTCCTGCAGTGGGAGGCATAACTTATAATTCGGCCTCGCAGAGTAGGTTTGAATGCTTCCCACATGGCAGCTGCCGAGGTGGACCCTAGAGGATTGTCCAAAATGTAAGTCTTCACCTCACCTTGAAGCCATTCCCTAAATTCTCTCTCCTGTAACAGTAGGGGGTCAAGCCTCCAAGTCACTGACTTGGAGCAGGGAGTAGGTGGCACCAAAGAGAAAGTCAGTGGGGCATGATCAGACAGGTACAGGGGTGCTATATTGACATCTAGAATCTTACTCAAGATGTTTGGGGAAGTAAACCAGTAATCTAGCCTGCTAGCGACTTGTTTGGCTTCAGAGAAGTAAGTATAATCCCTTATAGTTGGGTGGGCTATCCTCCAAGTGTCTTGCAGTTTATGCAGAGTAAGGAGGGCTTTCAGGGCTCTGATGGCCCGGGGGTGAGAGTTGGGCTTGAAGTTGGACCTATCCATGAGGGCATCCATTGCCAGATTAAAGTCCCCCCAGTATTATGTCCATCTCCCCTGTCCCCATCCCCATTAGTTCCTGTGAAAATATATGAAAGAGCTCCAGAGAGTCTTCATTCGGGGCACTTAGATTTGCTAAAAGAAGTTCCCCCATGGGGTTATTAACCCTGGCTACAACCCATCTCCCTTCCTTGTCCACTCTGTGATTTTGCAACTGCCATTTTAGGTTTTTATGTCATAAAATAGAGACCCTCCCCCCTTCTAGGTTTGCAAGCGGCACTGTGAACCTCCCAGCTCATCCATTCCCTTACCAATTTTTGAGCTTCTGTGTGAGTCAATTTTGTTTTTGCCGGAAGGATATTTGCAATCTCAAAGATTTTAGTCGGGCTAGGATTTTTTTTCCTTTTAATAGGTGAGTTCTGAACCCTCACGTTCCCTGAGGTGGCCATGATCGTACCCTTACCCGCCATCTGTTATACCCATTAAAGAATATAGAAGCCCTAGCCAGAGCAATAAGAGGCATAACTTGGCAGCAAGAGAACCACCATTGAGATTCTTTCGGTAGTACCAAATCCGCCCCCATCCAACCCTATATATCACATTTGCCATACCTTGTGCAGGCCTTAAGGCCTCCATAACTTTTCTTTTTACTACCTCCCCACATTTTAACAACTGTGCCATACCTTTGCCTAAGAGGATCTCCCTTAACAACTTGGCCACCCGTGTATTGGGTAGCCCATGGTCCGGAAGTCCTCTCCTGGGTTTGGGGCTTGGCACCATATCGCTATCCCTCACCCTATCCTCTAATTGAGGCTGTAATATTCCCATAAACCTGAGTAAACATGAACAAACCTCTGGCTCCTGGGAACCCCTATAGAAACCGCTGAGTCAATAGATAAAACAGTTAAATGCATAAAAGCAAAAGTCAACTTGTTTCCCAAAAAAATTGAAAATAAACTGCCACCAGTAGCAATATAGAGTAACTCATTGCAGAAGCATCCCCATTAGCCTCCCGATTGGAGGCACTACTTTGCTATTCAATGCCTTGAAATCGCACGCTAGCAGTGCGCTATCCCCCTCTCACAGAGCCGCGTATTACACCAAGGCTGCAGCCCATGTGCTGGAGGTAGGCGTCACCCATCCCAGGCTACTCCCTGCCAGTTATAAATGGCTACCCACCTCCAGGTTACCAGCCTCCTGATAAAATAGTAGCAGAAAGACCATTTGGTACCTGGAAATATTGCACTGTTCCCAGTTCGCATCGTCGTGTAGCTCGAATAAGCAGCAACGGCTGATCTGGGGATTCTAACCAGCTCACTCTGGCCGTGCGAGAAAGGGGTGGGGGGGATTCTGCATGAGATAGGGAGAATTAAATGCTATAAACAGGGGACATTGGTTGCAAAAATGAACCAATATTAACTTTTACCAGGTTGTCAGTAAACACAAGGCAACCGGAGCATTCCGCTGGTCTCATTTTGGAGTGATCAGAGTAGGCTCGCCGACCAGCTCGGGCATATCTATGACATTGAAACAAAATCAAAATTCTCACTATGGAAACTAAGCCCGTTTGGCGCCATGGTTTCTGAGTGTCCCCCCCCCAAAGCTGCTGGGATAAGATCTTTCAAGGGTTCGAATCTATTAGAAATCTTTACTGGAGTAGTTAATGGCGAGATCGTGCTGTCAGATACATTCTGTAATCTTTGGCGACTTCTGGATCAATTCTTCTTGGAAAGGGGCTTTTTGTTGGGAACGACCCTGCTAAGTTCTCTCGTAGGGCCCCTCTGGACTCTATGCCACTGGTCTCCTTGGTCTTGCTCATTTTGCTTAGCTTCAGAGGTTATTTCCATGGGCGCTGAGGGGGGCCTCTATATTCTGCAGTCAGCACCACGCGGCGGCGGAAAAGGCTGCCATGGATCTCTCCCCCTCAGCTGAATGGTCAGCAAGAATTGTTCCATCGCCCCTGGGGAGTTTAACACATGGAAGACCCCATTGTACGGAACTCACAGCATGGCAGGATAGCTCAGAGAAGTCGCGATGCCCATCTTGAAGAACTGCTGTTTCACTCCGGCATATGCCCTTCTCCTTCTTGCAAGTTCCTGCGAGTAATCCTGATATAGTAGTATCGAGCAGCCCTGCCATGTCACAGTTTCCATTTCCCTCGCTAACCTGAAATATCTTTCTTTCACAGGGTATCTTAAAAATTTTCAGAGTATAGGGCGGGGGCGCTTTCTTTGTTTAGGTTTTGGAGCTAACGATCGGTGAGCCCTCCGGAGTTCTGGTGGTGCCTCATGTCCGAGATTTAACATAGCTGGCAAAGCATTCTCGAGAAACAAGGTCAAATCCCTGCCCTCCATGCCTTCAGGGATGCCTACGATCCGGATATTCTGCCTTCTAGTCCTGTTCTCCAAATCATCCACCTTCGACAGCAAATACTGAATCTGCTTGTGGTGTTCCCTCAAATAGCCAACTTGCTGGACAGTTGGTCCATCTGCACCTTCGCTATTTTCTCCGTGCCCTCCACTGACAGCCAACAACTTTAGGTCTTCAGTTATTTTTGAGGATGAAAGCTTTAGTTCTGTCGTGTCCTGAAACACTTTGCTCAGCATCGCTGTCATGTTAGCGATGTCCTGAGCTGTGTTGGTGGAGGAGTTTTGAGCAGCCATCCCCCCCCCCCCCCGACTAGCTTAAATTGCTGCCCTGCTCTCGCTGTTCACGCTGGGTACAGTGAGGACTTGGCGACGCTGCTGCTGCGGCCTAAAATGTGGGCACCGCGTGGAGATGCCATTCTGGTTACACACGATGCTGATGCCCAAAGCCGTGCTCGATTATCTTGGAAAACGGCTTAATTTACAGCGCTAGTACTATGGCGCACGAATTTTGACTTTTCACAGCTTAAATACGCAGTTTGGACGTTCAGATGGGCACACAGGGGTACCTCACGTTCCTCTGGTTAGATTTAGTATGCCACCATGTTGGCTGCCAGGCTCCACCTCCTATCTCCTTGAGCTTACTTTAAGTGAAGAAAATTGCTATTGGGTGATAGTTATTTCTGGTGTGTGAGTCCTCAGATTTCAGCACTGGCACAATGTTGGCAATTTTACAGATAGGAACAATATCAGATATAATAATCAAATGGGCTGTAGGCCATCTGGGCCAGAACTAAGGTTTATTCTAGTGCATGCTAGTTATCATTTAATGAATTTAGTTCATCCAGCTTTAAATTTGGTAAAAACAGGACCCCATAGAAAACAAGATATTTAGTGCCATCTAGGCTATCCTGAGTTAATAAATGGAAAGCTGTCTGCTGCCACAAAATAGAACAATGGACATCAACAAAGGCATTAATATCTCATATTCAACTTAGTGGGCCATTGAAGTTTATGGACTTCTTGCAAGTGGAAGATTAAGTTTCTTGATCACTGCTTTATTCTATGAGGGTGTTTTTAAATTGATCCAGACTTTCTGCTTGGCACACATTGAACTTAAAGCTGCTTCCGACAATGATGAATGATCAATGAATGTCAACAAAGCCACGCAATAGAAATGCAGTAAAATGTTGGCATTCAGTGCAGGACTCTGTGTCTTATTTAAAGCGACAGTATTTATCACTCAACATGTCGTTTGATTTTACTAATGTATTTGTGTTAAACATCACTATGTCTTTTACTTTTTGTTTAGCTTTTTTTCTTTCATTCTTGAACTGAAATATATGGTTTAAAAGTTCTTGCTCCCTTGCAATGCCTGGGGTGTCCATTTACTGGCAGAAACATGCGCTAGCACAATCAAAATACACCCGCAGTATAAATCCAATATTAAATGTCAAAAGGTACCCTCTGGAAGAGATTTTTTAATATTGTTAGTGGCAGCTATCTTTAGTGACACCAGTCATTATAAAAGTTGCTTTGTATTATGTGATGGGGATTAAAAGTACATCGAATATGAATCTAGGTACGGCAGAAATACATTTTTTTCACACAAAAAAAAAAGTTATACGATGAAAATTCTCCTCAAAAACTGCGGCTGCATTAAAACTGTACAGTTTTTTGTTTTTTTTTTCTAGACAAGTAATTGCTTTGGGAGCCTTCTTCCACTAGCTCCAGTATTTTCTGCATCCTGTGGGTGATTTTAATACACTCATCTAAATGTACTTTATTTTCTTTTTTTTATTTTGAACTTTTTGACCAGGAAATGCACATTGAGCTGAAGCTCGATTCCCAGGACGTCCAGGTAGCAGAGGAAGGTTAAATTAGTTGCTTAGTTACGGTCACATAGTATGCGAGTGACAGTATTAGAATAATTCAAATCCAAGTCAGATTGAGATCCAGGTTAACACTGCGGTACTCTAACCTGTAGGATATACTGCCTCACACCCTTACCCTAAGTTACCAAGACTGTAATAACGTTAAGGTAGTTCTGCAAAAGGATTAGAATGTGGTATAGATGGTAGATAATGTCTACTATCTAGTGGTCTACTACATTGGAGGTTTGGAGTGTGGTTATGCAACTGCAGTAGTTATTCCTTATGGGGAAATTGCCCATATAGAATCTAGCTTTTTGAGCCTGATTCTCAAAGGTCTCTATAGTCCTGCTAGTTCCATTTAAAGGGCAAAAATGTGAATATTTTCATTCCAAACATTTTTCTGTATGCGGGTTATTTAAATATTAAACAAATAAATCATCTTAGGCCATGGTTAATCTTCGTTCTGAAATGCACTTTATTGTTTTTGGTTTTTTTTTCTTACACTTTTAGGGAGCATGGAATAGACTGTAAATAATAAACGAAGTGGTCTAGAATCCCAGTTTTTCAAGGTTCAAAGTCTGACTTAAGGAAAAGAGTGAACGTTGTAGGCCTTTATGTAAAAATGACCATACAAAATCCAGCCCCCTGTTCTCTGCATGTAAAAATGCCCAAATTGTCTGCTCCATTTTCTACTAGCTGTAACTGCCTTTGGACGCCTTCCATCTACCCATTAGCACACACATGACAAATCAAGCCTCAATAAAGTACCGAAAGCGACTATGCCAGCTTGCTGTCTGGTGGCCTTCATTGTGTTTTCCCCTCTTGCAAAATAGGGCAATGCTAAGTTGGTGCCCTTCCCCACCACACACACACACACACACGATCTTTATAATGAGCTCTCCATTAGTTTAAACAACAATGGTACACGACCTATAGCTTTTCAAGACCTGAGTTTAGAGAATAGACATGCTTCCAGAAAGCGTAGCTGTGCATTACGTATGGCACAGGTGTGCTTATTTCATAATATGCAAAAATCCTGTGCGTTTGGGAATTAGGAATGACACTGAGGTACTGTAAGTTCTGAAAAAAAAAATAAACAAATAAGCATACCGAATTTGTAGCAAAGGTAACTGATTCATTTTAGACATTTTTAATTTAAAACCCCACCATGCCGTGGAAGGCAACACGCACGTTTTATGACTCCTTGCTGTAACAAGAAAGATATGACGTGTTTGGAGCTGTATTGCACATTTCTGCACTGAAATGAACCACTACCATTTGTTTGAATTCATGTTTACCTGCAAGTGGTTTTCAGAGAAGTCTCCATTACAAGGGGTGTATGGGAACAGGCCTGTGAGTGTGCCTGTCGGCACAAAATCAAGATAAATGATGGGCTTTTGGTAAAAAGCTCCACAGTAGTTCAACCAGTTTATTTTATTATTATTATTATTATTTATTTTTTTTGCAATTCCAAGTTAATGGGACTCTTTTTAGAACTAGTTTCTTTGACGTACTTAAGCAGTGCCTGTTTTAATAATTAGATAACGCATGTTATTGTAGACTCATTAACACACATGTAAGTAGTCTGAGAATTCTTAGCCTTGGATTAGTCTCAGCATAGTTATACCCTTGTATAAACTAAATGCACAGTTTTATATAGAGCTGTGGCTACTGTACAGTACAATATTTTAACATTTACCAGGTCTCCGTATGTTTATACTTCTGTTTCACCTTAAAGGCGCTTGTTTAAGTATTCACACATTTTCTTTCTATCTTGCTTAGGGTCTTCAACTCTTCAGTTCTGTACTGCCATGTGGGATATTATTCCTATTACATGAATACTGCAAATTAGATTAAAGCTCCTCTCTTGTGTTCTAGTGTAACCTTGTGGCGTAAAGTTTCTAATGAATTAAACTAACTGTATAACTATTTAAGGACTAATCCTTTTAAGTAGTTAATGCCCAAATGAAGATTTATTGAGAAGAAAAGGCATATGTGATTTCCGTTAGAGCCTGCCTGCAGGCGGAGGATTGAGCAGATTGGCCTTTTTCAATTAATATTTTTAGCTCTTTGTTTTTGGCGCTCAACTGGCACGTGGCTGTGTGGTCCTGAATGAACAGCTCCTTTCAGCTCAATTCACTTGTACTGACATGTAGCTCTTAGGTGGGCGCAGACGGGGAGAGGAAGAGAGAAAGAGAGGGATGGAGGGAAAGAAAAAAATGCACAGGGATAGTGAGAGAGCCAGAGACTGTAACGATCATTCCACTGTACCCCAGAGGTAATGAGGCTCGTCTGGGACCATACATTCCAGAGTGTAAAATGAACACACTTTCAATACCTGCTGGATGCTATCCAACCTGCACAAATACATACACTGGCAGTACAAAATGCAGTCCAAACTTTCTTGTTCACTGTACCTCTGCTGTAACAGACTATTAGAGAAAAAAACAGCTTTCATTAAAATGTCAAGGGTTTCACATATGTAAGTATGCCAACTTTAAACTGAAATGCTCTCGATCACAGAATTACTGAGCATTCATTTCAAATACAAATGTACATGCATCATATCCAGACAGACAGACAGACAGACAGACCTCTTTCGGGGAAGAAGACCATCGATTCATCAAGTTCCTCCCCCCCTAGCTCAGTGCCAATGCCCCATCACTTCATTTTGTTCAAAGTACTTGTCAAGTCAGCAACCCGGGCAAAATGCATTGCTTAAGTACTGTAGGTTAGGAGGCTTTTAGAGACATCAATTTATAAAATGATGCTACACATATTATATGGCTGCCATCAGTGGCAATTTCGATAGTATTGCATAAACTGGATCTAGAAAACCCTTGGCATTGAAGAAAATCCTTAACTGAGTGAGTCTGGTAGTCGAAACGTTCCCTCTGCTCCTCATTACTTTGTAATCACAATTTATAAAGGTGGTGATTGCTCATGCCACATCCCCCTCCCCTCCCCCCCAACACACACACCTGCTTTAAGTATGGATTTCAACCATGTTATTGGAAGTTGATTTGAGGTAAATTAACGCGAATTAATATTTTAGCACCTTCTTTTAAAGAAAACTGGTGTAGTGTACTATAGTAGAAATACTTGTGAAAGCTAACATATCAACAGACAAGAAATTCAAGTTAATGTAAAACATCCTGTTTGCTGTTTCTAACGATGGGATAAAGGGTTGGAAGTTATATCCACTCAGGTACCTTTATGTCTCATCCAGTTCTTACATTATCAGCATGTGTTTTATTAAAAAATAGGCAGATGTTAAAGCTGTGTGGCCTTGTTTTTCATTGTTTCTTTACTCAGGATATATTAAAGCAACTGAGATGCAACAGAGTTTTCCGTAGGGTACTGCTTCTACAATTGTACATCTGGAGAAGGCAGGGGCGGGAGGCAAACCATTTGCACCTGATCGCAGCACGACTAAGCAGCGGTGGTGGGATTCAAACGCGCGAGCTCCTGTTTATATAGCCCAGTGCTTTATACAGTAAAGAAAGCCTTCTCAGTTTTGCATTTCTCTTTAGACAAAATATTGCTTTGACGTCTACCTAACCGGCAAGTCAACAGTACGATAAGTCAGGTCTGAAACAAAGTTTTAACCTGACGAGTTTTTCCCCAAATATCTAGCCGCTTTTAGTTACGTATTATTTCATGTTTTTTTTAGCACCATAGATATCTACAAATAATCCAGATGTTTACTGATTGTAAGTATACAAATTTCAATGACGTACCACAGTAAATATATGGTTTGCTGATCTGCGACTTTATAAAACAAAGACATTCGGTTTACATAAGTGCTTTGATTTGCGTGGTTTTCTTGCCTTTTCTTTATTGACAGCAATGACCCTGCTGAAGAACGTATGGATACCACTGAATTATTAGGACATGCCTGTTAGATTAATATATTTCACATTTCATACGCCTGCATTCTTAGTTTGAGCCCAAACTAACGGAAACATGTATGAAGGTGTCAGAAAAGTTGATGTTGCCAGTCCTCCTACTAAATGGCTTTTGGCTTTAGTATGGCTTTTAATGTGAAAGGACTTGAGAAGCATGCCGCTTGCCGGAAATAGGGGTTTACCATACTGCAAATGTCCTGTGTTAAACATTTTATTACATATGCCATGCACTTATACTTGTACACTGGTAAATCAGGGCGCAAACAAGTTACAGTAAATGTTGCTCAAGAAGACAGTATATGTGCGTGCGTGTGTGTGTGCTTGTGTTCCATCTATTTTCATGTCACAAAGCACTGAGGATACAATGAATTATGAGAGCATGTAACACTTTCTGCACATTAAAAATCTCAAGACAGACAAACAGACAGACAGATTTACTTTTAAAATACTTACATTTTTATTTGACTGCATGCTGCTTGACGTGAAAATGTAAGGTCCAAAGGTAACTGACCTTTCCTTTTTTTCGTCAGGAGCTGCATGTATGTATTCTATCTATTGGCATTAGATGCAGATGTAGAAAGGGAAATATACCCATCAGTGGGTTAAGTCCTCAGACTTCTAGGACACTTTGAAGTGAACCTGTAAAATATATAAAACAAGAATATAAAGCATTAACAGTATTATATAGGCAAATGAGAAAAAGTAATAATGTGTGCATATTATATACTGCTGATAAAATGGAGAACATGTTCTGTCGCTTTTCTTTAAATCTGGAGTAATATTAGCAGTTTACCTTCATGGAAGCCTTACACTTGGAGTAATGACATACACTTCCGTACTGATGTTTTTGAGGCCAGCCATGCGCATTTACCGCAAAGTTCTACTTTTTTGTTTGTTTTGTTTTGTTTGCTTTACTGCAATAGCTTGAACTATGTAACAAACATGCGGCTTCTCCTTTAGAAACTTGTGCTGTATAACATATTTGGCAGCTGAAGCAGTCTAATTTGAGTGATTATGAACATAACATAACACTTAGCAGCCAGAGGTGATGTGTGTGTGTGTGTGTGTGTGTGTGTGTTGTTGTTGTAGTGTGGTGGTGGTGGGGGGTTATAGGTTGTGACCACCTTCTTTATTGCAAAATGCAAGGACAGTGTTAGCAATCGCCAGGGGAAGTACTGCAATTTTCAGTTACATTTCTTGTTGCCTGGGAGTTCATGTTTCTAACCTGAGAACCGAAGATGCTAACCCATACTTTCTGGAGCAGGCCATTAGGACTGACTTTACTTTTACCATTTTTGAACAGCTTGTTACTAGATATATTCTGCGAAAATACAAATATTATCCATGCATACACCAGGCTATGTGATCAAGTCCTATAGTACACACATTTATACACTGGAGTCCTCAGACTTGACAGTTCATAGTCAAATAGAGCTTTAGCCATTTATGTTGAGTCTAGTTAGATCGTAAACGTGTGAACAGTGTAGTGTTCACATCAGAGTGCAGGTGTGTCATTATAAGAAAATGATTACCCCAGTGTGTCTGAATCCTGCGTGCCATACTCCGGGATCTTTACCAGCAGAAACATTTTCAAGGCTGGTTAGCATTGACCATACCGATTACTTCAGAAAACAGAAGAACATCAGTATTGAATATAATCAAAATGTTCTTATTAAAAAAAAACACCATTTAGCGAGTTTAGCACAACCTTACACTTTTTTCACCACTTCATCTATACTTTAAAAAAGTACAAATAATTAGTTCAAAAACAAAACATCCGTATGCAAAAGTTATAAAATGTATTCAAAACAGTTACTTAACAGTAATACAGTACTTACAAACAAAAATAATGTTGCAACATACACTCGAGCAACATTATTTGTCAATGCGTCATGGACGAGGCATCGGGAAACGTTAATGTTTGTAAACATGGAAAATATGAATGTCTTTTACATTGATTGATGTGTATGTGGACTGTAACCAAAAAATGGGAGGATACATAATACTGTATTTTTGAGAACATTTAAAGATAGCCCTTACACAGTCTGTCTGAGTTTATTACTTAGATTAAAAAAGACTATATTTTCCACAAAGGGAGTGGGATAAGGCCAAACATAGCAACAGATGGAAGGGGATAACTGGCCAGTACTGTGCATATGGCACAACTGATTTATGTGACTTTTGCTTCAGAGCTGGCGTGACATTAAACTAAGAAAGGAGATTCCCGCCCAGTTTTAAGCAGGTTCCTTTTCGAATTTAAATTCGTGGATTGTAACATAATGGACTTCATTTCAGATATACATTCCTTTGATACATGTAAATGGAAACGACGGAAAGAAAACTATACAGGATGTTTTACTTTAAGTGAGCTAGTTGTACTGGATCTATGTTTGTAGGAGAGGGAAAAACCTACCAGCTATAGGCACTTTTTTTTATCATGCGTGTGATTAGAGAAAAGGAGGATTGTATATGAATGAATCATTGCAGAAAAACTAGTCACATAAAAAACAATAGAGCCCTAATAATGCACAAAAGTTGTCAAAATGACTAAAAAAGCCGCTGTATACAGACGTCAGTTATAACTGAAACGACATATGTAATGAGTGTTAGATTAACCTGCTCGAAAATGCATTACTATTAATAACAACAAACTAACAAAAAAATAAAACGTGAGAGTGGTAAACTTAGTGAAGTTACACAGTATCCCAGTGAATGGGTTATATCCTGAAATTTTAGCTGTAAAGATGCAAAACATGTTTAAGGTACGATTCCCAAGTTTTAGTTGAGGATCTTTACTTTTAAGATGTTGTTTGTAAAAATGTGGAAATCTAGTTGTTTTATTTTTGGACATGCCACAAAATGATGCAACATACCTATGACTGGATAGGACGTTTTATCTACAGAAGTGGTTGGCAGTTATTTCCCTGTATTCCCTTTTCCTGTATACACAATTGCAATCAATCTAGCAGTAACCCTCCAAGTGCATTATATAAAATAAACGATGGTTAGGTTCACTCTACTCCGAAATAACCCCCACAAAGGCGCCGGAGCACAATACCACTCGCTCTTGGGGCCCCTTTCTTTATGATCTGATTTGCCCCCCGATCGGTTTATTTACTTGTATACCACAGCATTTGGGGCTCCTGCCTTTATGCTTTCTCTGGTTTGCCCCCTTAATCGATTTATTGCCTTGTATACCGCATGTACGAGATAGAAAGACAGACAGACAGATAGATAAATAGATTCTTTTAAAAATGTGGTTAGCTTTATACACTTGGAAAAAAATTAAAACGAAATTCAAATTGTATACCAAGGTTTATGAAAGCATGTGCCTGTTTATAACCAAGTGTATATGTCAGTCAATGGTCTGCATATCTTCTAGACCTTGTAGCTGCATTTTGTTCTCTGAACTTTTCATCGACGCAACTTCCTGTCACATTCTCACGGCAGTTAAATGATCAGGGATGGAGCTGTCTCCTACAGACTAGCCTGCAATAAGATACATAACAGGGTCTTGATGTTAGTTAATATGTTGGTATGGACGCTTATGTTCAATAGTAAATATTCTGTAAATAGTAAAGTACAAAAAAATCTTTTTGTTTTTGTTGTTTCAAACATCAACAACTGCAAAGGGGTGCAGACAATTTGTTTTGAGGTTTCGTATAGTATTTTCAAGGGAGAAAAATTGCATATCAAGGATGGATATAATGTTAAAATCAGATATGTTTTATTTAGTTTTTTTTTTATTTAGCTTCTGTTAACCGGGTAAGTGCACTAGCCATAAAATGACTATTTTCAGGCACGACCCGGGAGAGTACAGACATGCAGAAACTTAACAGGATAAGAATTTATAAGTGCTTTACATATAATGAGTTAAAGAGGACACAATATACCGGAACATACAAAGTAAAGCTCTTTACATACAATGAGTTAAAGTGGATACAATATATCAGAGACATACAGAGTAGACCATTCATAAGTTCTTAGGTGCCTACCTATGTAATGAATAGAGAGGACCTTGGACAATAAATTATCAGGTGGCATATCATATAAACAGAACAAGGTACACAAAAACAAAAACAGGTAATACAAAAGGAAGTAATAACCATTGCGAGCAGGGGGTGTCATTAAGGAAAAGGTCGGCAAGTGAGGAAAATGGGAGCAAGCCATGAAATTAGATTATATGAGTATATGTAAGTGTAAGGGAGATAGATGCCTGCAGTGCAAGATTGTATATGGGCAGGGAAAGGGAGCCGGGACAGGCTGAGGCAGTAAGATGGTTATATAGAGGTGAGGAAATACTACTGTATGGCAAGAGACATCGGTCATTAGGTAGGGTGAAAGCAGGAACAGGTATCAGCAATCAGCAGAATTGAGCGTAATTTTCTCTTAAAGCATATGTGGGAGCTAGAAAGTCTATGTTACTCAGCCTATCTCAAAGTGTAGCAAGAGCAGCACATTTTATTGTTTGTTTGTTTGACATAATTAGCTCATACTACTTTGTTTTGCAGACAGTGTTAATTTACCTATAAATGTCACTTTTTCTAACAACAACAAGAAAAGGTTTACTTCATTTACCTTTACATTTTCTTGTTTATTATTGTTTCGTTTACTTCCCGTTATCTCGAGTTTCTCCCCCCAGCCCCAATAGTTCCTGAGTCTCAAAAGGTATATATCAAAATTGACTCGCCAGCTCCGTTGAATTAACTCTTACAAAGTCTCAGAGCCTGTTGGCAGGGCGATTTGCTGACCCCAGCCTTCACGTCTGAATAATAGTACTTTCCACTTCACAAAAATGTCTTAGATCCGAGTCGTGTGCTTTTGTCCACTCCCATAAAGAAACGAGGGCTGGATGACAGTGCCGGTTAGGCTGCATGAGCTGAGCCCAATAAACACACCAGTGATAATAACAATAATAAAAACCCGGTCATGTTCCTGAAAAGTAATAAGTCCTGTGACTGTTTGCCTGCGGCTTACGGGGACACCTCTACGGCGTAATCGTTTCAAAATAAACCGAATTAAATGCCAATTAAACTGGAGCAACGCCCTCCCATATATCTGCAGGCTAAATGTGTAATTCGGAAAGGTCCTTGTAAATTATTACCCATGAATAAATACAATTACAAGTGTGTGCATTGACTGTTCTATAGTATAAAACCCCTTGTAATACCACAGGCTTTTTAAAGACACATTAAAAGATACTGTGTTATGCTTTACAAGTAAATACATCGAAATATGTTTACCAAATATTAGCCCTAGTATAATTGTCTATGACTCCGAGTACTGAAACTGATATTGGCATGTTGCTCTTTGAGAGTGGGATAGAAAGTACATTCCGTTAAAAAACGTAGAAAGAAAACAGTCCGGGTTCTATAATTCAACCATTTGCTTCATATAATCGGTTCAAAGAAAATACACCTATTTTAAAACAAAAGGCTGAAAACGAAACAGTATCTATATTTCTATGTCTGCAGCCTGCCCTTGAAGCTAAAATCGTTATATGGTTATTTTCATGTGCGGTCTTTTTTATATACTGGAATGCTAAATAATATACGCCATACGGGTTCAATTCACTACTATATTTTATGCAAATCGCCAGAATAATATTGTGTGCCTTACCTGTTTCTTTTTGTTTTCGTTTCAAACAGTAATTTGGCACTCAGTGTTTAAAAAGCAAAGCAGAACAACTGCATCAGCTGAGACAAAAAAAAAAAAGAAGAAAACACCCCTTTGCGAATGTAAAAGATTCTTCAACGTGTGATACTCAGTTATTTTGTATGGTTATGTAAAATACAAGTTTCAGTTAAACGCTGCCTATCTCAACGTATTCTTACTTAATCGATCTATCCAGAACAAAAATATACATTACACATTTGTCCTGTTGTATTTTTGCAAGAAATGTAGAATGAAAATAAATTTCCTTCCAAAAAGCTCTCCCTATATATATTTATTAGGCATTCCTAAATAAAAAAAGAAATAAGAAAAAAACGTTCAAAAATAGATATAAATGTTGAAAGAACCGACGGCTCCTTATTAGGCGAAGATACAATATTTATTCCTTGTCTCCTGGGATGAAGCTCTTCTATCTATTGTCCTCCCCAGTTCTCTGAGCTGATGCTTAATTTTCAAAACTTCTATATTACCAAGGGACCTACGACATCAGCTAAAGAAATACCCAGCAAGTACAAAATCTGAACCAGGGAGCTGCTTTTGAGCAGAGGGAACATTTATTTCATCCAGGTTTTTAAGGGGCTCAAGACGAGAAATCCATATTTTGGAGGGGGAAAAAAAAAACAAACAAAAAAAAAACCTAAGATTAGATTGTTGGATTTTCCCCCTCGACGGTATCATAGAAGCTGTGTTACTGGAACATCATCATGTCCACAACCTTTCCAGGACTCGTCCATGATGCAGAGGTATTTTCTTTTCTTTCTTTTTTTTTTTTTTTTTTGTATTATTCGTTTCCTATAATCCTGACCGTTATAGTTAATTAAAATCTGCCCCTGATAAGTTAAAGAAGGAAAGAGAGAAATTCGTTATGACATCTGTCGCCGGGGATGGCACTCGTTACATTACAACAGTTGGCATAACGAAACATTCATAATCCTTAAATCTGAGTGGAGAGCAAAAAGACAGTTTAGCGTGTATAAGCATATAGACCATAACAGATTTTGTGGTTTGGTTGTTGGTTTATTTGTTTGGATGTAGGGTGTTGGCTGAACTATTTTTTTAACTGCTGGTTTTAGATCTTTATATGTTGTAATATAGTAATGATTATTAATAAAACAGTATTTCGACTAAGTTATAGATAGACAGAGGGTGCTTCTTTCCTAAAAGGTACAAAATAAAGTTTAATCACCAACTGGATGATAACGTACACCTCAGATATAGTAATTTGCGATGGGTTTTACTGAATGCACCTTTGTTGGTGTCGCAGCCTCCCTGCCACAGAAATACATGACAGGTCTTCAGGTATATGTTTTTAGGAGCTTTTTATATGCATTGCTTAGAAATTACATTTTTTCCAAAGGATCATTTTATTTAAAGAAAGTCAGATACCACTTTGCTTACTACAAGATACCCTAAATGACAAACCTCAGTTTTTTCTCCTTTTTTCTCCTTTCAGATACGTCATGACGGATCAAACAGCTATCGTTTGATGCAGCTTGGATGTCTAGAGTCTGTGGCCAACTCAACTGTCGCCTATTCTTCCTCGTCTCCTCTAACTTACTCCACAACTGGCACCGAGTTCGCGTCCCCTTATTTTTCCACTAACCACCAGTATACACCGTTGCACCACCAGTCCTTCCACTATGAGTTCCAGCACAGTCACCCAGCTGTCAACCCTGATGCCTACTCCTTGAACTCTCTCCACTCGCAGCAGTACTACCAGCAGATCCATCATGGGGAGCCGGCCGACTTTATTAACCTGCACAACGCCCGGGCGCTCAAGTCCTCTTGCTTGGACGAGCAGAGGAGAGAGCTGGGGTGTCTGGACGCCTACCGAAGGCACGACCTTTCCCTGATGAGCCACGGCTCCCAGTATGGGATGCACCCCGACCAGAGACTCCTGCCGGGACCAAGCCTGGGGCTACCTCCACCCGGAAGCGACGATTTGCAGGTAAATCAGAAGAGCCACCCATATACAGTCCTTCCTGCACCAGCACCTTAAGGTGTCCACATCCAGGAACAAACGACATGCCAAGGGCCGTGTGCGCATATTATTACCGCCTTTGCGATTTAGTTACGGACAGGACTAATCCTTGTTTCTATAGTGTTTAAGTCAAAATAACACACGGTATTTGCAGTCTGTTTTCCGAAAAGGAGTCCTGCTATCTACCGAATAACATTCCGAATAAAAATTAAAAACAATTACCTTGCTGTTCGACTGAAACGAATCCCTTGGATTTTGTGGAGGGTTGAAAGATTTGCGTAACGGTCAAGAAAATACAAATATGGGCGTGACTGCAGTACAAATAGCCAACAGAATACAACAATATCAACTTGATATACTTTTTCCATGACTTTTTTGGTGAACAAATAAGAAATAAGTTGACTTTTTTCTTCTTCTTCTTTTTGCTCCTGGTTTAATTCTCAAATAATATATACTATTTTAAAGATTTTAGTCTGAGAGTAGGCAAAAAAAAAAATGCTGCTGTCATATACATCGCAGTTAATTCATGTAATATAGATAACATTATAGAAATATATATATATATATATATATATAAACATAGACGTGAATTAATGGAGACATCTGCCACACACACACGCACAAAATTCCCCAATTAATGCAGATCATTGTATGTGTATGTTATTTACAGATATTGTGATTCTGGAGTCAACATCACTGACACCTATATAACATATTACCTTATTATCGACACGGTCTGGCCGCACTTTGCCCAAAAGAGCAGTTTCTCCGGGTATAATGGCATCATTAGGTGCCAAGGAGTTTTTTTTTTTTTTTTTTCTATTTACCTCTGAGCAAGAGATTAGACCATTATAAGGCCGGGAACAAAAGAATAATGTGCATTTGATCAGTAGGAAATACATAATTATTTTCTATTCTTAATAAAACGTGAACCAAACACTTTGACACCAGTAAATAATTTTATATGCAGCTTGCGGCGATTTAAAAAGTTGGGGGAGGGACTTTATGCCTAACGGTGCAATGCTTAGTTCAGCTAAACCCCATTTGCTCCTTTTCTTACCACGTCTGCCGCTGATTTTTTGTATCTGTACATTTTTTTCATTGCCAGGCACAAAGCGTGTCATTTTCCTCAAAAGAGAGGATTAGGACATTTGCAAGGACGACACAAAGAGAAAATCCGTTGCCAAAGAGCACCGTAGTTTATCCAATTTTGTACTTAATGCCACTCAACTGGCCATTTATGCAATGTCATCTGAGCAGTCTGGGCGCCTAGGCTTTCTAAATAAGTCGATCTCAACGCAGGCACACTTAAAAAAGTTAGCAAAACAGGAATTTCAAGCCCATAAAATAATTGAAAAGGCAAGGAAATTCACAAAAATAATATCATAAAACCCTTTCCCCCATCACTTGTTTGATTTTCTTTCTTTGACACTCTGCGTTTGTTTAGGCAGTAAAAGCTGTTATTAAAACATCAGTTAGGTTTGTTAGTCGAATACAAATCCCAAATACACGGCTCTCGTGATATAGCTAAGTAAAACTTAACTATTGCAGCAAGGTTTAATAATATTAGTAGTCTATATAGTTTGGGGAAAATTATGTTTATCTTGTATGCACATAACCGTGCACAGTTAATCGCATCTGTTTACTCCACTCTTCTACAACAGCAGTCCGCTCGGACCCTCATTTCAAATGCAACAAATGTAAATAAACTTTTCCTGCCCAGAATTTTAAGTAAAACTCCCAATAGTTGGAGGGGCGCTTAAGTCAGCGGAACAGATGCAACCAGTCTTTGGGCTCCGAGCTGCATCTTTGAGCCTCCTAAAAAGATTTGCCATGGCCAACAAAGAAAACTGTCACACCTTTTCGCCGTCACCGGTTTAATTTATGCCTGATGCCCGAGTTTTGTATATTGATTTTATAATCACGTTAGCCTCAGAACACATCCAAATAAAAAAAAGGGGGTATACGAATTTGTAGAGAAAGGGCTTACAAGACCGCAACAGTAGCCAAAAAGGAAAGGAAAGAAAAGAACCGAGATGTGTTTTATGTTCCTGAACTGTTTTTAGTATGCAGACGGTCCTCTCCATCCACGTCCACTTAACCAACTCACAACAGACTGTTGGTTAGATTAACACCGGCAACGACCTCTTCCAGTTAATAAATTGCGACCCCACTCTCTTTTTTTGGTTTACAGAAAATGTATTTTTATCTACATTGTTTTTTTAAGTTTTTTTTTTTGTATAAGATGTAGCCCATTACCCTGTTTCTGAGGATAAAGCGTTAAAATAAATATTACTTTTTTGTGTCACTTTTTTTGCAGTTAATACTTTTTATTGCGTTTAAAGTTTCAATCTCAACAATACAGCTTTAGGATGGTTACAGATATACAAAAATATAGCATAATATAAACAGTTTCATCATGTATAACATCATAACAGTGTTCCAGAGATGATTTAGGTTAACATTTTGTACTATAACCTGCTAGTTTATTTGGTATTCCTCTCTATCTCCAATTAATTGAAATCATCCTGAGCAATGAACAAGCAGTGGCACGTATACATGGTTTTATCAAGGCTTATCTGGCAGCATTCAGAGATTTTCATGCATAGTTACACATTGTACCTTTTAGTAAACGCAATGAACGAAAATAATAACTATTAATCAGTGGTGGTGTTTAAAATACAACATAATTACAAAATAGAAAAGGCTATTTTTTCCAGCCCTGGCAATATATTTTTAATTTTGTCCCACATAATTATATTGTGTTTCTTGTGGAGCTTTCATATCTGTCTTATATTGACTAGCAAACCTGTGCATGGAAACTAGGAGTTTAATTAAATATGAAACTATAATGTTAATGTACTTTTTTTTTTATATTACTCAAAGGGGTCGGTGGAGGCCCAGTGTGGGCTGGTACTAAACGGCCAGGCTGGGGTGATACGCAGAGGTGAGTTATCATGATTATTATTATTATTATACATTATAAATTATTATGGTACTGTTGTTTTGACTTAGCATTCAACCTTATCGGTATTTGCTTTGACTACATGTTATGAGAGTATGGAAATGCCGCATTTTATGTAAACTCTTCCTTTATATAATAACTGATATGCTACAGAGAGAGAGAGAGGGAGACGGGGGGAGAGAAAAATGTCAACAAATTACTGGTTCAAAAATACCTGCTATAGGGAAGGGGTGTCAACTAAATTAGGACCAAAATATTGCATTCATTGTTTTCCGTGAGGGGGGAAGAGTGCATTACCTACCGTAAAATAATTCGCAAATATTATACTTTCAGTATTCAGAACTAATTATTTATGATATAGTATACGCCTATTTTGTCCATGTGCCTTCCTCATTGCTGAATTTCTGTAAGAGACAATTTTGCATTTGCCGGAGGCAATTTAAAGTTTTGATAACTGTTTAGTATTTCTAATACAAACAAATCCAAAACTTTTAACCATGTTACGCTTTTAAAATGACAAAGGCTTCTGAATTCAGCTTACTACGGCATAACTGTTGAGTTATTGATACTAACGGTGGTAAACCATTTATAATCACATTGTATGATTGAATGAACTTTGTAACATTTCTCTCCTGAGCATAAAAACCTCGAGCTTATACGTTAATTTGGTGAACATTAAGACAAAACGTAATACTGTAACGCAGTTCCAAGTGTTATAAGTACAGGACGGGGAGGCGAGTTGATGAGCAAGTTTTTCTGGAAGGAAAAACACATATCTTAAAAATGCCCTCTAAAATAGCAGTTGCTACATTTGATTACCAATTACCACAGAAGACAGGGCAAGATTATTCTTAGTGCAATATATTTTCAGCATTTTCAACTACCTTTCCAAAATACAGCCGGCAGCAGGCCCAAGATTTGTGCGCATGCGTGTTTAATTTTTAACTGAAACGCCTCTGGTTTATGACTATAAAACAATACTTTTAAGAGGACTTGTACAAGAATTACGTCAAGAAGCGGAGCTCTGTTCTCTAGTTCTAACTTCTCCATAACTATTGTTTTAAGTATATACATCTTTACATTCTATTGATTGGTGTTGGCTCAGTATACCCAAGTTACCGCTATACTTGACAAACAATAAATAAGGATTCTTGTGTTATCAAGAGTGGGGCAGGGAGGGAGAGAGAGAGAGACCAAGACAGAGAGAACAGAGTATCTAGGGAGACAGAGCTAGAGAGAACGAGACAGAGTATATCTATCTATCTGTCTGTCTGTCTGTCTGTCCGTCTATCAATCTATCTGCCAGTCAGTATACACACCTTACCTTGACTTGTCAAATAATAAATACAGATTCTGGTGTTGTCAGGAAAGAAGGAAGGAGAGCGGGACAGTCTGTATGTCTGTCTGTCTGCCGCTCTATCTATCTATCTATCTATCTATCTATCTATCTATCTATCTATCTATCTATCTATCTATCTATCTTGTGCTCCGAACAAAGTAGAGGATCATAATACGTTGAACATTTTGTGCAAAAAGTAAGGGTCCAGATAAGCGTAGCATGCAGTACAGATGGTGCTGAAGGACAGCTCTGCGCACAATGTAATTTAAACCTGTGACACTGGTTAGCATGGTGGAATTTGATTCCTGAATATAACTCCACTTAAGAAGACTGTTTAAAAATATAACACTAAATTAAAGACAGGACATGGACAGAGTTTGTACTCTGTCTTTGTTGGGGTAAGAAACAAGGCTGTGCTCAGCAAATGTTCCTCCACCCTTGTAATGATACTCGATGCACTAGTACAGTTTAGGGTCCTTTACTGATGCAAACAGCTTTCTCTGATTTGCGCGCCTATGTCAAATGTCAGTTGAGAATATGAGTCATTTATTACTTAACAAGTAAACATACTTCAATGCAGGAACATCAAGCAATCGATACTACGCTATTTTCTTAGTTTGAAAACCTTTAATGTGTTTATAGCTGGCAGTGAGGCCATATATAATAACCCTCTCTCTTTCATTCATGTTCCAGTTTTTTTTTCAATGAGTCCAAACAAAAAGAGATTCGGAGCTCCAGGCAGGTTTCAGGCGATAAGTCATGTTATGCATGGGGTAGATGGTCTTCCTTTTAACTCGCTGTGCTATGTCTGCATCTTTATTTGGTCGGCATGGACATTTCTCTTTTTAAAGCCAGTAAATATGGAAGAAATAAACAATTCCTTACATGGCCTGAATTATGCGTGATTACTATTATTTTTATTAATTATTACAGGTGTCCCACATCATCACCTTCAATTATATACGAGAGACTTGAACAAAACCTCTTTGAGTAAACAGGGGACACACCATTAGTTCACAGGGTAGATGGAATCCTGTGATTATTTTATGTTTACAGTACATGGCATATATGGGTGGGGGGGGAGGTGTCACTGTATCTTGTTGAAACTAATCAGTAAATATTATTAACTGCACAAATATATGTTTTCTGGAATACATGTTAAAAAAAATGAAAATCACACAAATGTTTTTTTCTTGGAAAACAGCAAACCGAAAAGTACCCCCCCCCCAGCTATGAAATTATATCTCCTTTGTTCGTTCGTCTTAGACAAAATTAGCTAACATGTGGTGTCACTGCGCGATAGTGTTAAATACTTTAAAAGCAGAAATAAAGAGCTTATATAATATACAATAAGAACAATCGGCCAATGAATACGTGACATTATTCGTTTGAAATCAGTAAATCTTGCGCAATAATTTCATGAGTGCCTTTTTTCAACGAATCGCTTTGATTGAAATCATAAATATCCTTAAAAAGGATCATAAACACTTAATGAATAGCGTGCCTGTGTGTGTGTATGTGTGTTTTCATGCCCCAACAATGTTTGCAAGAAAAGGGTAGAAGAAAATAAGCAAGATTAAGGTCAACTCTTCAATATAATGGTGTACCTTCGGTATATGTACAATCAGCAATATTTTAAGTTTCATTTAAATAGAGGCTAGGTTTTCATTTGCAAAGACTACCACAGGGTGCGTAATGTTTTTTTTGTTGTTGTTTTTTTCGTTGGTGCTATGGAAAAAGCAGAAATATGTTGCAGAACCTGTATTTCAGATAATTACTGTCTAGGTGCAATGCTTGGGGAAGGAATGATGCCGAGATCCCCATGCAATCACTTTCAGTTAATGGCGTGCAGGATTTGGCCCGAAGCCCCACTACTCTAACCATCAGAACCAATAATCTTTACTTTACCTAGTGCTAGTGTATCGATAGCTTCTCTCGCCTCAGGCACCAGCTTTGATATGTTAATATTTCTGAGTACCAAATTCAGTAGAGATCATATTAATGTTGTTCATACAGATCGGAGCTTTGCCTGAGTTGAATATTCAGATATCCTGTTTCAAAAGAAGTCACTGAAGAAGCGAAGCTCCTATTTACAGGAGTCGTCTGTGTTTTTTCATCATTAAAAATCCCTTTACCTTTCAAGAATCAGTTCAATCTTATTCTTAGCCTTTTAATGAATCACGGAGCTTCTTAAATATGCTCTATGTTTGATTTGCTTGTAAATACAATATTGAATATCTGTAAAATGGAGTGAGAGATCATTTGTGTGGTTCTCACCTTAAAAGGTTAGGATAAAAAGGCACCACTGTAACATTTGGCCCCTTTCTTCTTATTATTTTTTTTATTTATTTATTTAATATTTATTTTTTGTATTTTTCCTTTAATTTTTAATTCTATTTAATTTGTTTATTTATTGAAATCTTGATGGCAAACTCCTTAAAAAGCTCTTGATTCGCTTTGTGATCATTCCGCCTCTCTGCCTCAGGCAAATTTCAGAAGCTTAAATACTGCTATAGCCTCTGGGCCATGAAGACAGGGCCAGACTAGACTACACTGGCAATAGCTCTTTTTCGAGTGCCCTTGGTAACATAAGATACAAACTACTCTGAATCAAAACATTTTTGGGGGAATTAATATGATCTGAACTTTGCACGTTTTCTGAGATCTTGAGTTTATCGAATGACTCAAAGGTGACTGCCATTCCAAGGCTGAGGCATTACAGCCTCACTATAAACGTTGTTAGAACTTATTTGATTTACAGACTGTTATGACTGAGCAATATCGTTGCCAAATTCGTTTCAGTGTTGCCTTCGTTGGACCTTTGCTCTGCCTTACAGCGTTAAAAGTTACAAACTTTAACACCAGCATTAAGTATCTGCCTCATAGTCTCTCTTGTAGATTTGTTTTGCATTTACTGGCTCCTTTTTCAACAGTTAAACGTTTGTATTGCAACATCTCTTGAAAACTGGATTAGGGTGTCTATGATGGTAATTAAATGATATTCCCAGATACCTCGTCCCAGACTGACTGTGTAACTGGTTAACAATTTGTAAGATACAGTCCCCTCTTGAGCCCCAATATTTCACTTCTGATTTATTTACTGTGTTTAATACTATAAAGTCTCGTCAGAATTTAGTTATTCTGAAATCTGCAATTGGAGTGATACATATTTAACGTATGGTGTATCACTGGATAGGCCGATGTGATCTGTAAAGGAAATTAACAGGCCCAGTATTCAAAATGGGAACTTATCGCTTCTGTTTTGCAAAACAGCTTAAGCGTTGATATAGGTCCCCAGAAACATGCAAAAGAATCTGGTGCACTACCTTTAGAACCATTGTAGAAAGGGGTTACTTTAAGACAGTGGCTCAGTTTTTCTTTTTTCTTGTCTTTATTCTTTTAGGAGACAATCACAGGAAGTCTATTGTATGGTGTGGGTTGATGCAGCAATTAGAAACAGTTCTTGATAACGTATACACTCTACCTTCTCCCACACCCTAAAGAGATAAGGAGCATTTTTTTTTTTTTGGGGGGGGGGGAGGTTGTTACTCAACAGTTGGCGTAAGAATGAATACAACAACAGGGCGTCACACTTAATAAGGCAAACGTTTCTAAAAATCCACACTCAAAAGTAAGTATGCCCATCGCTTTGTATAGAATGTCTGGAACAGAAGTGCTCCACACACCTATTAAATTACCAGCCATAAACGTTCATCGGCACAGAAACAAAGAATTTTCCTTTCGGAAATCTAGAAATATCCCTATATTCAACAGAATCACTAACATATAAGAGAAAAGACTTGGGATCCTTATCAGCTTTCTCAGTCTGCCAATTTATGCTTATACGGATAGAGTTTTAAACTGTTTAATTCCCATGATCTTAACACAGAAGAACTTGCACTACCATTTTGTGGGATAAGGCAGTGGCTGCTCAAAAACCAACCAAACAAACAAACAAACTCATGAGTGTTAATAGTATACTGTCTCCAACTTAAGTTGAAGGAAGATAAAAATCTGATAACAAAGGCTGCCCTGGTAGTGTGACATGAAATTTTCTTCTCCATCAGATTCATACCTCTCAACTGTCCCTGATTTTCAGTGATGTCCCTGATTTTGCCACAAAATTTTACTCTGTCCCTCTTAAAAATTGTGTTTCCGTGACCAAAATGCGGGGGTTATAAGCACAAACTAACGACAAACATTAAAGTTACAGATTTGTTCTTCTTTAGAAAATGCATTTTACACTAAGAAATTATTCTACCTGCTTCCTGAGTAGATATCTCAAATTTTAAAGAAGTGTCCCAGATTTTGGTCCTCTGTCCCTGATTTTTTTAAGCCTTGTCCCTGATTTATGAGGCAGGAGGTTGAGAAGTATGATCAGATTTTACCGGTAGTAAAATATGATGCTGCTGAGGCCTCTCTGCATAGTATAGATTTTTAAATCTTACTTGTCACCGACATGAAAGGCAATGAAATAGCAAACTCGTTTTTGTTTCATTTTTTATTTTAAAAGAAGGTATTTGTGCAACAAGTGTCCATTTTCAAAGAAGTTCTAGTCAAAATCTAGAAGTAAAAAAAATAATCAGGTGGCACACTATTGTAATACACTGATTGGGCCCATTGCTGCAGGGAACCTGTGCAAATGTTCTTCCTGAATCCCTTTGACAACAGAGAAGAGCATTAAAGAAACATATAAATAATAGACTTTGACTGCAGGTAAGGACTGCTTGGCTCACCCATTTCCCTACCTACTGGACAAGCTACAGGTCCTAGTTTTACCAACAGCGTACTTCCTCCTACCCCCACTAGAATTGACTTATGTCTGTCCCATGCATTCTTAAATTCCCCCACTGTTTTTGACCCCACGAGCTTCTCAGGAAGGTCATTCCATGGGTCCACAACACTCTTCCTGAAAAATACTTCCTCATGTTGTGCCTGAGTTGTCCCCTTTCTATCTTCAAATTGTGCCCCCTTGTTCTTGTCCATCTCTTTTCTGAAACATGCTACCCTCTTGGACTTTGTTGATTCCCTTGAGGTACTTGAACATTTCTATCCCTTCTTTCCTGGAGGGTATACATATTCAACTTGTTTAGTGTCTCTTGGTATGACTTCTGGTACAGACCCTGCACCATTTTAGTTGTCCTTCTCTGGATTGCCGCCATTCTGTCTATGTCCTTGCAGAGATGGGGTCTCCAGAACTGCAGGGAATACTCCAGATGGGGTATCACCAACTGTCTGTAGAGAGGGATAACAACTTCCAGTTTTCTACTGGTGATGCCTCTCCCTATTCATCCCAGTATCCCCCAGCCCTCCTTACTGCCTTCTCGCGTAGCTTGCCTACCTTTAGGTCATTTGATATGACTACTCCCAGGTCCCTTTCATTTTTGTTGTTTTTTTTTTTTTTATAGTTAATAATTTTTATTAAGTTTGAAAGATAATATCAGACATAGCCAGGTGCATAAAGAAGATACAACATGACACATATGAATACACATTGACTGCAGTGTCATTATATAATTGACAAAGTCTAGCCCATAGAAAAGGACATTGCTAAATAATGATACAGTAAGAAATTATACAGTGAGTTGTATTGTGGTATTGTGCCCCCCCCCCCAAAAAAAAAGTATGAGAAATTGCATGATTACCAATGCATCTAGATTAGTTAAGATGTCCAATATGGGCATAATACATAACTGTCTCCTGATACCTGAAAAAGCCTGAAAAGCACAGACATAATAACAAAATACTAGCAAACTTAAGGTCCATATCTGAATTCTTATCCTATAAGGAGAAAAGATAACAGTCCTTGCAGGGAGGGGGTGGGTTTTGGGGTTCCAAACCATTTCCTACTGGTGTATCTACTATGTTGGTCCAGATCATTCCACAGGGGAAGTCAGCCAATCCCTGCACGTGGGGAGAGATAAGCTAAGTAAGGGGCCCAGGTAAGATAATATTGTGAGAGAGTGTTGGTAACTAAGTGGGACTGATGATCCAGTACTGCTACAGTAGAGAGGGAGTTATATAATTCAGAGATGGTGGGTACCTCTGTAGTTCTCCACCTACGGAGGATAAGCTTCTTAGCTTGGAGGCTAAGAAGTGTCAGCCAACTGTGCTGTTGACGAGTGAACGCTGTCAGCACAGGAGGAAGGCACAAAATCCAAACTAGGGGATCTAGAGTCAGAGCAGAGTCTGAGGCCTGTTGAGCCAGACCCAAGATAGCCGTCCACAATGGAATGAGAAGTGGGCAAAGCCAAAGTATGTGCAAAAGGTCTCACTCTCCTGAAAGACATCGCCAGCAATGACTGTTGTCCATGAGATGCATTCTGTACAAGACAACAGGAGTGCAATACCAATGTGACAGTATTTTGTTTTGCATAAGTTTACTTCTCATATCTGGATACATAGAATGAGCATATTTCCAGCATAGCTTCCATTGGGCATCCGAAATGGATTGTTGAAGAGCTTGCTCCCATTTACCTTTAGCCTGAGCTGATTGTGCAGGGAGATGATTCCTAAGATTGGCATATATAAGACTGGCTTTATCCCTTTTGTAGGTCAGCCATTTAATTAACAAATGGGACCTTGCTATATCTGTCATGTGGTGTTGTTTAATATAAGCTAAAACCAAGCTTCTGAGCTGTAAGTACTGCCAAAAGGCCTGCTTACCTAAGTGTAACTCCTGTTCTAATGTTTGAAATGTTTTGATAGTGAGACTGTCATCTGTCATCAAGTCCTTTAGTGTAAAAATTCCTTTACTCTGCCATGGAGCCAGTGCAAAGGTTTGCCATCCACTTTTATGAGCATGTTCCCCCATATAGGGGAGGCCAGAAGGGGGCATAAATCTGCCTCCAATTTTTTTCCACTAAATGCGATGTCAGTACTGAGCCTGCTATCGTTTGGCAGGAAGACAAATTTTTGGGAACAGGATTGTAAAGTAAAGCTGCTAAGGATTGGGTCTGGGCCATATACGCCTCCATGTGTATCCATTGTGGTCGCTCAGATGTCTGTGGGAGGAACCAGTTTAGGGTCTGAGCTGCAGTGAAGGCCCATTTATACCCTTCCAGCCAAGGAAGGATTTTTGTTGTTGTTAATAACCCCCCCCCCCCTTGTGTACTCTTTCTCTGGGTTTTAGTTTCTCAGGTGCACTACTTTGCACTTCTTTGCATTGAATTTAAGCTGCCATACTTTTGACCATTCCTCCAACCTTGCCAAGTCCCTTCTCTTCCTTTCCACCCCCCTTGTGTAACAACCCTATTGCAGATATTTGTGTCATCTGTAAAGAGGCATACTTTTCCTCTCAGTCACTCTGCAAAGTCACCTATAAAGACATTAAAGAGGACCGGTCCCAGTACTGAACCCTGTGGTACCCCACTAGTAATCCCCCTTTCTTTGGAGTGGACTCCATTTACTATTACTCTCTGCATCATGTTGTCCAGACATTTTTTTTTTACCCAGGTTACCACCCTGGGACCCACTACCAGGCTGGCTAACTTATTGATTAATCTTTTGTGCGTGGCTGTGTCAGATACCTTGCTAAAGTCTAGGTAGGCCACATCCACAGCCTCTCCATGGTCTACAACTTTGGTCACCCTGTCAAAGAAATCTATTAGATTAATCTGACATGATCTTCCCACTGTGAATCCATGCTGCCTTGGGTCCTGTGCCCTGTTTGTCTCTAGGTACTCAACAATTCTTTCTTTCAGAAATGATTCCATCATTTTCCCTACCACTGAGGTCAAACTAACAGGTCTGTAGTTTCCTGCGTGTGCCTTGCTCCCACTTTTGTGAAGGGGAATCACATTCACCCTCCTCCAGTCCTCAGGTACCACACCATCCTCCCATGATTTGTTAAAAAGGGCAGTCAGGGATGCCACTAATTCTCCTCGTAGTTCTTTTAGAATTCTGGGGTGAATCCAATCAAGCCCCATTGCTTTGTCCACCTTTAGTTTTAAGAGTTCTTTCAGGACCCTTTCTTCAATGAATGGGCTGGTATTGACCCCCCATCTAGTGTTTTTCTATAATTTCGTTTAGGTACCTCCCGCTCCTCTTATTTTGTGAATACTGAGCAGAAGTATTCATTCAGCATCTGTGCTTTGTCACTGTCACCCTCTGCCCACCCCCTTCCCTTTATTAAGCCTCACTATTCCTCCCCATGTCTTTCCTCACTCCGTAATGTACCTATAAAAGGTTTTTATCCCCCTTGTTAACTGAGTTGGCTATCTTTTCCTAGGTTTGGGCCTTTGCTATTTTGACAGCCTTCCCTGCTTCTTTCTGCTTTAACTGGTACAGTTATGTGTCCTGCTCCTTTTGTGTTTCCTTATACTTCCTGAATGCTATCTTTTTCTCCCTAACCTCCCCGCCACCTCTTTTGAGAATCATAGTGTTTTTTCCTTTATTTTGGTTTGTTTATTTGCTTCACACAAAGGCTTGTTGCCTCTGTGATGGCAGCTTTGATTTTTCCCCATTTTTCCTCCACCCCACCTTCTTGCCTGTTTCCAGTGCTTTTCTAAGGCAAGCCCCCATTTTGCCAAAGTCAGCCCTGCTAAAATCCAATACTCTCACCTTTGTGTGACTTGATTTTACAGCTGTGTGTATCGTGAACCACACTGTTTGGTGATCGCTTGTTCACAGATGGCTACCCACTTCTAAATCCAAGATCCTCTCTCTGTCCCCATTTGAGAGTACCAGGTCTAGGACTGCTCCCTCCCAAGTGGATTCCAGCACTAGCTGTCTGAGGCATGCCTCCTGTAGGGCATCGAGAATTACTCTGCTCTTGGATGCGGCTGCAGCAAAGGTGCTCCAGTTAACATATGGCATATTCAGATCCCCCATCAACACTATCTCCCTATTGTCTACCATTCTAAGGACGCCTTCTATAATTTCCTTGTCCATTTTCTCCCCCTAAGATGAGGTTCTGTATACAGCCCCATACAGATTGTGGTGCCATTTTCTGTCTCTAGGGTGACACACACAGTGGCCCCTCCATAGGAATCCATAGGAGCACAGGATCCAAGACAGCATGGGTTTATAAAAGGAAGGTCCTGTCAAAGTAATCTAATAGATTTCTTTGACTGGGTAACCAGAGTGGTTGACCAAGGTGGAGCAGTTGATGTCACCTACCTTGACTTCAGCAAAGCGTTCAATACTGTTCCACACAGAAGATTGATTAATAAACTGGGTAGGCTCAGGGTGGGTCAGAAGTTGGTCAACTGGGTGGCAAACTGGTTGAAGGGCAGAAAACAGAAAGTGACAATAAACAGTATACAGTTAGAAAAGATGCAAGTCACAAGTGGGGTACCTCAGGGATCAGTCCTGGGGCCAGTCCTCTTCAATATCTTCATCAGTGACATTGCAGATGGACTGGAGGGTAAAGTTTGTTGGTTTGCAGATGACACCAAGATCTGCAACAGTGTAGAAGATCCAGATGGGGTGGACAGAATGAGAAGAGATCTGCATAAACTAGCAAAATGATCAAAAGAAAGGGCAACTGGGGTATAAGGCAAAGAAGTGCAAGATCATGCACATAGGGAAGAGAAACCCTGAAGCTACCTATAGGCTGGGAGGGGAGTTGCTGGCAGTCACAAGGGAAGAAAGAGACTTGGGCATCATCATCACCAATGACCTGAAATCATCCAAGCAGACCACTAAAGCAGTAGGTAAGGTTAGGGGGATGTTGGGGTGTATTAGTAGGGGTATCACAAGTTGGAAGAGGGAGGTAATAATCCCTCTTTACAAGACCCCATCTGGAGTACTGTGTGCAGTACTGGAGGCCACGCATTCACAAGCACATTAACCAAATTGAGGCAGTTCAGAGAAGGGCAACCAAAATGGTGCAGGGACTGCATCAGAAAACATATGAGGACAGATTAATGGAGCTCAATATGTATACCCTAGAACAAAGGAGGGAGAGAGAGGTGATATGATTGAAACAGTCAAACACCTTAAGGGCATTAACAAGGTGAAAAAGTCTAATGTTTCAATACAAGAAAAATAGCAGGACAAGAGGACACAGCATGAGATTAGAGGGAGGCAGATTAAAGGGTAATGTGAGGATGTTCTTTTTCACAGAAAGGGTGGTGTATGCATGGAGCACCCTACCTCAGGAAGTGGTAGATATGAATACAGTGCAGGGCTTCAGACAGACATGGGATAGGCATAAGGAAGCAATACAGATGAGTATGAATAGATAGACCATTGACAGAGCAAAGGCTGATGGCACATTTATAAGGTAGTAAAAGAAATGGGCAGACTGGATGGGCCTTACGGTTCTTATCTGCCATCATCTTCTATGTTTCTACGTTTCTACATTTCTCTCCTCACTGTTAATCCATTATTTCAGTTGCTTTGATCTCTTCTCTTACAGAGAGAGAGCTCCTCCTCTTTTACCCTCCCTGTCCTTCCTGTAGATTGTGTGCCCTGGTATGTTGACATCCCAGTCATGATTCTCTGTGTACCATGCTTCTGTGACTGCCACAATATCCAGGTGTCCCTATTCCATCAAGGCTACTAGTTCAGGGAGCTTGTTACCCAGACTACATGCATTGGTACTTGTCACCCTCCATTTTTTGATAGCCTTACCCTTTAAAGCCCCATCCCTGTCCTTTCTGTCTTTGCCTTTTTCTCCATTGACCCCTGTCCTGCTCCCTATCAACTTCTCTACCTTAGTGTTTACCTTACTAACTACCCTGTTTTGTGTGTTTGGAGGGGGCTGGGAGTTCCATGCTTCTTTTCAGTGCCCCCCCCCCCCAGCTAGTTTAAATGCTTGCCAATGAACCATTTAAACCTTTCACCTAGGATCCTGGTTCTCTTCCAGGACAAATGCAGACCATCATGCCAATATAGATATAGGCCTGCATCCTTTCAAGTGGACACCCAGTCCCCAATGAAGCCAAAACCCTGAGCTCTTCAGGGAACAAAAGGGACCATTTAGGAAAAATGTCCCTCCTGGCAGGAAAGCCCATGAGAAGCTCTCAGGTGTTAGGCTTACTCCAACTAGCAGCAGTCAAAAGATAGCTCTAAGTCTCTTAAGTATACATTATACTGCCACATTTTTTTAGAAGCTTGTGATATGCATGGTGGTGCTGTGTCTAACCTAGGCACTGCTTCACCTTGCATGAAATAAGTTTCCAAAAGTGCAAGCTGTGTAGTATCAATATAGGGCAGAATGAGTGATATCTTTTTACTGATGCCAGCTATTGGTCAAGTGAATACATGATTTAAAAGTGCCTTTCTTAGGGTTTTTACAATTTGAGGTATACTATTCATAAATATTACCCTTTAAGAGACATCTACAACCCTGCTGTTGTCTCCACACACCACATTAGTTTTGAGACCAGTTTCTGACTTGTTCCTGCACATTGCCTGAATGAGAAAGTAATTAGTGTGGACAAACAAATAACTATAATTAGCAAACATGCTACTCTAGAAATTGGTGCAGAGATGCATAGAAACCAGGAAGAAGTGAAGCCAGGATCTTTTTGGGACCCCTCTTGTCTGAAAGCCTTTTGTGATTGTATTGTATACACTGGGCCCTAGTCACAAAAGGTACCTCCCTTTCTATGTGTATGACGAGAGAGAGAGAGAGAGAGAGAGAGAGAGAGAGGAGAATTGGGCATATTGTGCTTAATCCTGCTCTGTAAAGTTGTTTTATTTATTTGCCAAAATCATTGCATGTTTTGACCATTGAGGAAATAAATGAGGGTTGCATTCTCTCCTTACCTATTACCTTTAATTGCCTTTCTTGTTGTTGACTTCTTGTATGTTTTTCTCACTATCCAGGAAAGGCCACCTGTCACATAAAGTTGTCTTGCATTACCTATAGTACTCCTTTCAACAGTATCCACTTTAAAAATGCTGTTATTCAAATATGGCTTTTCTAAAAACCTAGAAGATATTCTTAACTTTTTTTGGTAATAATACAAAGGAAGTTATGATATCCTAGATAAATGGGATAGTACACTCCTTAAGTCCCTTTATCCCTGTACAGCTGAAGGGAGGCATCAGAAAGCATGGGTCCATATTTTCTTTTTTTTTTCTTTTTTCTTTTTATCACTTGAAATGCTTCAGCATGGGATGGATCCGTGCATTATCCTAAATCACAACAGTGGAGACTATTTCCAAACCACCAGCTTAGAATATTTGCTTCCTTATCTCCACATTTTTCATTCTTGGGGTTGATTTTGGGAAACATTTTTCTGAGCCAAACTTGTGAGATACAGAAAATAAAATTAAAAAAACGTATCTATTGAGTCCCATTCAACCACCTTTATGTCACACCAAAATCCATACATACAGTGGCTACCAAGGTGTATAAAAACAGAAACATGGATTTTTATAGATTCTTAAAATCCTGTAAGACAAGTAATAAATAGATGAGAACCTTCATTTGATTTAAGTCAAACCTTTTGAAAAGCATCATTTAATTGGGCTGACAATCTAAGTTTTTCTTTCCCTACAACTACAGGCATAGTCTGAGGATAAAATATTTCAGTCATTACAATGATTACAACTAAAGTATACCCAGTAACCTTATCTTAGATTCGTCATAGTAAACATCTTGATAGTATGGATCCCAAAAAATCTAGATGTCACACATAGTTTGACATAATTAATCATACTTATTACTTATTAAAGGAGAAAGGCATAGACAGCAGTCTAACTAGATGGAGTCATGGTTGGCTAAACAATAGACACCAATGTGTAAGCACAAATAATAAATTATCTAGTGAGGGTCAAGTTAGCAGCGGTGTCCACAGGGATCAGTTCTGGGCCCTGTACGGTTCAACCTCTATATCTGATAAGGGCAAGAACCTACATAACAATTTAATTAAGTTTGCTGACAATGCAACCTGGGAGAATAGGTCAATAGCCTGTCCAATCATTTCTTCTTAGTGGAGGACTTGGGGAAAATTGAGTCGTGGGCCACACAAAATGGCATGACATTCAATATCAACAAATGTACGACTATGCACTTTGGTCACAGAAACCCTAAATACTCTTACTTACTAAATCAAACTATACCAAGAAGTTCAAATTTAGAGAGGGACCTAGGAGTGCTTGTAGATTGTAAGCTTAACCTATCCTCCCATTGCACAGCTGCATCAAAAACAGCAATGGGTCTAATTTCAATGATAAGGCATTCATTTTCCACTCAAACTGAACAATGTATTATTCCATTATACAAGACTTTTGTCCATCCTTGTGTAGACTAGGTGTCTCAAGTTTGGTCTCCAAGCTTAATTAAAGACATAAATAGGGTAGAGAGAGCCCAAAGGTCCATAACCAAAATTGTTCCCAGACTGAAAATCATGACATATCAAGAGAGGTTGAATAGCACTGGGTTACACCCTCTTTATATAAGACATCAAAGGGGTGATATTTTGCTCCTACACTAGATCTTACAGAGTGGCTATCTTATGAACAGCTTTGGATTTGTCTACAACATATCCACAAATACCACTAGATCCCACAATAGTAAATTATTGGTTCCATGCATAAATACAAACAGAAGAGGTAATTTTTATACAATAAAGCTTGCTAAAGCATGGAATAAGTTACCGGCTACAATTGTTACTATAAAGGATTTTAACTCCTTCAAAACTACGCTGGAAAATATCTTTTACAATAAACACATATTGGTTTAATCTTCAGCCACCAGTGTGGGGGACATTCTCGATGGGCCTAGTGCCTTCTTATGTCCATTAACACCTAGTAAACCTAGTAAACTTAGTAAACTTGGTAAGCAGCCAAGTTGCTGAAAAAGATCCATTTGGTTAAATAAGAATGAAGGTCAGATTAGGTTCTTAATGGCTCCACGTGCTTCTCAGGAATTGTACTCAGTACAAATTATTGCAATTTGATACTATATCTATTTTAATTTATTGTGACGTGAATTGATATTTATTTTGCTTTATTAACCCTTGCAGGGCCATGGACTGATATATCAGTCCAAAATTCCTATACATTCCAATTCTGTCGGCAGTCTAAAGGTTAAAATGCTGCTTCATGAAATTGTAAACTCTGCACTGTTGTATTATGATTTCTTCTGCTACCATCTCCCCTCAGGATTCACCTAGAAATGAGTCACTTGTGGCTCAATGTACCATTCTGTCCAAAAAGATTAAATCATATAAATAAATAAATAAATAAAGAAGAGGAAGCTTAACATGATTCAAGTCATATCATTTCTCACCAGCATTAGCTCATCACAAAACAACAACAGCACAGGTCTCTGTACTGACCTATGCAGGCCTGTACAATGATCATTTGGCACAAAGGGTATTCAACTTACCAATCTGTGCCATTGCATAAATGTGGACATATATTATACAATATATTATACAGTAGTTTACTTAAGGCGGTCTGGACTGTAATGTGATTCCAGCAATGAGATTGGTCAGTGAGACCTAAGCAGGCACACTGCCCAATCTCACTGGCCTCTTTGGCCCTGTCCACACTAGCATCTTCTAAGCTGTAATGTATTGAATAATGTTACCGCATTTACTGTGCTAGCATGTCCACACTTTTGCACAACTGTGTTTAAAGAAGGTATCTTCCATCCAGACATGATGTTCTGTGGGTGTACTAGTAACACTGTAGCTCACCACATTTCTTTTGTGCTTGCTCTGAGTGAGAGCTGTATCCCACAGTGCTGGTGATACAGTTGTGATATGCACTTATATGAATATATGAATACATAAACTATGCTGATCATTACATTGTGTGTGTACCATTCTCCAATGTATGTGCACCATTCCCCAACTTCCATTGGACCCCCCAGCTTCATCCCATTTTTATTTTAACCTAATTTTCTAGAAATGAAATAGAACTATTATGCACATTTCAGTGGATTTTTTTTTTATCATTTTAGCTTAAACAATTTACAGTGTACATTGCAATGTATATGCAGCGGAATGACTCTGTACTATGATGTTCATTACAGCAAAGTGTGATACGTCCTATTCATACACTCTTTCCCAGGGCAAACATGATTGAGCATGGTTGAATATACTGTTGAAGGGAATTGTGGTCACTTGGAGAACAAGGAAACTTGAAGCATGGTATGAACTCCCATCTGTACAGGTGACTTAACCATGCTACATTGTAAACGGTTTTCAAAACCAAGCTAAAACCCTTATTTCTACAAGGTTTAAAAATGGTTTTGAAAAATGGTTTAAAAGTGTGTTTAGTGTGGACGTGATCTGTGTTTGGCCTTCTTATAACATTACAAACTGACAGTAACATTATAAGAAAGCCAGTGTGGATAGGACCTTAACGTCTCTGGAATCCCTTGCTTGTCTTCTGGAATTTTTAGTCCTGTGTTGGCAGCCTTTTGTTCCCATTGCCCAACTAATAGCCCACTAATCACTGTTATTAAAAAAGAAACCCCACATTCAAACTGAACACCTTTGTTCCAAACCCAGTATGGTGCTTGTAGAGTACCCAGTACATGTAAACCATTCCCAGCCTGACCACATACTGCCATAAACCATTCCCAACCTGGCCACATACAGCTATCAAACATTTTTCTTCCCAGTGGTGGTCACCCAGGTATAACAGATATGTTTATCATAGTACAGCTGAGTTTCATATTAGCTAGCCCACCAGGGTACCACTGCCAAATACAGGAATGCCATGCCCATCCTGAACACCCTGCTGCCAAATAAGAACATAAGAATTAGAACATAAGAATTTACTGGCAGAAGGGGGCCTCTTGCCCATCTAGTCTGCCTTTACCTTTCTATGTAACAAAGTTCAAGAGGGTAGTATCTTTCAGAAGAAGAGATGTGCAAGAACAAGGGGGCACAATTTGAAGACAGAGGTGGAAGGCTCAGAGGTAATGTTAGGAAGTATTTTTTCACAAAGAGGATTGTGGATGCATGGAGCAGCCTTCTTGAGGATGTCACGGAGTCAAGAACAGTGGGGGAATTCAAGAATGCATGGGACAGACATAAGGCGTTTCTAGTCGGGGGTAGGAGGATGTAGGCTGTTGGTTAACTAGGATCTGCAGCTTGTCTGTTAGGTAGGGAAATGAGCCGACTAGGTGGGCCAAGCGGTCCTTATCTGCCTTAAAATTCTATGTTTCTATGTTTACTTCACCTCCTGTAATGGAAAGGGACCTTGGGGTTATCATAGCTCTTGACCTCGAAGTGCAAGGGCAATTTGACAAAGCAGTGGGTAGGGCCAGCAGGATGCTGGAGGGCAAAGGGAGGGATATATCCAGCAAGAGGAAGGAAGTAGTAGTGTTGCTACCATATCACTCAGTGGTGAGATCCTACCTAGAGTATGGTGTCCAGTTCTGGAGGTTACACCTCAGAAAGGACATACACAGGATGAAGGCATTTCAGAGGTGGGCAACTAAAATTGTGCAGGGTTTGCACCAAAAGCCCCATGAGGAGACTGAAGGAAGTCAACCTGTAGACCCTGGAAGAGAGGAGAGTGAGAGGGAAATGATTGAGATCTACAAGTACCTCAAAGGGACGAACAGGATGCAGGAGGGGAGTCCCTTTTAAATGAGAGGGAGCACCAGGATCGGGGGTATATGATGAAGCTGGGATAGCAGAGTTTAAGAGAGATGTGAGGAAGCACTACTTCACTGTAAGGTTGGTAGATGCCTGGAACAGACTGCCAGTGGAAGTAGTGGAGGCAAAAACAGTTGGGGGGGGGCTTCAAGCAATTATGGGATAGACATAGGAGAAAATGGCATTAGTAAATTGACAGGGAAGAATGAGGGTCACAAAAGATCAGTTAGGGTCTGCAGAAATGAACTAGGCTGGGAACATCTGGGCAGACTGAATGGGCCAAGTGGTTCTTTTCTGCCAAGAAATTCTATGTTTCTATTGTGCTCCCATGAAGGTACATATTCTTGTTCTCTTGGTCAGCCATTTTTATATACTAGTCAGTGGTGGAGTGAGGCTATCCCACCATATTCGAGCACTGCTATGGAAATGCTCACCCACATTAAGCCAGGCCTACTCAGCAAATGATTTACATTTAAATGATGGCAGAGTTGGTGACTCAGGACTTCATCTGAAGGGAGTTCTAAGGGATGAGGGAGAAATTTTAGCAGCTGTTTGGTGGTGCGTTGCAATATATTTGTCACACTTTTGGCATCCTAGTGGGTTAGGGTGGGAGTAGTTCAACTGGAGAGAGGGGTGGGGAAGGACAAATGCATTGTGTTTCAGACAGAAGAGACTATTTTGTTTTAAAGAAAGTAGTTGCTCTGTAACTGCACACTTAAACTATTCTTGTGAAATAAAAATGTGTATATGAGCCCATTTTATAAGTGGCTAACACTATAACAATGCTAATTGCACTCTAATATACATACATCTTGGGTTGCTGAAGGGAATCAGTTGGCCTCCTGCCTCACAATGCACCTAGGCCTGTGCATATTGAAGTGTAATCCACACCAGATTTTGTGTGATTCTTTACATACTCTAGAGGGGCAGCTTCACTGTCTGGGGTATGTTGCACTGGTAAAAATGTTCTGGGCCCACATAGTACTCCTATAGTCCAAACAAAAAGCACGTTATTTATATATATAAAAAAATCATGATATCACTTTATGTATTTATTTGTTTTTTGTTAACCAGGTAGCTGTGCTAGACAATGGTAGCCCTATTTTCAGGTATGACCTGGGACAGTACAAAAGAAGGAATAGTAACAAAACATGAGGTTAGGAGAATCAAGTTCACATTACAATTTATATTAATTGACCTAACTAATAGTTAATAAACATTTCACAAACACACTATTACCCTTTAATACAATGTTAATAGGGCTTAATAAGGAGTAATTTACTTTTCACAAGGGTATAATTGATAGCCACCTATGCACTTAAGACACTTATATTAGGGCAGTTAGTCTTACATTGTTGAACAATTAATTAAAGTTTAATAAATAGCTACAACTATTTTAATAGATGTGCATTTGCCATTTAAAAGGAAAAGATGTGCTGAAGGTGTACATTTATGGATCTATGACAGTCGGTTGACAATTTTGTTGTCGACCAACGTTACAGTGACTTCTTTATGTCAACTGCATTTGCGGTCAGCATAAAGGGAGACACTTTGGACTGTATTTTCTTCAGGGGCTTTGTGCCCTGCACCACCTGCTACTTAATTAATCAACTCTGAGCCAGAGTTGCTTCGGGGAGGGGGTGCAATACCCCCAGAAAACAATGTTAGGGTCCTGCACCAACACTACAGTGACCTGGCACTGTTGTTGCTGTAGTGTCAGTCACAGTAAAGTTGACACCATAGCAATGGTATACCTACCTTTACTACCCTTTGCTGCTATGTGGGAGACCAGGATTTTCATCCAATGTTTGGCACTTATTCAGTAGCAGCTGACCAGTGACAACTGAAAAATTATTAATGTCAACTACAGTAATATAAATGTTAGTTATGCTTTATTACACCACCTATTAGTCTTGAAAGCATGAAGAAATATTTTAACTGCTGCTTATTTGCCATTTAAAGTGATCTGATGTCCAAAATGTTGTTCTTTTATCACCCTTTGCTGAAATGAGAGAGACCAGAGATTGCCCCCACCACTTCAGACATTTACCTAGGTTATACAATATAAATTCCCTAAGCCAGGTGATCATTGATTAATGGAAATATCTACAGCCAACTAATAAAACAGGCATATTTTAACATATTTACAGGCGAAGTCTTCTCAACCTATTTTCCATATACTTGTGTTGTTTGTAGACATGAACAATGATTCCCTCTTTTGCATCCCCCAATTCAATCCTACTTTAAATATATATGAGGTTGATTCACTCTGTTGTGCCCTTTTTGTGAAAACCTGTTTGTCTCCATTCCAAGGGTCATGGCCCCACTCATGCAAGACATCATGGGAAATGAATGCATACACGCACAAGCCAGCAGAAGTTATATTCTTATTCACTGTTACATGTCTTGTGAAGTCCCTGTAGTCTCTAAAAACATTTTTTTTCTAACTCAGATACACTTTAAACTACAGAAAACAGCAGGCACTTCCCACGCCTTGAAATGTTTTATGGCCAGAATATGACAAGAACATAGGGACTGCAGAGGACAGCAACATAGAAACATAAAAACATAGAATTTGACGGCAGATAAGGACCGCTTCGCCCACCCAGTCTACCCATTTCCCTACCTACTGGATAAGCTGCAGATCCTAGTTAACCAGCAGCCTACTTCTTCCTACCCCCACCCCCTAGAATTGCCTTATGACTGTCCCATGCATGCTTGAATTCCACCACTGTTTTTGACTCCACAACCTTCCTCCGGAAGGCTGTCCATGCATCCACAACCTCTCTGTGAAAAATACTTCTTAAATTACCTCTGAGCAGCCCCCCATCTTCAAATTGTGCCCCTTGTTCTTGCACACCTCTTTCTTTGAAAGATGCTACCCTCTTGGACTTTGTTGATTCTCTTGAGGTACTTGAAAGTTTCTATCATGTCCCCCCTCTCCCTCCTTTCCTTGAGGCTATACATATTAAGCTCCTTAAGTCTCTCTTCATATGTCTTCCGGTGCAGACCCTGCACCATTTTAGTTGCCCTCCTCTGGACAGCTTCCATCATGTCTATGTCTTTGCGGAGATTGGGTCTCTAGAACTGCACGCAGTACTCCAGATGGGGTCTCACCAGCTGTCTGTACAAAGGGCTGATAACTTCCTGTTTTCTACTGGTGATGCCTCTCCCTATGCATCCCAGTATCCCCCCAGCCCTCCTTGCTGCCCTCTCACATTGCTTGCCCACCTTCAGGTCATCTGATATGACTACCCCAGGTCCCTTTTCATTTTTGTTGTTGTTAGTATCTCACCCCCCATTGTGTACTCTTCCCCTGGGTTTTTGTTTCCCAGGTGCATTACCTTGCACGTCTTAGCATTGAATCCAAGCTGCCATACATTTGACCATTCCTCTAACCTTGCCAAGTCCCTTCTCATCCTTTCCATCCCACCTTGTGCATCAACTCTGTTGCAGATCTTTGTATCATCTGCAAAGAGACATACTTTTCCTTCCAGTCCCTCTGCAATGTCACTTATAAAGACATTGAAGAGGACTGGTCCTAATACTGAACCCTTCGGTACTAATGCAGTCTAACTACTGCATGTTTGAGTACCAAAACATCATAAAATTCCAGGAAGCCTTACATGAGTCTGGTCATGACCTTTGCAATTGAGTTAAGCAGGTTATCACACCAGATTTAAGCACCTTCATTTACGTTTAAATCCAGATTAAATTAAGACTGTACAGTAGATGCAATCATTGTGCATGCCTACAAACTACATAGGAAAACTGAATAAAAGCCAGAGGGGACCTTCCCTTTAAGCACCTCATTCATTGTTCAAAAAATAAAACAAGCATTTGTTTTAGTTGTCACTAATAATGTTCTAGTAGCCACTGGCCATGTGGTTACTATACTTCTATAATCTGAGTAAAAGTTGAAAGAACTGGATGCAGTCCCTGGTTCCTCACATAGCAGAAAAAGTTAGTTAAGGTGTACCATCAGGGCATTATTGCATTTCAAAACAACAGTATTTGTTAGTTAGCAAAATAAATAATCATATAGTTTTTTTAGCAACAATGCATGCCTGACATGCTCAAATTCATCCTCAGCGTATTTGTCATTTTCTCAGATATTGTTAGAACAGCTTTTATATTTATTTTGTAATTAATCAAGTCATTAAAGATGGCTGCAACTCACAATTTTTAAAAATCTCTTCTGTTGAGGTTACCTGTTGAATGTACATGCTATATTCCTAATGCAGATGTTTTAGGATGGTGTTACCACATGCTTCCAATGGTAAACCACACAACATTGTACCAAGATATTACATTTTTTCATGGTTGACATTGCACAGGAGGGAACTTGTAAAATCTTAAAAATCCTATATCTTGGTTCAGGAGTGAAAGAAAATGAGAAGAAAAATTAATATCTTTATATTTTTGCCAGGAAAATATTATTGCCAAACAAAAACCTATATGTGACAAACAAACACTGATGCTTTAAAGTTAGTTATGCTTAGTAAACATTAATATATAGTTAAATAAAGGGAAACTATCATATATGTAACTTGTCTCTAGAATAGCTTCTGTAGTCATTACCACCTGGATACTGAATTTCATATCATTGATGACTTCTGGTGATGTCATGATCCCTGCAGCACCTTAGGGACATCGTTCTGCTACGAACCTGAGACAATAAACTTCATTTTACAGTTAAAATCTGGTACAATTTTCATATTTCTTTAACCAAAGGTTACCTTAAAATGCAGTGAAGAGGGACAAGTGGTCAGTTCCTCCCGGAACCCCTTGGTGATGGAGGATTAACTGATGGAGGGTTGGGAAGCAAAAGCTTGCAGGCCTCCCTCCCTATCAGGCACGACCATGCCAAAGCAGACAAACAGTGGATTATTACCCTACAAAAACAACTAAAGACCATGCTTTCAGAAATTAGAGACTTTCAAAATGATATGCGGGTCACAACAATGGCCCTCCAAATGAACATAGGCAAACATGGTAAATGACAAAAGGGCCTGGAGCAGCAACTTACCTCCTCAGACCAAAGTCTAAATACCACCAAGAGGGACATCCTCCACCTCCACAACATGGTCAAATCCCTGCAGGACTGAGTGGAGGATGCCAACAACCACTACCGGTGAAACAACATAAGAATATCCAGCATACCAGCGAGGCTGAGGGCACCAAAATAATCCCATTTATTCAAAAACTGCTTAAAAGTCTACTTTAGGCTTGCCACATGATTTAACACTCAAAACTGAGTGTGCTCACGGAACCCTGGGGCCAAAACCGATGGCAGGAGCATGACCCCTAACCATTCTAATTAAAATGCTCCAATTCCAAGAAAAAGATATTGTTATACATATTGTGTGGAGGAAAGGCAATGTTAGGTACCAAGAGCAGAGACTGTATTTTGAAAATGACTACTCCCCTGAGATTGAGGCAAGAGAAAGACATGCATATTTCTGATGAAAGCACTGAAGGCAGCTAAGATTTTCTTCCATACCCCTTATCCTGCCAACATGACTATTTTCTTCCCGGTGGGCTTACAGTCATTGGCGACAGCAGTAGTAGTCTCAGCGGAGTTATTGCACAAGAAAATTGAGGTCCCTCAACAACAATCGACAGTAAAACCCACACTGGCTGCCAAGATATTCTAGCATCTCTGGCAACAGGGACAAAGAGAAGCATGGTGGAAACAGGGGTCAGAGTCCCTTCAACAAATCATAGCTAGACAGTACCTATGTATCTATGTATAAGATCTGCACAAGCAGCAGAAACAGCCTGCTTCACTGGCACAAAATGATTTGTCATTGGATCAGTAAAGTCCCAGAGGTATGATGGGAGGTTAATGTTCATAGGTTGCCTGTAATCCCCTATATCCACTAGCCCCCCATGATTATGGCCTTTTGTTATTGTTTTGGCACAGTTCCTGAGGTGCCCTGTCTTGCCCACCTTTTGATGGGAACATTTGTGGTAAAAAGTTTGATTGGAGCCAGGCCACCTTGCTAGTGCTATCAGCTGCAAACTTTTGGGGGCCACAGATTCTACTCACAGGCTGTCTCAGCTCTGTGATGGTGGAAGTAACAGTAACAATTGCTGTACAGTTCTGGGGATGTAGGGTGGCTCATCACTAGTGAGATCTCATAATAGACTCTAAGTCCAAGACTGTTAAAGCTGCCGAACTGAATGATGCAGCTCAAGAAAGAGACTAGACCTACTGATATTCTAATAAATTGATCTTTTCATGCAAGGGCCTTGACCTGGAAGGTCATGGCTGAAGCTGCAAGGCAGCAAACTGAGAGCATTGTAAACCACGACTCATCTGTGGAGTCACTCCTGTGCTAGGGCAGGACTGTTCTGACAATGAATTAACAAGCCAGTAATATCATCTAAATTTGAGTTTAGAATAGGGGAAAAGGGGCAGAGGGGTGAAAATAGTAGAAAAAGATGGGGATACTGATTAAAGGAGGCAGTATAGCACAGTGGTTTAAGGCTCTGAGCTGCAAACCTGAAGACCTGGACTTGAATCCCTCGGCCCCCACTTGCATACTGTGTGACCCTGAGCAAGTCACTTAACTTCCTTGTGCTCCCAGGTCACACCTGTAAACAAGCTTCCAGCTTAGTGTGTCTCTCCCGGTTAAAAAAAAATGACTGCACAGAGTTTTTTGATATGCAGTATAACTTGAATAGTATTTTAATGCATATGGGGTGCTGATTAACTGAACAAAAATGCATAGCAGCTGCCACAAACAAATTAGCCAAAAGATAGATTTCTTAACGTTATCTAGTCTGCTATGGATTCATGCAATAAATGCTTGTCATTGGGCTGCTGCACATTTCTGGAAATGGTTGGCATTAGTGCCCTGATGGGTTTAGGGAGGGAGCTGGGGGGTAGAAGGGGTGGAAGCCAAAGAGAGCACCCTGGTGAAAGTGGGAATGGGGCATTCACCACCAATTGTGGATTGGGCTTTGGTGAAGCCCTAGTTCCATTTCCCATAAGCAAACCTAATTAAACCTGCTCCCCGAGTCATTCATGTTAGGGGTAGATCTACTCCGACAGTCTGGAATAAACAGATATTCCTTGGGACCCCCTCAAGGTACTTAGTACAGAAAACCCTTTGAGTAATGGAAACCCTTCCTGGAGGAACAAGTTCATGCGATAACACAGCCCTGGAGCCCCCATTTGGGTCAGCTCAGCGGGGGAAGCCCTGGTCTCCCCCCCTTCCTTTTCATTTCTTGGCCCTCAGATAACTATTCCCAAAAGGAATTATAACGCCAGATTACAGCTCCAAAGTTCACTCTGTAAACTCCTCAACAAACTCTGTTTTCAGGGCCCGGCTGAACTTATGTAATCATGATCCCTAGAACCCTTTCTCCTGACATAAATTATGTCAGGGGGGCCCTCAACAGAGGCCTGACCTCCAGGGATAGATCCAAGAACATAGAAGCCCATAGAATTGGTTTTAGGCCAGTTGACTCCCAGTTGGCACACATAGGCCCAGTTGTTCAGTTAATACAAGTTTGTTTAGATTTATCCACTCCCCAGAGAGGGGCTAGCCCCTCTGTTATATATAGTTGTTGTTTTCTCTAGAAATCGTGTTAAGTATCAGCATGTACCAAGATTCTAAAGGGTGTGTACTGAGGTAGGGATGACTCCAGTGGGACCCATAGGAGGAAACGCTCCTGTAGAGCCGTCTGAGAATAACCCTTACTAAAATGGTACAACCTAATGTACAATTATTCTCCCTTAATGTGAATGGGCTAACAACCCCAGTGAAAAGATCCCAAATGATGTCTTAGCATAAAAAAACTAAAGCAGACTTACTTTAAATTCAGAAAACCCACTAGATCAGCTAGGTACATGCCATGCTGGTTAAGTTTGGCTATGCATCGGCACACACTTCTTCATACTGCAGTTGGAGAAAATGGGGAGCTGCAGTTCTAATACCACACCATACCCCATTCCAGCACTCCTACACTTGGGAGGATCCAAAGGGGCATTTGGTGATTTTCTAGGTCCTTCTTAACCATACTGAGGTAACACTGGTAAATGCATATATCCCCCCAGCAATAAATACTTCAGTGATGAAACCACTTCTACATAAAATAGTACAACTCTCTAAGGGAACTTTATTATTAGCAGGGGATGTTAACATTACCCCAGACCCTAGCTGGGGTTCATCTAACCCTTCCATAATCCAGGCATCTGTGGGTGCAAAAATTTTATAAATGATTTGTACAAGAGCTAGGATGGGTGGATACATGGTGCCACACTCATCCTCGTACAAGAAACTACACACATTAGTCTTCTGTACACAGATCATACTCCAGAAATGACCATTGCTTTACACAGGTATGGAGCTTCCATGGATTACTGGACTGCCAAACAGGAGATATCTTAACACACAGACCATGCTCCTGTGATCAGTATGTGGGGTGGGACATGGGGTTACAACGTAAAAATACTTTCTGGTGTCTGAATCCCTATTATCTGAAATCCCCCCAATTTTTTTTGTTGTCTTTGGCAACCAGGTAAGGCCCACTAGGCACAAGTGCCTGTTTTCAGGGGCGGCCTGAGAGCACTGGGCAGTTAAGAGACTTGCTCAGAGTCATACAGTATGCAAGTGGAGGCTGTGAGAATCAAACCCAGGTCTGGTCTGCTGGATGTATCAAGCTTGTTCACAGCTCATTACACTAACCTCTAGGCTAAACTCAAATAATTTCTGACAGAAAAGATAGGGCAAATCAAAAATTACAATCCCTCTGATGACATTACCCCAGCAATGCACTAGGACACCCTCAAAGCCATCCTCTGGGGACATATAATGCAGTACATCTCAACTCAAACTAAGAAGAGATATGAATGTCAACAACATCTGGAGGATACTTTACATTTCCTTCAGATGGCCCATAAACAGGGGGGTGTCTTGGTTTTACTACAAATGCAACAAACAAAAGCAAAACTAGATGCCCTCTGTAAACAACAAACAGAAATAGAACTAAGTTTTCTGAGGCAGTGCTATTATGAGGTTAGACCCAGGGCCATGTGCTTACTAGCATATCAGATACACTGACAAAGGTGATGTGCAACAATAACTACACTAATTCACCCTAACAGTGGAATGAGACTAACCAAGCTTCATGACAGATGCGCAGTTTCAGTAATTCTGAAACCAGACAAGAACCCACAACAATGTCATTCCTACAGACCTATTTCAAAATTAAATACTGATTATAAATACTTTAAGAGCATACTAGTTAGGTGCATTGATATAATACTTTCACAGCTGATAGGGCTGGACTAGACTGAATTTGTTAGATCCAGAACTACAACAGATAATATCAAACATACTCTATACATAATCCATGAAATGGAAAGCCACAATCAGCCAGCTGCCCTGCTTAGTCTGGATGCTGAGAAAGCATTTGATTGGGTTTCATGGCCCTTCCTATGGTCAGTTATGGGGAGGTTTGGATTCTTGATCTCCGTGATCCAAGTGATATGGAACATCTATGAGGCCTCAAGCACCTGCATGAATGTTGGTGGGTATCACTCCCAATATTTCCCGCTGCAGAGAGGCACCCAACAGGGTTGTCCCCTTTCCCCTATTCACTTTACAATTTATATGGAACCACTAGGGCATAGAATTAGAGTCAAGGAATATAACTGGAATAAACCTGGAGGGAGTGGAACACTGATTGGCACTATATGCTGATGATGTGCTGATGTATCTAGGAGACCCCAAGAACTCTCTTCCTGCAGTAAAAACCCTGCTGGATGAATCTGTGGAAATGTCAGGCTACAAACTCAAGATGACTAAAACTGAATCCCTCACCTTTCACTAACAACCTTCCCAGGAAATAAGGTGACCTTTCCCATATAGATGGGAACAAGATAAATTAAAATATCTAAGAATCTATCTAGTCAGAACCCTGTCCACAGCTTACAAAAATGATTATGACTCCTTTTTGTTACAACTGCCAAGAGGCCTGGCACACTGGAATCCTCTCCTGCTAAGTCTTATGAGAAGAATTGAAATTATACAAATGATACCACCCCTGAAGACCTTCATGCTAGCTGGGCATCCCTCTTTACTTAAGATTAGGATTCTTCTCTTTTGTCTTACCCCATCTGTTACTGTTTTGGTTACCCACAGGATTAGCTCAGCCTCCGGAGAATGTGGTGGGGAGGGAGGGGGCCTTTGGGGCTTAGGGAAGGAGGGTGGACAGGCAGGATTACTGTACCATAGTTTGTTCAGATCAGCTCCTGGTTCTAGAATATCTTGTTGCAACAACAAAATGATGGGGATAATTAGCTAAGTATTCTCTTTACTTGACCGTGCATTGGTTTAATGTATACTTGTATTGCTTTTTCTCTTGTGATTATTGTCTGCTGTTTTCAAATAAAGCTTATTAAATTTGAAAAAAAAAAGACATTATACAAATGATGACCCTTCCCAGAACACTATGCCTGTTCCAGAACATGCCAGTCCCCATATCACTGACCACATTTTGGCAGTGGAACACACACGTCAAGATTTCAGTGAGTAGGAGGAGGTGCTGCGGAGCAGCAAGATGGCAGCAGCATTTTAGAGCAGCTCCAAAGTTTTCACCCTGTAAAACCTTGTAAATCAAAGATTTTGGCTATAAAGACATCTAAAAAGTTTAGCTGAACCTGTCAGAGGTTCTCCACAATACAATGGGGCCAGAAAAAGATGCAAAGCATACCACACATAGCCTGAATGTTTTCCTGTCTTCTCTGAGCTCCACCAAAGGATCAGAGCCTACTGTAGCAAGCAAACCGGTGGGCCCTGAACTTCTGATGGCGCAAATCCTCACCATGCTAAAAAAAATTCAAGCGAATGATGAAGAGACTAATAAATGATTTATTTATTTATTTATTTTTATTTTAGTCTTTGGTAACTGGGTAAGGCCCACTAGGCACAAGTGCCGTTTTCAGGGGTGGCCTGAGAGCACTGGGTGGTTAAGTCTCTTGCTCAGGGTCACACAGTATGCAAGTGGAGGTTGTGAGAATCAAACTCAGGTCTGGTCTGTTGGATGTACCAAGCTCATTCACACCTCGTTCCTCTAACCTCTAGGCTATATTGCTGTAGAAGCAAAACTCTCCAAAAATGACAGCATGATTCAAAAGAATGCTGAGGCTATTAAGGATTTGCAAGAGGCAAATGTCCGACAGGCAGATTTCAATGTTGCCTATGTTTGGGACTTCTCCTTCTTAAAATTAAAAATTGAAACTTTGGAGAATGCCCAAAGGCAACCAAACATCCAGACTGTGGGCTTCCCCCCTAAGTATGCCAGAGTCAGGGAAATTGTGCCAGCGGTGAACAGGCTGATCTTTCAAGATCTGCAACTTTTGCTGATGATTCAGGGGTAAAAATACTGAAAGTGCTCATGATTCTCCAATGGCCCAGACCACGAGGTAATCCACAACAGAGACCACTCACTGTGATTGCAACTCTGTCTGCAACAGATGCTCAGATATCCTTCCTGCAGGCGGCTAGATCCCGTGGAGAAATAATGTTGGAGGGCAGTCATCTCAGCTTTTTTCCTGATCTTTCGGCCCAGACACAAGCCAGAAAAAAGGACCTTCAAGTGGTCAAAAAGGACCTTTTACAGCATGGAATTGAGGCCCAGCTCAACTAACTGGCATAACTCCAAATTCGACATGCATCAAAGTAACATGTCTTTGTGGACTCTATAGCAGCAGCCCAGTTTGCCAAGAAACTACTTGGACAGCTAAATCTGCCAGAATCCACTTCAGATGAAGATGGGTGATGTACTGTGCCTTTGAATCGGGTTTTGATTATGTACCCAATCAGGGAACTGAGCTTTGTTCTGCCTAACTCTCTGAGCATTAGCTGCTGACTGTTTTTTGTACCTCTTAGTGTTTAGGTCATTCTAGTACTGCTGTTCAGTTATCAGCCTATTTTTAGAGAATATACTATCAGTTGTTCATACATGTTAACTGTGATTTCTCTTGCTTGTTTTTTTTTCTGATCAGTTGCCAGAAATGCTGCTCTAATTGAATGACATATTTGGTAGATATTTTATCAGACTGTTGCTGCAGTCATTTAATTGAGGACAGTAACTAAATCCAACAATTATATATTTTACCCATAGGGTGGGTTGCCTTGCTCTGCCTAAGACCATGGGTTTCTAAGGCAATGTAACTGAGTCCAGGTTATCAATTTACAGCGCTGTGTACAGTTGTCTATGTCACTTGGCCCTCCACAATATTATAGTTCTTCATGGGAACCGATATCCTGGTTTTACTGATTATTTGTCATATTTTGTGGTGAGAGTGGCATAGCTCTATAGGATAATTGGATTGAACTCTACTCTCTTCTGCAATTAACTGGCAGTTATCCATACTGTATTAACCTATTTAATTTTTATGGTTCCACTTCAATGCATCTGCACATCCAGTTTGGAAGTCTGCGTACCTCATTTCTTTATTATGTGTATTACAGTTTTTGCTGTAAGATCATAAAACTCACAAATAAAAATAAAAAAAAAGATTTCTGTTGGCAGGACTATGACTGCACATGCATTTACATGTGTTGTGCTTGCCTAAGGCTAAAGGGTGGGTTGTGGGGGGGGGGAGTTATTCTCTTCCAATTCTGTGCTTCTATTATTGGGCAGTACACCTCTGCTACCTCCTGGCCAGATAGCTTAACACACTATAGTCCCTCTGACGAGACGTAGAGATGTCACTATTGCCCAACACAGACTTTGAAAAAGCCATTTACTACTCTCATTATAATCCATGAATGATACCGACATGTAACCCATAGATTAAATTCCAAATCTTGATCTAGCCCTCCTTAAGGAAAGCATTTTGCCTTACCCCATTACTATCATTATTATGCCCCATACCACATTTGGAAGGTTTTCAACCAGTGGCCCTGGAACATAAGTTCTGGGAATGGGAACACTATTCACTTAAATATATACATCAGTTGACAGTGCAGGGGACCTTTAAGTCATTTGAGGAGGCCCAGAGGGAGTTTGGATTATGTTGATCTGATTTTTACCAGTTTTTACAACTCAGACACTACTATCTTGCATTCCTGTGGGGGTCCATCTCTTAGAATCACCCCCCCCTTATTAATTGTAAGGCTGATCACTCTCATCAGGAGTCAGTGCTCAGAGCACCAGATTTCCATCCTATATCAGCCTATACTGGAATTGCGAAACAATCAATGTTGGATTCACAATGAGAATGGCAAGAAAAGCTGGGTGAGTCAGTCAACAAAGAGGTCTGGTTGAGAGCCTGACAAAACTCATCTAAAATTACTAGTTCATACCAGTGGAGGGAGTATTCTTGGAAGCAACTAATCCATTATGTTAGAACACTTGCTGTTACTAAACATTACACCCCCACAGGAGATGCTAGCTTCTGGCAACACTGTGGAGACAGGCAGGCTCACTACACCCAGATAATGTGGTCCTGCCCAGTTCTTCAACCTTTCTTTAGGTTGTTATAGTCAGAGATGGGAGAGCTATTCAGGAAACCAGTTCCACTGACTCTACAGCTCTTTTTTTTTACAATTCTCCAGGGGCTATAGAGACCCTGACACACGCTACCTCATGGTATCTTAAGTACAGCCACCAAAAAAGTGATCACTAAATCCTTGTTAACCCCAAACCCCCCTACCATGGTAGAATGGTTGAACATTTTTAACCAGATTTACCATATGGAAAAAATAACACATAAATTAAATGACCAAGAGGAGCATTGTTCCCCATGATGGACAGGTTGGTTATTATACTACGTGGCTAAAGACAGAAATTGTGTTCCTTAAACCAAGAATTCAGGGGAATACCCACCATAGCAATACACATATGCTAACAGCAGGAGGGGACATCATGAATGACATCATTATGGTTACATTCACATATCTAGCTCTCTAAATGAAAGATGATATGCAAACTCTAGGGATCCCACTGGCAGGCTTGCCCCCACCTTTGAATGGAGTCTGGTATAGTAAAGAACACACCGTTAGGGATTGGGGATACAACCAGACACTGTATTGAAAAGACCAAAGTCCCCCCCCCCAGCTGGATCAAAAGGGAAAGGGACTACTAGTGAGTACTAACTGGTTTACTTGTATCGATGAAGATATAATACTCATTCACCACCACCCTTTGATGTATAGACACAGATTTTATTAAGTACAAACATGGAACATGCTGATGATATAGAATGTTTAATAAAAATGAAATTTAAACAAAAAAATGCATATCACCTACCATAGGAAAAAGTCCAAAATATGGAGTGCAAATCCTGATCTCACACAGAGCAAAAAGGGCAGTAATGGTATACTTTCAGGACATCACTACATTTTGAATAGCAAATGACTATACCACAGTATTTCTGAATTCTGATTAAGCATTAATGTATTGTTCAATAAAATAAGAATAACTGCCTTAGTGTGTATTTATAAGTGTACAATTAACTACCAGATACATAGGTTAAATAATATTAACACTTATTAAGTCCATATAAGATCTAAAATGGCAATAGCTTGTTTACTATATGTTTATTAATTACTTTTTAGGTCACTTCACTTAAAATGATCCCAATCCCTTCTGGCCATCTGTGCTCCAATGGTTGTGCATCTGTCACTAGGGCGCCAACATTAGAAGTTCATTGCCCCCTTCTTGATGTATGCCCCCCCCCAGAGTTAGTATATATAGAAAGAGGGGAGGGTGTGGGGGCACAGCCCCGACATGGGGAGCACGGGGTCCCCCTCAAAGCATGGTGCCCTAATGACTGGGCGCACTGCCTGTCTGCCACCAGCATCCTAAATAGGTGGAACAAATATCAAAATCTCAGAGTAATGTTAAATCTGTTTTGTACCATGGATTCAATGTGAATCACATTTTTAAGCTTATTGCCTCAGCAAGGCAACTCCAGCAGCTGCAACCTAATGCTCACTGCCTAGGATTCTGCTACTCCAAAAAAAATCCTTTGTTAAAAGTATTACCTACTCAAACAGGGCCCTTGTCTACACCAAGGTGTTACTACTAGGGCTTCTTAGAGGGTGATTAAGAAACAAAGGAGGTAGCCCTGCTAGTTAAAACATATTCATCAGATGCTGGCCAGATATTTATTTATTTAGTTAGGAATATAAGCACTTTCGAGCACAGTTGTCCAGTTTCAAAGGTTCCACCTAAATCTTTCAAAGGTTGTTAAGGGAGTTCTGATCAAAACATTGACATTACAAATGTGTATGTTCCTTTAATAGGGTGAATGAAGATAATTAGATTAAAATAACCTGGACCCAGCAAAGGGATATTTTTCAGAAAAGTTTCCAGTATGAAGTTGATTCAGCCTTTAACATCAAAACTGTAGATAGGAATATAAACAACAAGAACACAAAAAACTTAAGTACTGGATGAACATGTGGGCTGCAAATGAAACAAAAAGGTTTAATTAAATGTGCACTGTCGGATGAAACAAAATAAAGTTTGAAGCCATGTTTCACTAGATGATCTTTAGGAGTTTTCTACAGTATAAAGAAAATAATGTAAGTATAGTTACCAAGTATGGATACAATTTGAGCACAAACACAAGGGAAATACTGTATCCCTCCTACTCAGTCTTATGGTCTTGACTTTAATGTTTTCTTTTGTGGTAAGCTTGATGCAATAGTTTTCGAATGTTTTTAATTGTACACAGTGACAGTTTGCTTATTCTTGAAATGACTACCCTGTTTGTGCCCTAGCGTATCAATATTTCACAAGACATTTAGTGGTTCTGATTACAGTTCTTTAAGTATGATTTATATTAGATATCTTGACTCCAATATTCAGAAGTTTTGAACAGTGCTAGCATAAACAGTGCCATTCTAACCAGACATAACACGTCTAAAGGGAGTGGGATAATATTTAAGGGGCCTCACAGTTTGCACTCAGTGGATAGCACAGTTGCACTAAATACATCACTGCACCAATGCAAACGAGGAGCCGTCTTTCATACAAGGTGCAGTGATATAGTTACTGGATAATGTAAATGCTAACATGATGCTGAGGCAGTCATATTTAATACTTTCAAAACCATACTCTTTTCAATGTTCATAATGGTGCTCAACCATCACCCACTGCCAGCATTGATGCCAGTGTCACCCTCCCCCTCTCACACAAATCATTGTTATATAAGCTGCAGTAATCCTAGTAGTCTTTTAGCACCCCCTGCACTGATTACACATGTAAAAGAAACCCTGGTAGTCTAATGACACATCCTCCCACCCTGATCTGCATTAGAAATGGGAAAGAAACAGTGGTAGCCTAGTGGTATCCCTTCCACCCTGATCCTCATTGTGAAGTGAAATAAATCCCTTGTGGTCCAGTGGCACCTCCTGGAAACTGACCATCAACCCACCTACTTGGCCCCCCACCACCACTTTCCAGCATGTCACCCACATGAATAACCCCATGGCCACTGGGACAGAGGAGTTGATAGTGACAGTCACAAACTTCCCTCCTCACCCCATCAGATGGCTGCTATCTGAATGACAGGGACTGAGAGCACATACACTATAGAAATAACTGTTTTTATAATATGCACACATTCAGTTCCTGCCATTTAGATGGTGCTCAGCTGAGGTGGTGAGGGGATGATCTATGCCAGTTACCATCCACTGTTCTCCTGATGAGGGTGGTGGAGTTATTCACATGGATAGGGTGCCAGATAGGGTGGTGTGTGCTAACTAGGTGGGTCAGGGAGGGAGAGGAATAATTTTTTCATGAAGATCTGGAAGGAGAGGAAATACCACTTTACTCTTGTTTCATTTACATTCATAACAGGGTGTAGGGTGGGATGGGGTACCACTGGACTGCCAGGAACTTCCATGGTACTGAATGGGGATCAGGTGAGGATGGTAGAATTGGCCAAGACTCCATACAATTCCTCCATGCATTTGTACAAGGAGGCAATATAGCTCCTTAGCACCTCGCATTGCATATGTGGTCATAAACATCTTGACCTTTGAAAGCAGCACCCAGGAGCAAAGACGCTATCCTGTTTGGAACACACTATTCCTTTTGTTTATGAGTGTCATTTGCCAGCAGGGGTAAGATGTCCCCCACACAAGTGCAGTTTGTGTATTGTAGCTACATACCAATTTTCTTACAGGCAGCGAATGCTGGCCAGGGCATCCTGCCTATATGAATATGCTTCCCTCAGCTGTATGCTATTTGCTCTTGGCTCTGTTTTGTGTGGTGTTATGGCTGTGTTTTCTATCAGAGTCCTTGTGTCTTCAGAACAAAAGCTATCACAATTGTTCACAAGAAATGTTGCCAACTGCTGTGTTTGCAACAGAAAATGTATATTTGATTGGTCATAAGATGGCAAATACCACCTCACTGAACACTGAACTAGTGACACTTTGATTTGTTTGGAGGTACAGTCTGCATGTTTATTTCAAAGTTTTGTTAAATTTGTCTATTTTTTTTGTTAAGTTTTAAAACATGTGCCTGTTTTTCTTGGGGAAGCCAATAAAAACCACTGCACTTTAAAGTTTATAGTAAAATGTACCTCTGTGTACAAAACCATGCCTGCCAATTGTTTTGTCTAACTTTTCCCTCTATAATGCAGAAATTTGAGTTCTGTAATCTTAAAAAAGACACTGTGATCAAAAGGAGAGAGCAGTTTTCAAATAATAAAGCATATGGACTTTTTTTTTATTATTTATACCCTTAATCCCCTTCCCAGAAAAATACATATGTGTATTAAATAACCATGGAATTGATTTCACCAGCACACCCAGGTTCCATAGACATGGTGTGAATAGATCTAAACTGATACTGTATGATAGCAGCTGTTAGTACAAGGGTTGTTTTCTATGTAGACAGCAGTTTCTCGACTTACTTGTTTTGGGGTAAATCACTTGCACAAATTCATCAATTCCAACCTTTGGGTTTACAAACTTACAATCTGCTGAAATTGGACTGTTAGAATTGTAAATAACTTCAGTGCATACTAAACACACATGATGACATTATAACTGAAAATGTTGACCATTTCTGTGGAAGAATGTTCATAAATTTAGATCAACAAATGAGGACGGGAACACATTTGCTGATATTGTCTTTGGCACAAAATTCTTAGAGAAATGACTCAGACCAGTTCAAACTAAAACATTGTTTTATAGTATAGCATATCCCACCTGAGATATGCATCATCTCCTTTTGAGATGGGACGCTGCTACTCCTAGTTGATATAGGTATGAGATGTGAATTGCATGAAGACTAAGTGACATTCTTAGGCTTGCACAATGAATCAGGGATGTGCTGATTGTTGAAATGGGATTCCTGTGGTCTCCAAGGTCCATCAACTTCAGTCTCAACTTTTCTTTCACATGCACTTCTGTACTTAGCTTGGTTTGAGTGTCAGCGAAGTATGCTATTCCCACCTGGGCAGGTGCTGAGTGCACAGAGAAGTAAGAACCCACATACAGCATATGATATCAGCTCATTTAGTCCTGATTCCAGTAGTGTCACAAAAGTTGTTCTTCTCAAGTAGTGACATTCGTACTGCAGCAGAATGACTTTTCATTCTGCTTCAGTATGGACGTCATACAACAATACAATAGAACATCTAATTTACACTTGCACTACCACTAGTAGTGCTAAACCCAAGCACACATGCTGCTGTCAGTTTAAACAAGCCATTAACAACAGTGGCATCATAATAAGAGAAACGCACACAGTTCAGTTTTTGGTGTTGATGTTAGTTGTGGAGGGGAAAGGGTGAAGTTCAAAGGTTGGAGGTTGGAGTGCAGTTGCACTGTTGAGACTAGAAGATATTGGGCAGTTGGCAGTGGTGGCTGGGGGTGTGAGGCAGCTGTTTGGAGGTCAGAGCACAGTTGCAGCATTGAGAATAGAACTAACTGGATAGATAGCAGTGAGTGAGAAAGTCACATAAAGTGTTTCTTTTATACACTATATAAAATAAAATAGTTTATGGGAGCCCCAGTACTCAACAAGGGTATTCTTCCACCTTGTGGTCATCATGATGACAGACAGACTTCTAGTGCTTCACTCTTGAGGTCCTCATCATTATGGTAACCATTCAGTGGAAGAATACCTTTGCTGTGTAAAGGTTACAATACACTATTCTATGTATAGTGTATAGTGGAGTGTTGTTCTGTATAGAATTCCATCCCTTTCAAAATGCTGTTGTACCACAGTTCAAAGGTCATGGAATGTGATTCTACCCTACTGTGGTAGAACAGCATTCTAGAACCTCTAGACCTCTAGAGACTGCATGAGTCAGTTTCATTTTGAAAGCAAAAGAACTCACAAACACGTTTCACACAATACTATACACTATAAAAAATACAGGATGAGCAACTTTATGCACAGCCAGTGTGTTTTGCCACCTCGGGGTTCTGATTCCCATGGACCTCTCAAACTTTGCTCTCGAGGTCAGAAGGAATCAAAACCCTGAGGTGGCTGAACACACTGGTTGTGCATAATTGCCCATCCAGTATTTTCTATGTTTTACGGTGGAGTGTGTGTAGCATGGAGTGAGGCTGTCCTGCTATGCAGCATGTAGGCCAGATCACCACAAAATGTAATTCCATCAAAGATTTGTTTGAAAATGGAATCGTCTGAATCACACTTCTATGTTGTTTTATAAAAAAGGTATATAATGAATAACCATGTGACTACTATGTGTGGTATTTATACATATTTCATTTTCACATTTAAATTGCATAGGATAACATTCAATAACTACACTGGTACACACACACACACACACACACACACACACACACACACACACAGACACACACTTTAAAATAATCTGATTTTGATATCTGGGCTTGAGGAATGTTTAATTTGAATATAAAGTATACAGTAAATGTGGCACCTCAGACTTACCTGTTCTCCATCCCATGTATGCTGTCTGAGACACACATATGTTACTTTACAGTGTCTATGACAAGAGTGACATGTTGTCATGTAGACCAATCATGCACTCTAAAGCCACCTAAACCTGTAAAAATCTAATAATGCTTCATAATTGATTACAGGTGGCACTTGTGTGGTAAACCCTACTGATCTGTTCTGCTCTGTACCTGGTCGTTTATCCCTGCTGAGTTCCACTTCAAAATACAAAGTGACCATTGCTGAGGTGAAGAGGCGGCTTTCTCCACCTGAATGCCTCAATGCTTCACTGCTAGGAGGTATATTGAGAAGGTAGGACAAGTACAAACAAGCCACATTGGTTTGCCTGTTAAGCTGCCATTCCTAAACCCACATCCCTAATAATTGATATTACTGATGTCAATACAAAATAATGATAACAAATGTCTTCAGGCACTGAAAATGACTTTCATGTACCAGAACTAAATGTGTTAATGACATAATATCATATAATTATATTTTCTGTGGCAGGGTATCTGTTATTGTCCATAACTGTAACACCAGAGTCTTTAATTTTCTTAAATAAAGCAGCTGATCACTTGTCCCAACAGTTGATGCTTTATAGTTCCAAAGTGAAAGAGTAGATTCCCAATTATTCTTTCCCAGTGAATCTTTTATTGCCCTTAACTGAAATAATAGTTCCTCACTTATGCTTTATTGTGACAGTGATCATTTATTAATCTGTTGTTGGATTTTCTGCTGCGTTGCCATTGGCAGAATTCTCAGTTTTAGTCTGTGCCTGTGGCATTCTAAATTTCCTTGATATCCATTTACAAATGTTTTGCTGTATTTACAGCATTTTCCATTGCTTTATGGCACAATGATGATACATTCATCAAATAGTGATTCATATGTCATTGCACTAGAGGGCTCCTGATGTGCAGCAAGTCATGATAGATGCACACATATGGTCAGTCTGACCACCTTCAGGCAGTCTGTCTTACTGTTACATGTATCAGTCATGCTGCACACTATTATGTCACATGTTCCTGACGCAGCTTTGAAAATCCAATCCCTCACCTTTAACAGAGACTCCTTTAGCATTCTTAAATGTAATGGTGACTTCCTTATTCTTCTTATATTGAATCCTCTTCCCCTTTACAGAGCAAAATCTAAGAATGGGGGGCGCTGCTTGCGAGAGAAACTTGACAGACTAGGATTGAATCTCCCAGCTGGAAGGCGAAAAGCAGCAAATGTCACCCTCCTAACTTCATTAGTAGAAGGTAAGTGTGAACAAAATACTTAACAGCAGTCTGTTTCAGTTTTGTAGTTCTGTTTCTGCAGTGCTTTTTTTCTTGATGATAATCGAAAAACAGTGACTGGAAATAATGCATTCTAAAGAGTAGTGTTAATGGCTGGAAGCCGTTGTACAGTTTAAAAATAGCATTAAGGTACTTTGGGGTAGGGTTATCTTTATTAGTGTAACACTAGGGGCACAAGTCATTTGGCTTCCCCTTGCACCTCATGAGTCATGACTTCCATAGGGCTGGACTAACTTATGTTGGTTACACAACCTTTGGTTATGCCATAATGCTTAAGAAGCACCCTTTCAAGTATATATTGCTGTTGTCAGCAACTGTTGTGCACAGATGCAGCTCCCCGCTCTCCTTTGTTTCTAGTATCAAGAATGTAAATCTTAAACAAATAATTGTGTTAGATGTGTGTAACACAACTACATTCATACCACCAGGTATCTATGTCATTGAAAATGGCATCGTATGAAATAAAACAAGGCGTGCAAATGTATTTGTTTAGTAAGGATTTCAATTGAGAAACTACTGTAAATCCATTTTCTGGTTAAAGTATGTCTCTATTTCATGATGTATAAACAATATTGTACATGGAATTCTAAATTCAGTTTCAAAATATATTGCATTCTTTGCTTTATTAGGCACTTTGAACATTTTTGAAAGTGCCACATAAACAAAGGATGATGATTCATTTATGCAGTAACACCCACTCCCATTGGCATTTCCTGGGTATTAATGCCAGGCCAGGTGTGTTGATGGTCTGATAGGCAGACAAGAGCCATTAACCACATTCTGGACATTAAGACTCAGGAGATATCCCTTGTAAGAGTATCATTGTGATTATATGGCTAATCACATTTTTGGATTATATTTATAAAACTTTTAATTACTTTTCATGTGGTTCCAGTTTTGGAGCTGTAGTTTTGGCTCAGGAGCTCTGTTGCTTTTTACATTTGGTAGTTACTTCTGGACATTAACATTTTGTAGTAGTTGAAATGTATCATGAAGCCAGATATTTTCTATTCAGCTGTTCAGCAACTTGTGGCTCAAATTGCTATAGCACAGTGGTTCTTGTAACCACTGTGAAATATGAAAAAACAACTGATGGTGTAATTTTGTTACTTCTACTGTGCATTTCCTGAGGATTAATACCCAGTACAGTAACCAATGATACAATCATTTACACTTATGAAGTAAGAGTGGTCTCCTAGAATGTGTAGAATGAACAGATAGCCTTATAATCATTCTTACATTAATTTCAAGAGATGCTATTTATGCTATTTACACTACCTTTCTTTATGAGTTTTTACTCTGTCACTCTTCTGAGTCATTTGCCTTTTATTTGCTCTACATTTTTTTTTATATTTCACTTGTACTCATGAATTACTCTAGTATGTGAATGCTGCTTTTCCTTTGTATTGGAATAATTGTGATAATATGCTGTTCATGATCAAATCTCACATTTTAGAGGCTTTCTTGTTTTTGTTTGTTTTTTATTCACAGTTTATGTTCTATGGTTTTCCCTTATAGATCATAATCTAAACTGCATTTATTTTTTTTTTTTTAAATTGGTAACCAGGAGAAGCACACTGAACCAGAGATAATTTTCGGGTGTGACCTGGGGGGAAGGGGTAAGAGCAGGCAAAGTACATACATACATGAAATGCAGACAGTTTACAATGGTGTCACAAGCAGGTTACAATATAGACTGGGTAATAAGTCAAGTACAGTAGTGCAGTGGTTCAGGCAGGTTACAATGGTGCCTGAGGAGGTAGCAGAAAAAAATAAGAACTGGTAGAAAATATAACAATAAATAATCTACTCGAAAAGGTTACATACAGACATAGTTGAATGACATAATACAAATCTTAAAATGGGGTTAGAAAGAAGACATAGGGTACAGCAATAATGACATAATCACATCCATGGTACATTTAAAGGCTTGGAAAAGACTTGCTAAAGCTGGCATAAAATAACTTCGGCTTTAGAAGGAAGTTTAGTCAGGTGAATGACAAAAGAAGGGGGGAGGGGGAGCAGTAGTGTGCCCATTTAATGAGGTTTAGCAAGGGTAGCAAACAGAGTGAAGTGGGAAGGGAGTTCCACAAATGGGAAAAGAAGGAGATATATTTCTTTTTGTACTTGCCTTTGTGGAAACAAACAGAAACTGAACATTGGAAATCTCACTGCCTGCTGCTATTTGTGTTTGGTATAACAGTTAGAGAACACATTTCAAATACATTTTAACTTTTCAGCCAGACAAAGAATAAACTGCCTCTTATATAGTAATTAAAGCTATAATTGTAACATGGGGTTCTTGTGACACAATGAGCAAGACGTGGGAAGCAGGAGTGACATTGCCATTTGTAGCACCCTGAGATAAAATTGCAGTCGTATTTATTTATGTTTGATTAACGTTATGTGTTATTATTAATTATGAACCTTTACTGTACTTGCAGCATGGCGTAAAGCACATGACTGTAATTCCTGGGGACAGTTTAATAGATGAGCCCTGTGGGACGATTGCGGATGAAAAACTGTTTGAATTCACAATTGCAATTACATTAAGGATATAAACTGTGCGTGATTGTAAATGTTTACAACTAATTACATGTTCACTCTATTCAACTTTATCCTTTGTTCAATATTTTTGAGTATTTGGAAGTATGTATCGTAAAATTCTGTATTACGTAATTTCTTCCTGCTTGCTGCATCATTTACTTCTTTGCCTCCTTCCTTTCTGCCCCCCAGTCGCCCTTGCCTTTTTTTAGTGTTGTTCCTTTAGCTTCTTTTTAACACAATGGGCTTAATTTTCAAAGGGTGATGCAATGCTTACATCAAGCCCTGGGTCAAATCCATTTTTTGGTGCAGTTTCACCAAACTCCTTTGATGCAACTGCACCCAATTTTAATAAGTTAGGCACAGTTGTGACAGTTTCCTCAATTTATGGCAGTTTGCACCAAAGATTTGGTGCAAGCCCCATAAAAAGGGTTCCCCAAATGGTGCAAGTAAGATCAGGAAAAGCTGGTCTTGCAGTATTTGTCACTCAGGATTGAAAATCCCGATTGCCAGCCAGGAGAATGCCACAAGCCCCATGCGCCACATGACCATTGGCTGGCGCCATTCACGGGGCTTTGAAAATTGAGCCCAATGACTACTCTCTTTTTCAAATCTTATCTCGAACATTCTTATTTACTCTTGCTTAGCCTTCTACTTCATAGATGTTCCTATTTATCTGGCAAACAGTAATTACTTTAGTTTACATGAACTTTATTTGTTATATTTTGCAACTATAAAAGCTTGATACTTTATTTTTAGTTGTATGGTTCTGGTATTTTGCTATATCTTTATTTTTCATTTATTTAAAATCATTTGTGTTTTTATTTATTCATTTAATTCTTTCATTTATTTGTTAATTTAAACATGTAATAGCATTTATTTAAAAGTTATATCTGAAAAGGCCAATTGAGCTGTGAAACAGCTAATTTCCAGAAGCATCTTGGGGAAAGATCACATGGGATATATTGAAACAGTGTAATAATATAGCACAGCACAAAATACTGCAACAGTGAAATCCAAAAACAGGTTAGGTGAGTAATATGAAGAAAGAGTAAATGCATGAACAAAATGGAACCTTCAGCAGGTAGTAACAAGTAAACTGCTGTGTATAGATAGATATATATTTTTTTTTATTTAGTTGTTTAACCAGGTATAGCACACTAAGCTGAAAGCTTTTTTTACAGGAGCGACCTGGGAGCACAAGGAGGTTAAGTGACTTGCTCATGGTCACACAGTATGCAAGTGGAAGCTGTGGGATTCAAATGCAGGTCTGGTCTGCTGGATGTCACCAGATTTGCAGTTCAGAGCCTTAGACCACTGCACTATACTGCCTCCTAAAAGATAGTTAGATAGATAGATAGATAAATAAATAGATAGATAAAAACAAATAATGGGTAAGAGTGGATGGGTAAGGGTGGTATACAAAGATGCATACCCATCGAGGGGGCTAATTAAGGCTATAAGGCCAGGAGCTAGAAGGGTGAGTGGCTTTATTGCCCTAATTAGCCACCAGGATAGGTATACTTCTGAGTGTTCCATCCTTACCCATTGTTTGTTGAATATAATACATTAAGATGATTATTGTTATGGAGATTGCATTTGTTATCATTTTATGGCACATGAAGATTTCTTGCAGCAAGGAGAGAATGACATGTAATGAGTGCAGGCAGGCGTTAGGGAGATTTCTGGGTTTGGGAAGTCTTTGTGTTAGTGTCTTTTTTCCAGGTTCTTTTGCTGCTTGTTAATTGGATTGGCTAGCATCCTAATGGTGTGTTAATTGTGGTATTAGTGATATCCCATAGGGTTTAATGTTGTGCAGCTGTGTACTTTTTATTAGTGCAGATATATAGCTGTAATTGATTGATTAGTGCAGATATACAGCTTTAATTTGTGCAGGTGTCTAGCTGTAATTGATTAGTGCAGGTATATAGCTTTGATTGATTGATAGAGTAATTAGTCACAGGTATACAATGAAATATATGATGGCCCTTTCTGCAGATCACTTACATTGCATAATAGTTCAACCCCATGAGGAAGACCACACCACAGATTCTTTACGGTTCCAGGAAGTTTTTTCTCTATTTTTTAATTTCACTATTTTGAACGCTTTGTGCTTCAACCTTCCTAGAGTATTAACACAATTTATTTAAACTTATTTCCTCAGTTTTGGAAAAACATCTATAACAACTGATACCTTTAGCTATAAAGCCCTTTTTTATACCAAATGACAAACACTGCAGAGTGAGGCTCTCTACACCAGACCTGTAGCTTGCTTCATGAGTAGTCCTACATGACTTTCATGAAGCAGTTGATTAGTCATGCAAACTGTTTCAAATCAGTGATTTGCTTCGCTTGTGGCCCACTCACAAAAGCAGCTGCATATGCAGCAGGCTTCAGCTCCATGTGCACAGACAGGGCCCTACTATGACATCAAGAGTATTTACTCACTGTAAGACTGTCAAAGAAGTGAGGTTGTATCTTACAAAAGTGGTTTTGCGAGTCACAAAAGCAGGGCCAAATTTTGTGACATGCTTCAGCCTAATTCATTAATATTTTTTAAAGTATTTCTTAACACTTGAATCACTTGAAGAATCAACTTTAAAACCTATACAATTAGCCAAGTTTCAGACTGAACTTCCAAAAGATTTTCTTACTTTTTATGCACAACGTTTTCTGTCCCCCTCCCCACACACACTTTTGTAACTGTTAAGCCTCCTGATAGTGGGTTTGTGAGTCATGAAAGCAGAGCTTGTTTTAGTGAAATGCAAAAGTCTAATTTCAATATTTTAAAACAGGTTACTTTTTATCAAAAATCACTTGAAGGATCAACTTTACATCATACACTATGACCACATTAGTTCAAAAATTAACTTCCAACACCTTCACTTTTTGAATGTACAAAGCTTTCTTTGAATCCATGAGTCTTAACTCATGTATGTGAGTTCCAGTTCATAAAAGTGAGTTACATCAGTTTCACAGAAATTCACTTATAATAAATTTGTGAAAAATAGAACTGTACATGCACAAAATTGCATTTTATTTTCTTAATAATTGAACATCTATACATTTTTATGTTAGCTGGCATGCTTGCACAAGAAACATTATGTGGCAGCTTAAGAGAGAAGCGAGTTGTGGAGGTGCGGCACTATGGCAGCCAAAGGCGGCACTGCGATTTGGGGGCTTGGCAATGGTGGACCAATGCAGGCCCAGTGTCCTGATGGCACTGGTTCTGCAGAAGTGGCACCAAGTTGAAATGTTTTTGCCGCTGCAATCAGAGGTCACCTCATTGTTGCAGCGTCAGCCATTTCACTGCAATGAGGCAGTGACCCGTCATTGCAGGGTGGTAACTTGCTGTAAGGATGCCCCGACCCAGTACATTTGCTGACAGGGGAGCCCACTCCCTGTCGGGACATTGTATCCCCCTCCCTATTTGTTGTGTGCTGAGGGAATTCTAATTCCCTCAGCATGCACTCCCCAACAGTCTTTCTTTGTCGAAGGGGGGCCCAATCCCCATCTGCTTCAGTCCCCCAGTTCAATTTGCTGATGGGATCCCACTCCCCATCAGCATAATGTCCCCCTCCAGTTTGCTGTGTGCTGAGAGGGATACCCAATCCCCCTGGCTCTCCCCTCCCCAACTGGTATGTGCTGACAGGGGTGCCCAATCCCCTGTTGGCTACAGCCCCCTCAAAACTACTCAGGTGGCATGCTGGGAGCCCACCCCAGTGTGCCAAATGTCCCTGAAAAAAAAAAACAGTCCTACAATGTTATTTTTTTTTACCCCTGTAAAACAGAAAATGGTTCCTTGTAGAGTTTGGTGGCTCCTCCCCCAACTCACGCCCACACTCTGCACACCTCACCTCCCCACACACCCCTTCACCCCATACATACCCCCAGAGCCCAGCGCAAAAATCTTTGGTGGACCGGGAACACGTCTGCACTCTTCAAAGCTGACCACAAACTGAGGAAATACTGGTAAGCTGTATAATGGCATACAAAGGTTTTTTTTTTCAACTTTGGTGCATATCCTGGGCATTTTGGGGAATTTTGGCACAAAATTTCAACATAGGGTTATTGGGACCCCTCCTCATGAATTCAGTCACTGTGTAAAATCACCTTTTGGGACCAATTAATGAAATGACAGTGCCACTGTTCATGAGGTGGGCTCTCAAAAAGCCTATGTTGCAAATTTGGTGAAAAAATCCAAAAATGACTGTTTTATGAGAGTGCGTTGCGCAGTTTCCACGCATGCTCATAACTTCGCGAATGTGTAATATTTTCACTCCAGATTTTCAACATTGGCATTTCTCCACACCGCCTTATGAACAGTATAGATGTCATTTTACGCACCCTGGCCAAAACATGTTTTCACAGTTCTGGTGCAGAATAGCATGGTCGCTGTGGAAAATCAGTTTTTGGGATAGATTGAGAAAATGACAGTGACATTGTTCATCAGCAGAGGTCCTAAAATGCCTATGTTGAAAATTTGGTGATGAAAGTCCATAAAATGATTGTGTTACAAGTGTGCGTTGCGCAGTTTCCATGCACCCTTGTTACTTCGCAAATTTGTAATATTTTCACGCCATATTTTTAACACTGGCATTTTTTCACACCTCCTTATGAACAATACAAATGTCATTTTTCACATACTGGTCAAAATGTGTTTTTGCACTTCTGGCACAGAATAGTGCGGTCACTGTGGGAAATCAGTGTTTGGGACAGATTAAGATCGAGTGAGTGAGACAGGGGGAGTGAACGAGCTCAACTGAGCTCTGTCAGGACTGCTGCGGATTTCTGTGTGGGCAGAAAAGGCACCAACACAGGCAGGAGCCCAGTACAAAAGGGCAGCCTGCAGCGCCGGGAGAAACCGAATAAGTGACTGAGAGAGGTGGAGTGAGCGAGCTCAATGGAGCTCTGTCGGGACTGCTGCGGATTTCTTTGTGGGCAGCAAATGGCATCAACACATGCAGGAGTCCAGTACAACAGGGTAGCCTACAGCACCGGGAGAAACAGAACGAGCGAGTGAGGGAGGAGAAGTGAATGAGCTCAATGGAGCTCTTTCAGGACTGCTGCAAATTTCTTTGTGGGCAGAAAAATACATCAATGCAGGCAGGAGCCTGGTACAAAAGGGCAGCCTGCAGTGCCAGGAGACACAGAATGAGCGAGTGAGAGAGGGGAGTGAGCAAGCTCAACAGAGCTCTGTCAGGACTGCTGTGGATTTCTTTGTGGGCAGAAAAAGTTGTCAATGCAGGCAGGAGCCCAGTACAAAAGGGCAGCCTGCAGTGCTGGGAGAAACAGAATGAGCGAGTGAGATGGGGGAGTGAGCGAGCTCAATGGAGCTCTGCCGGGACTTTAGAGTTGACCACCCTCCCGCTCAGGGTCCTCTGTGGTCCTATATTACAGCAGGGTCTCTGGGGTGGAGACAAAGGAATGATTACATACTTTTAGGATTGCTGTAATAATACAGATTTAGTTGTTCTGTTTATTTCTCTAACTGAGCTAAATACTGAGCTATACTGTTAAGACTGCTGTAATAATACACATTTATTTGTTCTGTTTATTTCTCTAACTGAGCTGAGTAATACTTGGAATGCAATAGGATTTCTAACTGGGCTAAGTGAAACTATATGAGATAGCTGAGAACAAAAAGTATGGTAGCTGAGGGGTGAAAAACGGACAAGGAGGCTTTAGGATTGCTACCGTAATACAGTATCTAATGGATGAGATTTGAGACTGAATTACCCAGTTGGCAAGGGGCCAGTAGGGGGACTAGTGGGAGGGTGGTAGAAATTTGAGTAAACAGGGGCCTAACAGTTGTAGTAGGGTACAGAACTTGGGAGTAAGAGCCTGTAACATAAGATGGGGGTCAAAATGGGGCAGGTGCCACATGTCAATAGGGTGGGCTTCTTTGGAAGTGTGGTGGGGTGTACAGGGTGTGGGTCCACCATGATCCTGGACTGGGCTTGGAGGATGGGGGGTGTATGGTCTGTAGATGACTGACTCGTTTGAGGGAGGAACTGTGGAAGTTAGGGAGGAGTCTAAGTGGCAGGGCAGATGAGTATGGTAGGCATCCTGGCTGGGGGGGATAGGGGATGGCAAGGGGGATGGAGGGAGAACAACTAGGGACTGAAACCAACTCCACTATCAGAGACACTAGCAGAAAAGAGAGGACAAGGGAGGTGGTGCCCGAGGTAAGGGGGGGGCACCTGTTGGGGGAGGAAGAGACCACGAGGAGTGCCAGGGGATACAGCAAATGGCTGTGGGTAGGGAGGGACATGGGGTGGGACCAGGGGTGGCATAGAAGGGAAAAAGTAGGAGGGGAGAACTGATAGGGGGAAGAGATGTAGGAGGGGTATCGACTAGGAACAGATTAGAGCCTCTGTTATGCGAGAGAGAGACGTGGAGCAGGAACATACTGAAGAGGGAGGAGACAAGTGGGGCATGAGAGGGATGGCAACGGCTAGGGGAAGAGATAACATGGACGAAAGGGTAGAAGGGGGCTAGTAAGGAAGGAGGGGGTGGAGACTGGAGGACAGAAGGCTACGGGAAGGGGGAAGGATGGGAGGAGCATCACTATCAGGGTAGAAGGGAATGGGGGCTCTAAATCGACAACAGCGGGGCTAGGACAGGGGTTGGAAATCAGCAGAGGAGGAGGGGAGGTTGACATGGGAAGCCCAGTAGAAAGTAGTCAGGCTGGGAAGGGGTTCAAGGGGGATGGGAGGAATAAGGCAGAGAACAGGGGTGAGGCAAAGTAGGGGGTGCAGATACAGAAGTCACAGAGGGTGCAGCTGGTGGGTGTAAGGGGCAATGAAGAATGAATACTGGGGTGGTGGAAGGGGCATTAGAAGGAAAAGGGGCTAAGGGACAGGGGGGTACTCATTCCCAGGGGATTGTATACTGAAAGGGGTGAGATGGGGCAAAAGGGAGGAAGGCACAGCCGTATTTAGTTTGAAGCTATCCCCAGGTTGACTGCAGGAGGGTCAGGGCAGGCACTGCTCAAGTGTGCAGCGAGGGAGAGGAAGAAACCTCATTTACTGTTTCATGTGGGTACAAACGACTTGGCGGGGCAGACTGTGGAAGTAGTGAGGGGGAGGTTTGAGTAGTTAGGCATGCAGTATGAGGGAGTGGGGGAGTCTGTGGCATTCTCCAAGGTACTCCCTGTACCATGTGCAAGCAAGGGGAGGAAGGGTAGGATTGAGGAGTTCAACGAGTGGCTGAGGGATTGGCGCCACACAAATAATTATGGGTTAGTGACTAATTGGGTAGGGTCTGTGGAAATAGTGACTTGTACGCGGGGGACAGAGTACACTTGAGCAGGAAGGGGAGGGGAGTATTAAAGGCAGAATTAGAGGGGTATATCTCTACTAAGGTGGATTTAAACTATTGGGGGGGGTGGCCAAAAGACTGAGGTTAGTAGAAAGGTCTGGACAGGGGAGTCTAATGAGCTCACCCCCCTAGATATAGGTAAAGGAGGAGATGTAGTAACTCTGGGAGGGGGCAGGCAGAGTGGTCTGAGTGTAATACAGAAGGCACCACCACCCGGTAAGAATAAGAAGGAGAAAGGGTGCAGACCAATGGGAGAAGGGACACAGGACAAGAAGGAGCAGAGTAAAGAGAAGGAGGGGTATGGGTGGAAGGTGGTCTCTCTCAACGCAAGAAGCCTGGGGAACAAAATTGCAGAGCTTCAGGTGCTCCTTTCAGAGGGGAAGGTGGACATTGCTACAGTGACAGAGACTTGGGCCACAGAGTACCATGATTGGGGCTTGGCAATCCTGGAATACAGGATATGCAGCAGGGACCAGGGGGTTGGAAGGGGTAGGGGTTTGCACTTTATGTGAGGGAAAGGATTAAATGCATAAGGGATGAGGGAGAAGAGGAGAGGACAGAGGCACTTTGGGTGCAGCTCCTGGACTCCAAGGGCAGAAAGCTGAGGCTGGAAGTGGTGTACAAACCACCAGCTCAATCCGGGGAACTGGATAGGGAGTTGGCAGAGCAGATAAGGAGGGTGTGTAGAAGAGGGAATGTGGTGATAGTTGGGGATTTTAACCTACCACAGGTTGACTGGAGCACCCCTGCAACTTGCAGTACCAGGGATCAAGTGCTTCTTGATGCATTCCAGGACAGCCTTCTGATGCAATTGGTAAGTGGACCTACAAGGCTTGGCAGCACTCTGAACCTAGTACTGGCAAATAGGTAGGCAGTGAGGGAGGTAAGGGTGGAGGACCCACTAGCAGGTAGCGACCACCAAACAGTGTGGCTCGTTGTCACACTGGGCAGGGAGACAGGAGGCATGGACACTAAGGTGATGGACTTTATTATGGTGGACTTTGGGGGGATGGGAGCAATACTGCAAGGGAGACTCCAGGATATAAGGCCGGGGATGGATGCAGAACAAAAGTGGGGAGTCTTAAAGACTGGGCTAACAGAGGCCACAGTAACCTGCACCAGGGCCAGGAGTAAGAAGAGCAGAGGCAAGAAACCATGCTGGCTGAACAAGGATGTGCTGCAAGAGGTGAGGGCAAAAATGGATGCATACCGGAAGTACAGGAGAACAGGAAAGGGAGAGGATAAGGAGGCTTTTGGGAGTTGGTCAAGGTTGGTTGCCAGGAGGGTGAAAAAGGCTAAGGCCTCCAGACAATTAAGTTCCGCACAGGGCATAAAGGGAGGGGAAAAGGACTTTTTAAGGTATATCAGGGGAAAAGAGGAAGTGCAAGGAACATATTGTTAGGATAAAGTGGGGAGGAGATTGGATGGAAAAGGGGGAGGAGCAAGTGGAAATTTTAAATGAGTACTTCTGCACCGTTTTCAGTAAGGAGAGGGATGGCCCACTACCAGAAAATTGGCTTGTGGTTATGACATTTTAATTAAAAGTTTAAAAAACAAAGAATAAAATACATACACTTGAGCATATAAACAGGATTATTGTAAAGTAGTCCCTTATTTGGTGTAGTTGCTACTAGGGGTGCTGTTATTGGATGCCATGATTTTCATTACTGTGGCAGTGGTAGCAATGCTATTGTGCAGTGTTTCTTCTGTTGTGTCGTCCCCCCCCCCAGCCCCCAGTGTGTTATGCAGAGCAATTAGCTTTTATCCAGTTTCCATCTTTCTGTGCTGTCCCTTTACTACTGTATAGCTTTATGTAGACAGTGCTACTGTGTGTATGGTGTAGTATACCCACTGTGATGAGAGAAACAGACAAAGAGAGATGAGCGTGGTCGGGAGACATTGAGCCCTGATGTTGAGCAAGCAGGTTGTGAGCAGGGTGGAAAAAATTTTAAAGGGGGATTACAGAGTGAGCTGAATGCTGACAACTGGTAAATGATGTTACTTGATAAATTGCAATGTACCTGATAGGGTGGGTTGTATTGGGCTATACTGGACCTTCCAGGGGCTATAAGGCCCTCTGCCTGTAGTGTCAGGCCTTATTACACCCACTGGGTGCTCTGGTATAGCCCAATACAGCACTGCCCACCCTGTTAGGTATTATTGCTTACATGGAAACATAGACAGTGATGGCAGATAAAGACTCATGGTCCATCTAGTCTGCCCAGGTTCCCTAAATTCCTAAATCCCTGAGATCATTCTTGGAACCTAATGTTCCCCTAGGGTACTAACCCTCTCAGATGTTACTCTAGTTAATTTCCCTGGTTGTGACAGATCTGGTAACCACTATTCCCTTCATTCTGTTCCAGGCCTGTTTGAACCCCTTATTGTGCTCACTCCCATCACCTCAGCTGGAGGACTGCTCCAGGGCTCCACCGCCCTTTCTATAAAGAAGCGCTTCATCGCATCTCTCCTGAACCTCTCACCTACCAACTTCTACTCCTGACCCCGTGACCTTAAATTTTTGCTCAGGCTAAATAAATCCCCAGTTTACTTTATATGAACATACAAACATATGAAGAAGCCAGCAGGAGAAGGCCATTTGGTCTATCAAGTCTGCTCGTATTGCAGGGTCCATAGCTTGAGCTAATGTCCCTGCCCTCCCTCCCCATTCCTCCCACCCCCCATGACCCTTACCCTCCCCCTATGCCTGTCCAAGCCTCTCTTAAAGCTACCCACTGTCTTCAATGAGATTACCTCTTCTGGAAGCACATTCCAAGTGTCCACCACCCTCTCTCTGAAGAAGTGCTTCCTAACCTCCCTCCTATACCTCCCACCCTCCAGCTTAAGACTGTGCACCCTTGTGTTATGGTTGCCACCCAAATTAAAGAGACTCTCATTATCAACCTTATTTATCCCTTTTAAGTACTTGAAGATCCCAATCATGTCTCCGCTTTCTCTCCTGTCTTCCAGGGAGTACATGTTCAGTGACCTCAACCTCTCCTCATATGTCTTACCCTGCTGACCGGCTATCATCTTTGTAGCCCTCCTCTGGACCTTCTCCAGCAGGTTAATATATTTTTGAGGTGTGGGCACCAGTACTGAACTCCATACTGTAGATGTGGCCTTACCAGTGACCTGTACAAGGGCAGTATGACCTCCTCTCTCCTACTACTGATCCCCCTAGATATGCATCCCAGCATCTCTTTTGCCTTTGCTGCAGCTTTCTTGCACTGCATGGAGTGTTTTAGGTCACTAGTGATCATCACTCCCAGGTTCTTCTCCTCCTGTCATGCAGATACTCGGACTCCATCCAGTTGTAGTACTCTGTCCTGGGATTCTTGGCTCCAATATGCATAACTTTGCATTTCTTGGCATTGAAGCCAAGCTGCCATATCCTGGACCACCTTCCTAGCTTTTTCAGATCTTCCTGTAGGTCCTGTATCTCTTCAGCTGTGTCCACACTTCCACAGAGTGTGGTGTCATCCATGAATAGGCCCATTTTTGCCCTTAATGCCATCTCCAATGTCATTGTTGAAGACATTGAACAACACTGGCCCCAGCACCGAGCCCTGTGGGACCCCCACTGGTTACCTGTCTGGTGCCAGATAACTCTCCCCACCACAGTCACCCTCTGGGTTCTGTCCTTCAGCCAGTTTTCCACCCATCTGTCCATCTTTTCCCCAACCCTGAGATCCACCAACTTCTTGATCAACCTTTTGTGGGGCACAGAGTCAAAGGCATTGCTGAAATCAAAATAGAGGATGTCTACCACTTGGCCCCTGTCAACTGTCTTAGTGACACAGTCAAAGAAGTCAATCAGATTTGTTTGACACAATCTCCGCCCCATGTACCCATGCTGCTTCATATCCTGGAGACCATGGTCCTCTAGTTATTCCACCAACCTCTCCTTTAGTATGGTCTCCATGAGCTTGCCCACAATGGAGGTCAGACTGACTGGTCTGTAATTCCCTGGGTCATCCTTGGGACTGCATTTGTGGAGCACAATAAGGGGGTTCAAACAGGCCTGGAACAGAATGAAAGGAATAGTCGTTACCAGGGCTGTCACAACCAGGGAAATTAACTAGAGTAAAGTCTGAGAGGGTTAGTACAAAAATGTTACATTTTTAGTTTTAAACTTCCATTTTTAATTGAATTTGAAGGTCTCAATCATATCGCCCCTCTCCCTTCTGGTTTCAGTGAGTACAAATTAAGTCCCTGACATGCTCCTCATAGGATTTACCCTGCTGTCCCTAAATCATTTTGGTCACTTTGTGTTGCATGGTATCTAACATATTCTTGTCTTTTCTGAAGTAAGAACTCCAGAACTGGGCACAGTACTCCATGTGAGGCCTCACCAGTGCTCTGTACAGGGGTTGTATCATCTTTTTTCTCCTACTGTCAATCCCCCTCCCAATGCATCCCAGCTTCCTGTTGGCCTCAGTACAGGTCTTGTTGAACTGTCTCATTTGTTTAAGGGAGTTATTGATGATAACTCCTAGATCCCTTTCCTTGTTTGTAGTGCTAAGTCTCTCATCTCGCATCCAGTACTCCATCATGGGATTCTTTTTCCCCAGGTGCATTACCTTGCTCTTTCTTGCTTTGAATTTTAACTGCCAGACCTTTGACCAACTCTTCAATCTTAGCAGGTCATTGCTGCATATTCCTTATTCTTTTCTCACAATCCATCCTCTCACATAGTTTAGTGTCATCCTCAAATAAACACAACTTGCCCTGGATCCATTCTCCGATGTCACTAATGAATATATTTAAGAGGACCAGTCCTAGGATTGATCCCTGCAGAATCCCACTTGTTACTTCTTTCTCTTCTGATCTAACCACGTTGACCACCACCCTTTGTCTTCTACCTGCAAGCTAGTTTCCCATCCAACTCACAAGGACTTTAGCTGCCCCCCAGGTACTCCATTTTCTTAAGCAACCTCTTGTGTGGTACTGAATCAAAGGCCTTGCTAAAGTCAAAGTATAGCAAGTTTACCACATGGCCCTTGTCTATCTCTCTTGTGACCTATTCAAAGAGGACTATAGGGTTGGTCTAACAAGACCTTCCTGTGACAAAATTGTGTTGTTTATCATCATGGAGTCCGTTGCTCTCCAGATATACTATAAGGTCTTTTTTTATTTATTATTATTCCAGAGTACACCTTTAAGCTACAAGCTCATTTGCAAAGGTTCAACATCAACAGAAATTATACAGTCATCAAAGCACAGCATGGGAAGCTGTAAACAAGAGAAGCAGGGAAATATGTACAGAGTTTGCAATGATTGCAAGTCATTGCCGCATGACTGCTTTGTCAGCACTATACAAGGATCAGAACAGAACTACAGTATGCACAGTATTTACACTATTAGCAGCCAGGTCCTCTTTAATCAGGGATTCCATCAGCTTCCCTGCAATGGAGGTCAGGCTAACAGGCCTAAAATTCCCTGGATGCTCCTTGTCCCCTACCCTATGTAGCAGTACTATGTTCACTAACTTCCAATCTGCTGGGACTACTCCAACCCTGAATGAGCTGTTGAACAACTCAGCCAGTGGATCAGCCAGTTCAGTTGCCAACTTCCTCAGTATCCTTGGGTGCAGTCCATCTGGACCCGGGGCCTTATCAATCTTGAGGGTTGCCAGCCTTTCTGAACTCTTTCCTGGTAAATACTGGCAGACTCAGTTCTGGGATTCCCTTTGAGGCTGCTTTGATGCCACTTTCAGGTGGGGGACATGCTTCTTCCTTCATGAAGATGGAGCAAAAATAGTTGTTCAGAATGGCAGCCTTCTGCCCATCCTCTCCTATCACCCTTCCCCCTCCCTCCACCAGTCATGTGATACCCCACTTTTTATGTTTTTCACTAATATATCTAAAAAACAGTTTTTTCCCTTTCTTCACCCCCTCCACCATGTGCAGTTCTATGTCTGTTGTTGCTTCCCTGATGGTTTTGTTAGCCTCCCTGTCTTTTTTTAGATATTTCTCCCATTCTGTCTCTCTTTGTTTTAGCTTGTATTTATGAAAGGCCCTCTTTTTGGCCCCCACTGCTTCCCTGACTCTAGATGAGAATGTATCACCTTTTTCGTTGACACCCCAATGGCGAAACAAGGAAACGTGCCATTATGGTGACATTCGCGGTAATGGTCCATTTTCCTTGTTTCACCTTCCCCCAGTGTTCCACCCCCTCCCCAGATCAACTCCGACCTGGAGTTGGAATCTTAGAGTCCGAAGGGTATGGACGGCACAGCATCCCACAGAAAACAAGGAGTCAAGAGGCGGCACAATACCTGCATTGGTATTGTGCCATCGCTGTGGGGGAGGTCGGCATTTTCGCTGATGGGAAAACTTGGTGCTTCCAGGTGAGAACCATAGCAGTTTCTTTGATCTATTTTTCTTCATCACTGCTTTTACACATGTCTTTGATACCTCAAGGATAGCCCCCTTAATTGCTTTCCATTTCTTCTCCACCCCATCTATGTCCCCCACCCCTTCTAACTTCTCCCTGACCAGTTCCCCTCATCTTAACAAAGTCTTCACTTCTAAAGACTTGGATCTCAGTTTTTGAGCATGGTTTAGCAGCCCTTAGGGCCAATTCAAACCATACAAAACTATGGTCACTATTCCTCAGTGGCTCTGCCACTGTCATAGCACCCAACTTCTCTGTGTTTGTGAGTACTACAACTAGGACTGTGGATTGCCTGGTGGGTTCCTTAACTAGTACCACGAGACAGTCCTGAATAGCATTCAGTAGTGACTGACTTTTGGCCACCGGACCTCCAAATCAGTGTCAGGCAAGTTTAGGTCCCCTACCACTACCACCTCCCCCTTTGTCACCCCTTTCTAAGCTCCTACTCAAGTACTCTGTCCCTTTCCTTCCCTTGGCCCAGGAGCCTATAGACCAACCCATATCTAATCTTTTTGCCTGAGGCCACTGTGCATTGCACCAGCATAGACTCAGTTTCCCCATCTGAACCTCTGATGTCCTCATCTTCAGTCACTTCAATGCCCTCCTTGACATACAGTGCAACCCCTCTCCTCTACCTGGCCTGTAATCCCTCCTGAATAATGAATATCCAGGGACGCAACTCCCAGTTGTTATTTTCTGTTGCCCATGTTTCTGTGATGGCCACAAGGTCTACCTCAGTGTGTGCCATTATTGCCTGGAATTCACTAAGTTTGTTATCCAGACTCCTGGCAGTAATGCATACCAGAGAAAACCAACTAAACTGCCCCAATGCTATGCATGTGCTAGGAGTACCCAAACTACAAACACAGCAAAATTTCTCCAGCACTACCTACCACAAAATAAAATGGTGAGATCCAAAATAAAGTGCAAAGTTGCAATTACTTTAATTCCGATAGTGTGCAAACAAGATCCTCTCACCGGGAGCCAGGAGAAAAGTCCACACCTCCTACCAGTTTTGCTGGAAAGGCGTCTTCAGGGAGTTCCTGCTGCAGGACTATTCTCTTGGCTCCCAGTTAGAGGTTCATGTTTGCACACTATTGGAAATAAAGTAATTGCAACTTTGCACTTTAGTTTGGGTCTGAATGCTTTATTGTGCTGTGGGTAGTGCTGGAGTTTATTTTGCTGTATTATTAATGTATACCCCCTTCCTCTTGTCCCATGCTCTGGTTCTACTACTGCCCATCCAGCTACTATGCTTCCTTCCCTTTTTCTTAATGCCTTTGACTGCAGTTTTTTGTCTTACAACCCTTCCCTCCTTGCTCTTGCAACCCCTACATTGTTCCCTGTACCCCATATCCTGCTACTGTCCACTGTGTGTCGGAGAGTACTGTCTTGGATCCCATTCTGCTCTCCCTCCATTGCAGATCCTGAAGACCTGGACCCCCTTGCAGTCATTTTAAATGCCTGATATAGACATCAGACTTCTGCCCCAGTGCACTGACCCCCTCTCTTGTCAGGTGAAGCCCATCACATATGAAGAGTCATCCATCCCAGAAATTCCCCAGTCCCCTAAAAAGTGGTTCCTATCCTGACACCCCCCCTTGAGCCAAGTGTTAAATTCTGCCATCTCAGTACCCTAATCCTGTCCTGCCTCCCCATCTATCTCCACACAGAGGGGGACTTCAGAGAAGGCCAGAGAAGCTGAGTGCACTACCAACCTGCACCCCAGTCTATGGAAACTCCACTTCACTGACTGTACTGACTGGTTGGCAAGATCATTGGTACATAGGTGCACCAGCACCCTGAGCTCCCCACCTTTCCTTCTCCACCATCCTCCCTATCCTAAGTCCCAGTTGGTTGATGCTCCAGGCAGGTATTGAACCTGCCCTTCTCCATCTGCCCCCACCCCAACACCCTGTCCGTACCTCTAACTACTGAGTCACCTATCACTAGGACCTTCTTTATAGTCTTACCCTCCTTGGGTGCCAATGTACTGTCAGACCTGTCACATGAGACTGAATCAGAGTCCTCACTTGCAGAGTAAGGAGCTTGAGCCTCCTCCAAGGGTGCGAAGCAATTCACCATCTGAATGCAACTGGGCTGGACAACTTCTTTGAGGCTGCCCTTTCTAATGCCCCTGCATCTCACCTCCCTCCACCATCCCAGACCAGTGGATCTCTGGGGAAATGGGGGTGAGGAATGTAGGCCTGTGCTGAGCTGAGTGCACAACTGGGTAATTTCTCTCCTGGCTGAGCACAGAGCTCTGCTATGCTCCTGAAAAAGGGGCAATATCCTCTGCTCCAAAGTGCTTCCCTGGAGAAGAGTGCACCACATTCCCTATAACTGAGTGCATCCTCCCTGTATCACATTCTACAAAAATCATATTGATGAGAGGACAAGTACCAACTATGATTAGAACACCCTCCCCACCCAGGTGGAAGAGTGTAGTAACACAGACTAGTTCAGTTGTATGGTCATAGTTACTATACAAACATATGAGTATGTTCCAGGGTTGTTAGGTACTCAGGCTAAACCCCAGCTGCAGACAATAGACCAACACTCCTGCAGAATCCCTTTGCACCAAGAAACAGCCTCCCAAAAAACAGGGTATTTCAGGCACTACAGTACCACAATTCTAAACCAAGAAACAGCCTCCCATACATCAAGCAATTTTAAACACTACAATATTAAACAACAACAGGATATTTTAAATACTGCAATACCACAATTCTACTACAGTATCACAATTCTAAACCAAGTAACTGCCCTCCAGACAACAAGATATTTTAAACACTACAATACCACAATCCTAAAACTATCAAGATCAACATCCTAGTCTTTTCCTCAGAAGAAGTTCACAGAGTAATATCCTCACTAAAGAGCAACAGCTCTGCAGGGCCTGATGGCATCATCCCTGGATTCCTAAAATAACTCAGAAAGAATTAGTTGCTCCTTTGACTTGCCTTTTTAATAGATCAATTTATGAGGGAAAAACAATCCCGGAGTGGAGAAAGGCTTTTGTCACCCCTATACATAAGAGTGGCCCACTCACAGATGCCAACAACTATAGGCCAATAAGTTCGACGTCAGTGATAGGAAAATTAATGGAAAAACTATTACAGAGTTACATAGTAGACCATATAAATAATAACGGTCTTACTGACCCCACACAGCATGGGTTCATCACAGGTAGGTCATGCCTTTCTAACCTTATTAACTATTTTGAGCCGGTAAGTGCTGCTGTGGATAAAGGTATTCCCATTTGCATAATTTTCCTAGACTTCACCAAAGGTTTTGACAAAGTCTCACATTCCACATTACTCCAGTTACTGAGTAATATTAATTTACACCCAAACATAATCAACTGGCTAAATTCCTGGTTAGAATCCCATTGGCAAAGAATGGCCAATAAAAGGATATCTTTCAGATTGGTCAACAGTTACAAGTGGAGTACCCCAGGGGTCAGTTCTAGGTCCCACCTTATTTAGCATAAAGGTGTTGACATTCCAAACTCCTAATAATGCATAGTTCTGCAAATATGCAGATGACTGCAAATAAGGAGGAATTGTACATAATATAACTGATAGTAAACAGCTTCAAAACAACCTAGATCAAATACCAGTGTGGGCAATAAAAAACAAAATTAAATTTAATGAAAAGAAAAGCAAGATAATGCATTTAGGCCCAAAGAATCCACAAATGCAGTATAAATTGAATAACAGTATACTCAAAAAGTACAACTGAAGAAAAAGACCTTGGAATCTGGATAACAGATGACCTGTCATTTGATAAACACTGCATGATAACAGTCAAAAAATGTCAAAATATTGTGAACTGTATTGTATACAACATTAAAAGTAGGAAGAAATAAATAACTATCCACTTATACACGAGTTTGGTGCACCCCCTTCTCAAGTACTGCTCTTAGTTTGGCAACCTCACACCTTGAGAAGTTCAAAATTAGTTGAAGGAATACAGAGGAAAATAACCAAAAAAATAAGTAACATGGGAGAACATACCTATACAGAGAGATTAGGCACTCTGGGTCTATACTCAGCAAAATGCACACAACTGAGAGGAGGCCTTTGTCTGACTTACAAGGCAATTCAGGATGACCTTATTACCACAACATTAGGGCTCACACCATATTACACCAATAAAACTACGAGAGCACATAAGCACAAATTAATAGGTGAAAAAATATAACAAAAAAGAGAAGTCAGTTCTTTACCTAGAGAATAACAGCAGTTTGAAACACCTTACCAAAACAGATAGTTGGAAGTAAGAACTTAACTACTTTCAAACAAAGGTTAGATCACTTTATGGGAAATAACAAGTTTGATTTCCACCAATAACATTCCTGGGTGTCAAATTCATTAAAAGGCTTAACTGCCTACTGAATTTGTATCCTACTATGAAACTATGAAACCAAGCAACGGCCTCCCAAACAATAGAGTATTGTAAGCACTACAAAACTACAATTCTAAACCATTGAAACCTTGAAAAATGCATCCTTTCAAAAGCACCTATCTAGCCATGGAACTGACCCTACTAGTCTTAAACAGATCACTTGTAATAACACAAGCACTTTCTTCTCATCTCAATGCCACCTGTAGTTTGCATCAGCACCTCACCTAAGCACTTTCTTACCACTGCAGGTATACTTCGAGTCCGGGTAGATGGGTCCATCTGATCTTCCTGTGTCAGCTGAGGTGCAGAGTGTCTGGCTATAAATCTTTTACAAGAAACACACACAAAAAAAAACAGCATTGGTACACAAATTTGTGTTTATTACTAAAGAAAGTAAATAATATACTGTTGGGATTTTTTGAACCTTAACTCCATCCACCCCCATGTACCACCCCTGTGAATACTGCCAATTTGAATGCCAAAGCACAATTCAGATTTCAAATAAATGTTTCAACATCATAAATAAATAACAGTATGTGGAACACATTTACACCCTCTGACAAACTCTGCACTTGTATCTTGTAAGACACAATGACACAGGATACTGTGTTGGGTCATGGAGTGTGTGTGTGTGTTGTTTGCATATATGTGTGTGTGTGTGTGTGTGTGTGTGTGACTGTTTTTGTCATAAAGCACCTCCATAAACACACAGTATGCACCAGACCTGTAATACAAACTGGTGAGTGGCCATCATGAAGCAGCAGCATGGTCACACAATATGCTCTAACCCTTTGGCACAGTCCATGACTAATTCTGTAAACCACTCATGAAATAGCTGCATGGCTGAAGTGCCCAGGCACAAAAAAAGACTTCCTATGAGAACCTACAGGCCACTCTCAAAGCACATATATGGTTACATAAACTGCACCAGACATGTGCTAGACATTGCTAGTGGCCTGCAGCAGCAATGAATGCAGTGTTCATCATGGGGTGTAACTGTACTCCTCATACTATGCTGTTTATTAATGATGCTGTACAGCCAAAGGGCTCAGCTAATGCAAGTTAGGACTTAGTTCCTGCTTTGTGCAGGGATCAAAGGACCCTGCATGAAGCAAGTTAGGGCTCAGCTGCTGTTTAACAGAGGGTCTGAAGGGCCCTGCACAAAGCAAGTTTGGACTACCATTTGCTTTACACAGGGGACAAAGGTCCCTGTGCAAAAGGAGTTACAAATTTACTTTCTCAAAAAGTAAGAACATTAATTGAAAAAACACCATTAAAGATCATGTGCAAAGCGGTCTTGTGGAAAGTTACCAAAACCTCTAATAAAGTTAAATTGCCCACCTACTGTATGTGAGTTGTGTTGCATTATTATTTGTCTCCTAGCTGCCATATCCATCTAATTTATGACATTTAGTGAATGATTTTATGTTTTGCTCCACCCCTCACACACAAGCTCTTCTCAGCTTGCTAAGCACCACGCTCACTGCTGAGATGTCATTGCCAAGTGGCGCTTAATTTAAATCAGCTTCTGCTGTGGACACTCTCCTTATGTGATCACTGCCTCAGCTTGGTTAGCCAACTGCACACAATGTCATCTGATGAGGAGATCAACATCAACAGCATTTGGGGGTCAGCCGGCATTCAGCTCTATTCCTACGAGCCTCTGGCCAGCCAGCCCCAAACTATATCTGATGGTATCCGACAGTAGCCAGAGTGCCGATGAGGAGTCGAACTCTGAGCTGAACATGGATGAATGATGATAATTTTTTTATGTTCTTTTATTTCTTTGCTCATGTCTGTGAGTCTGACCTGGAATTTATTGTCAGCTGTGCCCCTAAAGAAAATGATCATGTGCACCTTATGGGCCCCAATTGAAAGTGGACTGTGCTTTTTCTGTGAAGCCCCTTAGTAGCAAAATGCTTCATCTATTGTTTTCCGTGCACATTCTCTTTTTGTCCTGGCAAATGGTAGTGGCAACACATGTCAACACTGGCTTAGGGCATGCCTAACCAGCACTGGGTCCAAAGAGTGCTGACAAGAATAGCGTCAGCATGGTGTGCATGACAAAATATGCGCCATTTTATTTTTCTGTGAGGCTTTATCCCCTGCACACACCCCTCGTCTATAGGATTCTCACTCAGGGGAGGAGCAGATCCTGGGGAAAGTTAAAATTCTTGGGGCAGATATGGCCCCATGTAAAAAAAAAAAAAGTCCCAAGGTATGCTAAAATGTTGAAGATCAGGATTAGAACCCGGGTGTTCACTGCTGCTGGCTGAGTTGCTCAATACCCCAGCCCTCTTCACCATGGGAGCAGCTTGGCCAGCATCTTGGATTCAGGTGCCTTTCTCTTCCTTTGGCACCATGGACAGCGACCAGGGGAGAGCTTACAGCAAGCACTGTAACTCTCCGGTCACTGTCCGTGTGAGCACTTACCAGACTAGTGCTGTATAGTGTGGCACTATTCTGGTAATGCTCACTTGACGGGGTACTGCCTAACCTATGATAGTCTCCACATTTATTCAAAATGATGCTGTGATTGTCTTACTAGACAACCGGTCAGCTCTGGAGCAACCCACCTAACCTATGTTGTTGCAAATGTGCATATGTGCACCTCTTGATACAGTAAAATTGCCCTCCATAAGACCATGTGGTCGCCCCTACATTGTGATCTGGTGTCTGTGTCTTCTGTGCATATTTTTCTACCTGACATGCTCGTCCTGTGGCTGCATTTGTCTGTGATTAATTGTTTTCCCAGTCTTTGCCTTATGACCTTTTTTCCCTCCATTGAAACCCTCCCTGCATGTTCTCTTTATGAAAACCCCCTGTATCTCTGCCCAAGTTTTCACTGGCTGATAAAGCCATGAATTTACACTGCTGTCTCACCATAATATGTGACCCCTCCATACAGGAGAAAATAGCAAACTTCCTTCAGGTGTTCCCCAGTGTTATAATTTACCCCACACTTACATTGCATGTTCTGTTTGTAGCCCCTTGTTGTGCAGTGGAGAAAACTGAAACTCACCTTATTTCATTATTTCACTCAAGCATGTAGTGGTTTCCAGCCCTGAAACATGTCCATTTGTGGCCAGTATTCATGCTGCCATTTTAGCTGATGGTTGCCCACTGACCACATCACAAACAAGTCGACTGGGAGTGTATAATGTTATCAACTTATGGGGCAGCACTGATTCAGGGTGCAGGTCTGCAGTCTGCTGTTGTTATTGCACAGTATATTTTTGCCATGGATGCCACCAGCACTTTTTGCTACTATTCATGTTGCTCATTTATCCCTGAAGAATTGTAGTGGCCCACGGGCAGAGCACAGGCACACAGTAAAGGCAATCGGTCATCATAATGAGAATGAGCGCTGTAACACCTGCAATGCCACTTTATGTAAACCCTTTATTGTATGCCTTAGTTTATATATATATATATATATATATATATATATATATATATATATATATATATATATATATATATATATATATATACACATACATATATTATAGAGGTGCGGTCAAGCCCCTATAGTTAGGGTTGAGAAGGCACTTTAATGTTAAACTTGAAATTTTGCGCATTAATAACTTTGGACCTGTTCTATTGATTTGCATGAAATTTGGAATGTGTAGTGGGGCATGGTAGATCTCTTGATTTGCCAAGTTGCATTCCAGTTGGACTTATGGTTTTTGCACAGCAAAATGCTCAAAAATTCACTTTTCACCACTTTTGTGTACAGTTTTTTGGATTTTGTCTGTGGCACTGCACGGCCACAGTGTGGCCTGCCATTTTGTAACTTGGCAAATAGAAAGAGCTTGGGTCAAGGAACATGCCAGTTTTTGTCTGGTGAAAAAAATATTAATCCATTCAAAAGTTATTAAAGTTATTATCTCCCATTATAAGTCTATGGGAACATTTATATGGTTATTTTGCGAAAGAAGAATGGGGTTTTATTTATTTATTTGTATTTAGTTTTTGTTAACCGAGATAGGTGTGCTAGCCAAAGTTGACTATTTTCAGGCACGGCCTGGGAGAATACATACATAAAATGAGAGGAGATTATACAACACATAGCATATAATACAGTTACATAGTATATAGTACAGGTAGGTTAGAAAACAGATCAAGTCAGACAGTACTCAAGATAATACATATAGCCATGCAGAGATGACAAAAGTGGCATTAGTACATGAAAATAACAACTGAAACTGGGCTAAGTGGCAGATATAAACACATTTTATAGCGAAGCTTGTTTAGAAGTGCAGCAGTGTCTTCGGCGAAATAGGGTGGTCAGCTGTGAGGCATTAAGTGGGATCAAAGCAGTGCAGGGGTCCCAGGATAGGTGGTGATATAGTTCTTTTTAGAAGATTGGATGGGAGTTAGCCTGTCTCAGGGAGGAGGGAGGGAGTTCCAGGTGGCTGGGGTGGAGCAGTGAAATGCTCCAGAGCCTTTTGAAGTAAGACACCTGGGTACGGTAAGTAGAAATTTGTTTGCCGAGCGTAGTCCATGGGCAAGTGTCTGTGGTACAAGTAGAGCTGCAAGGAAGGAGGGAGTTTGGTTATGGATTACACAGTCTGTGAGGGTCCCTAGGGAGTATAGTCAGTAGGCAGTTGGGGAGAGCCAGCCTAGGTCACTATATAGTGTGCAGTGGTGCTTGAGGCAATGGGAAGAGGAGGCATACTGACATATGTTGTTATACGTGACATCCCATTTATGGAGAGCAGTCTTATGGGCATTAGCAAAAGTGGAGACACCATATGTCAGTGCTGGAAGCAGAATACCCTTGGAAATTGCCAATTTGGTGGATGGTGTTAGCAGGTGACAAGTCTTACAGGTAATTCCAAGTTTGGTATTTGTTGCTTTACTGGATGTGCAGACTGAAATCAAGAGATTTATCAAGGATGACTCCCAGGTATTTAAAGAATGTGACACAGTTGATGAGAGACCCCCCCCCCCCAAGAGTCATGGACTATGAGGAGTTCCTTACAGGCCCTGAGTTTGGGGGCAGTGCCAAATAGCATGGCTTGGGCATGGGGTTGGAAAAAAACCCAAATATCTCAGCCTGGGGTGACTTGTGAAGTAAAACTAGGATTGGTTTGCTAAGCGGACTTCCCTCTATTGACCCATGCCTGTGGTTGAATATAGTTGTGTCAAAAAAATTTAGTTTTAAAGTTTGAAATTCTTTGGTCACGGCTCGCTAATCATCTTTGATAGCGAACCTGTAAATTCTTTGGTTTCGAGATTGTTTTCATTCACAAGCTTCTTTTGTAACTTCCCGACCAGATGTCCAGATTTTTTCTGGACCAGATCTCCCTGGGAGTGACCAGATAGCCCAAATTTCAGACCAGATGTCCCCTGATGGCCAAAAATGATCTTAGGTCATGTGGTCACGGATTATTCTCGCGACAAAATAATTTCTAAAAGTGGTAAAATGTTAAAATTAAATATCTCTGAAATGGTTTGGTCTTTTTACTTGAAATTGGGAGGATGTTGAGGGGATGTCCTAGAGATGTGACTGATGCTATTTAGGTGTTGGAAAATTAATTTGTTGCAGAGATATTGAGTGACATACTTAACATTTTGCCCATAGGCTTATGTATGGTGTTATTGGCTTGAAATTTTTAGGGCAGGTAGCCCTAGCTCCACAGAGGTGTGTTTCAGTGGTTTGATGTATAAAACTTAAATAGGTGAGAATTATGCCACTCCAATGAACAAAAA